>CM019066.1:22018830-22447280 GCA_009667805.1 Leptobrachium leishanense
TACCCATTTGTTTTGCGCGTGATGTTCTCTGTGTCTGCAATCTGCCATGTGTTTTCCAGCTACACGCGGACCTGTTTGCAGCTTGGCTAGATATGCTGGTGTTGCCATAAGTGGTATCTAGTTTTGTGACGCTTTCTAGTAGACCGTTACACAAACTGTTTAGCTCCTGGGAGCAATCTGTCTTTACTACTTTAGACTGAAGGCCACTTTTTTATTTTATTTTTCCTTCCCTATAGGTTTAGTAAATGATTGCTGTCACTGGGTGCATTCATTTTGTGATCTTGTGTAGTAAGCAGCTGTGCCTTTACATCACTTGCTCCTTACTGTGTGGCTTTGGCCATCGAATGGAGTTTATGGGTTGATTATGTCACATAAAATATAATGTATGTTTGTATTCAAAGGACCTCACCGGGATGGATTAGATGTCTCCTGAGCTTGCTGTCATCTCACTAGTCTCTCCTAATGCTAGGACATGTTCCACGTGTCGGCCTGTGTTTAGTAACGCTCTAACTTTAGTGTGAAGAGCTTCAGATGATTACACTTGTTTGCTTTGCCCAAGTAACATTCTGCAAGAAACCTCACAGAAGCCTGTAGGATAACTCCTTGGAACAAAGCCCTAAACTGTCTTTAACGGTGTTTGTTTACATGTGCATATTCCCCATTTTAAGCCTGACAAGTGATCAATTTTTAGAAAGGTGGGAGTCTGCTCTTGTGTCAGTTCTTTAGAAGTCTATAAAACCTGTCTAGTGCTTACAGGCCTGAGACCACAAAGCAAAAGCACCAACTCCTTTTAAAACCTCACTTGTGCCCTCTCTTTCCAAGGCAGATGGTAACCATAAAAAACTAACGCCTGTGCCCTACAGGTGGCAGAAAAATAGTTTCTCATACAGTGCTGTATTTTCAGTGAGACCCCCTCAAAGTAGAGAAGTTGTGTTTTTTTTTGTTTTTTTTTTCGAGGGGTTGCACTAATTTGCAGACCATTAACAAAACTTGGCAATTCTCTCCTGTCCCTTCACTGCACACTGTTAACCTGCTTTAAAGAGGATCCCCTTTTGAATGCGGGGGTCACTCAGTGACAGATCATGGCAAGAGGGGTTTTTTGTTTTTTTTGTTAGAATGACACAAGTGTAGAAGTCCCATTTGGGTGTCTGCTCTGCACGCCTAATAGTGGGCACGACCCTTAATTTGAAAGCCCCTTTCCTTCTCTTAAACAAGCATCGCTGTCAGTGAAGCCGCTTCTGGAACCCCAGGGTCATATGTGAATGTCATCTGCACAATGATTGAAGTCGGCTTTAACTGCTGCCCTTTTAAAAGCCAAAAGTGATTTATATTTTCACTTTATTGGGAAAGTAAAAGCAAATAAAGTGGCTTTTATATACAGTGCTTCTTGGGTGTACCTTTTTTAGTATGGGGATGTGGGTAGATCGCTTCTCTGTGCTGTTATGGGGGGGAGATGTGGATATAGGGCTTCTCTAGCGTGTGGCTATGGGGACAGGAAAAAGCGGTTTCCATCAGCCACTACAGATGCTGATTGCCTGGAATAGCTGCTTGCAGAAGTGGGGGAATAGGGCTGGGCCAAACTAGGAGTTGGAGTGGAATAATCCATTTTAAATAAAAACATGGGGGGGGGGGGGACCAAGGAATCTAGCTCCATGCCACAGCCGCAAACTGCCATGAAAAATGACTTGTGAAACCAGAAATCCAAGGCTAGGGTCAGATGAACGCATTTTTCACGTGCGTTTAGCCGCACGAAATCACGGCCGTGCTAGCAGCAAATTACGTCCAATGCCGGGGAACATACGACGAACGGCCGCACGAAAGTTCGTCTGTGCAACGCAAGTGGCAAACGAACGCATTTTTTCGAGAACGTCAAACCGCTACTACTGACGTACAGAGTGCGCTGCGTCCGCATAGCGGCGTGTTTGTGTGACGTCAGACGCTGCACACGTCCGGCCAACATAACGTCCAGACGCAAAAAGGGTTTTATTGATGATCCGTACAAAATCACGGACGAAAATGCACATCGTATGACCGCTATCGCGTATTCCGTGAAAAAATGCGTCCATTCGTTCGAAAGCACTTTTTCACGGACAATGTGAAAAATGCGTTCGTCTGACCCTAGCCTTAGGGGATTCTCAGTCATTTAAGAGGACCCATCAGACAGCCACCTTCAAATCTCATATGATCAAGTTTTCCTCAATTCTAATGTTTTTTTTGTTTTTTTTTCAGTAGCTGCCAAATGAGTTTGATTACTTTTACATGGGATAAACTGCAGATGTGGGAAGTTGAGGTTGTATAAAACAATCGAGAATGATTGTGGTGTAATGTATGCAGTTTTGTGAGGTTTTTCCATTCTGAGGTAAAACCGGCATGTGAGCATCCATACAATTTAAAAAATAAAAAATTCTGAGGAAAAACATTCTTAGGCACAAATCTTACTAGATGTTTTAACCTTGAACTCGCTTGTATAAATGGTTAAGGTGCAAATTTTGGCCTCAAAATATAAAGGCTCAAAATGGGCATAGCATCCTAGTTCTGATTTGCAAATGAAGTGGTGCGCATTGTGGGGTCACAAACTCAGTCTTTGAATGATGACTGTTATACAGCTTGTTGGGATACATGCAGTGACACTGACCTCAGCAATTTCACTTTTTGGTGTCCGTTTTCCTTTTTTTTTTTTTTTTGGGGGGTAACTAAAGCCTTTTTTCATCTGCAAGGGGCAGGTTGCTGAAAAAAGGTTATAACTGGTTTGGGAATCTTTGCTGATATTAAATACAGGCCTATGTTTGAGAAATGGCTGTGGGAAAGAACTACCCCCCCCCCCACCTTCCCCTTATCTATTAATTCAGATCCGTTACCCATAAGGCTGGGGTCAGACTGAGGCAGTGCGAACACGCGTGCAGGCGCACTTAATCACGGCTGCACTAGCAGCAAATGACGGGCAATGACGGCCAATATACGAAGTACGGTCGCACGAAAGTCCGGCCGCGCAACGCAAGTGGAAAATGAACGCATTTTTTCGAGAACGTTAAACTGCTAGTACTGACGTACAGAGTGCGCTGCGTCCGCTAGAGGCGTGTGTGCGTGATTAGGAGATGTCAGACGCTGCTAATGTCCGGCCAACATAACGTCCAGACACAAAAAGTGTTTTATTGATGATCCGTACAAAATCACGGACGATTAAATGCGCATCGTATGACCGCTCTCGCGTACTCCGTGAAAAAATGCGTCCATTCGTTCGAACGCACTTTTTCACAGACAACGTGAAAATGCGTTCGTCTGACCCTAGCCATAAAGGTTGTGTATAGATCTTCCTATGTCAAGACTACTATCATACTAATCCTAATAATCCTGGTTTCAATAATTCATACAGGCTAAGTTTGCCATATATAACTATTCCAATGTACATGGGAGCAATCAGAAGTTTAATTGTTAAAATGCTGAACTTAAAAGGCACCGTAATTGTTTTTCTCAAGTACATGCATTTAAAGCTTATAGCAACATGAAGCCTTCAACTTCCATAATGCACAACTGGATCTTTACAGATAAAATTTACAACCTCATCAAAAGACCATAGAAAGTGTAAAGGGACACAACTGCGAACCTAAGCTGTAACCACAATCTCCTAGATTGTGAGTTCCTACGGGAATAGGGCCCTCATCTCCTCCTGTACTGTTTGTCAAATGTTGTTCAATGTATTGTAACCCTGTCTATACTGTGCTTATTGTACAGCGCTGCGGAATATGCTGGTGCTTTATAAAGAATAATAATACATGTGCATTACAAACACATGCTTTTTTTTCTTTGATTGCATATAAAAAGATTCACGTTTTTAACTTTTTGTGACAATTTCTGATGTAAGTCTTGGCGCAAGTCTCCCTTTACCGCTGTGGTGTAGGATAATCGTGTTGACAGAGTGTGTGGTGGAGTAGATGTTGGGTCTATTGTGTCTAGGCCACGTGATAAGAGATGGCAGCTGATTGAGATACACTAGTGGGCTTCAACTTCCAACACTGGCGCCCCTGATTTAGTAATCTTTCAGCACCACAGTGAGCTATGGAGCACACCATGGTGCTGAAACTGTTTCTATTCAGTTCATTACAGAACAGGAAAGCCTAGTTTTAAAATTGGGAATAAAATTTCACCAAAAAACAATGGTTTTTTGCTGCAAGTTGAACTTTAAAGAACTTTATTGTATGGGAGTTTTTAAAAAAAAATAAAAAAAAATTGGAAACTTAATTTCATCCAAATAAAATGCCAAAGTGAACTTCTTGCTGCAATTAAATGGTTGACAGCTGGTATATTCATTCTATGAATCTTTCACATTCTGAAATAACTAAGCTCAAACAATACAAACCGAACCAAAATACAAAAACAAAATGGTGATCCAAAAAGCAAAATATCAGCGGTCTGAAATTGCACGCTAAAACAATAACTGTATCTGAAATTTCAGATTGTGGTAAAATAATGAACCTGAACTGAAGAAAAAACAGGATGAGAAAATCCAAAATTTTCCCTCATTGTACAAAGTGATATAAAAATTAGTTTGTACAAAATGGGGATCTTAAACTCTGGCTTATCCCCTAATTTTCCCAAAATTCTTTGCAACAGAGAATCATGGAAGGTGTAGTTCAGACTCCTATAAGTTGGAGTTTGAGATCCCTGGTCTAAAATGATTAACAATTAGGTCTTTGGCCAATTTTATGGTAGAACATTTGCATTGCTTGACTAGAACACTTAGAAAAATGTTTGACAAGCTGATATATGTACTCAAGACATGTAACTCAATTTGACAGGCTGTTTGGATGTTTGAGGCTCTAACTTGGGTCTTAATAAGACAAAATTTAAGTCATAACTGTAAATGGGTTCAGCTACACGGGGAACTGAGATATCGATCAAATTTACTAGACTTTCAGATAAATCAAATGCAACAGATTCTCCCCCCCCCCCATCTGTCATATGGAGTGTGGAATATAGCACTACTACTGATGCATTTTTAATTCATGGCAATCTTTGCATAAAACGATACAACTAATCGCTGAATCGTGGCAACAGATGTTTTGGAACTACATGTCTCATGACTCAAAGACGTGTGCTTTAGAAACACCTGGAGTGCCATGAAACCCCCACATGGATTGCACCAAGGTGCTAGTTTCCACGTTGCACAAGCTAACCCTTACAGATGGCGGTTATGAGCAATTAGAGTTGGAACTCTACCCACACTCAAAGTGACTGGATTGGCATGAACCGTCACACCACATCAAGGCCCCATGCCTGTTCACCCACAGGTACACGCACCATTCAAACAGAAGATAGAAACCTAGAAGGCTACAAATCTATATTGGTCTGTCCATGAAAAAGCAATGTAATACAACAGGGGTAAAAACTTGGCAGGCCAAGGAGTAGTATGAAATTACTAACTTTATAAATAAAATTACATTATTTTACCAGGAAGGATACATTGAGATTTCTCTCGTTTTCAAGTATGTCCTGGGCTTGAACCTGATAAAGTTAAAATGTTAACATGTAAATAGGCATAATTTGATCTTATGACCTGTATAAACATGTTGGTAAATATTTCTGGGTTTAAAAGTTACTTTTCCTAATTTAAGTAAAAATAAGAACATTTGAAAATGTGGTCCTGCTGGCCAGTTTGCCCCATAATGAAATCCCAAATGCTCATGCATGTGGCAAAATCCAATGAAATACTTTACGGGCTGGCTTCTTGATTTGTGAAACCTGGATTGAACTGGACTTTCTCAGGTGTCTTATTTGCTCTATCGGCTCTCACCATGATCTCCCCACTGCAATTTCCTCTCCCATTCAGCCTTCCAGCAACCTGCCACTTCACCTACCCTATTGACACTCAATGTGTCCCCCTTCTCCTTGGATTGTAAGCTCTTGAGCAGGGTCCTCCCTGTTCCGTGTATGTAGATTTATGTCCCACTGTACACAGCACTGAGGAATTTGGTCGTTTTTATAAACACTAACTGTAAAACCAAAATATCACTACTTTATGAACCATAATATACAAAAGTACAATTTACAAATACTTTCCTAAAATACATCTTACCAGGGGAAGTGATAGATCAAGAAGGTCGTTTGAGGTCTAGTAACCAAGCAAAGGGTTCTTGGATGAGGTAGAGGAATTGTTTTCTGGCAGAGATATCAAGACTTGGATGTATTGGAGTCAAAGATTAAAAGACGTATGTAACAAACACCTCCACTACTTTTTAAAAGACTTTGAGTTCCAAAACTGTCTGGCACAGGCACTCACAGCATTTCCCGCACTACATATAGGCGTTGTGCCCTTTGGCGAAGAGCGGATGCCAGCCTCATGACTGACTACAGGTGATTATGGCAAAGACTATTCAGAGCATTTGGGTGTTTCCATGCTATATAGAATTTGTTTTTTAAACAAGTTCCTGTTACAAACTCTACAAACTGTAGTTTTACACCCCCCCCCCCCTTGGACTGGCTTAAACCAGATCCTTTGCCAGAGCGGGTGGGTCAGGCTATACAGTAATGCTGCGGCTGGTTTCATCTTGCTTGATCTGTTCCTTTTTAGTGTTCCTATTGTACAGTAGGTTAATGAACCTGTTTGACTGTTAAAGACAGACTAGAAATTAAAATTTTCCTGCTTGAACCACTCTGCATGCTGTGTCTATATATACCCTGCATCGGGTGTATATAGATACTGGGTGTCTGGGCAATCCTAGGGAGCTCTAAGTGGGTACCCAGTCTAGGTAAAAGAGCCCTCATCGTAACAGTGGACATCCTATCTAAACTGAGGCGAGGCAACCTTTACAATTGGGCTCCAGGTGACCCCCCCCCCCATGCAGGTAGAATGTGCATTTACTGGAGCAGACATCTTGCACGATGGGTGCATTTTTGTTGTACACATGTCAGAGTGCATTAACTCGCAAGACATGTCTTGGGGGGCCCTCAGTCTCAGACTCTGGACGTGTCAGTTTCCAGGCAAGAGCTATTCACCCCTTCCAGAAAGGTGCTGTGAACAATACTCGCCTGGCCCAAGTAAAAGGTGCTGAAGGCAGACCTATAGCTTCACCGTGCACAGGACCACAATGCTAGAGTAATGTCTGGGGCTTCTGTGTGTGTGTGCTACTCTCAGACTACATGAATTCACCAGATGCGCTACTGCGTTGTCGTCTACTCTCATAAGGATCTGTTTTAGGTCCTCAGACAAAGGCTCTCTACAACCACATGGTGACTGAGCACATCCCTTCTCAAAAGGCAATGGAGAATGTCAGGACAATGGTCAAAGCCGATTCTTGTAGTGTGGGCTCCAGGGAGAGCAATATGCAGAGCATCCCCATTGCTTTCCAGCCATTTTGATGGAGCAGAATAGCCTTCAACAATGGTCAAGCTACACTGCTTTCCAAGGAAAGTATCCTGACAGTTCCACAGAACACCTGACCTCAACAATTGGTCAGAAGTACTCATTTGCTTGCAGGGAAAATAATTTTTGGGCACATATGCAGAAATCTGTACATGCACAATATAAGTTGGTCTATGGACTGAGCATGACTGAAAACTTCCAGTTTAATTCAGTGGCTGTCCTCATCCATCAGTAGGACATTGTCTGGCTTTGTCTCTGGATTAGCAGATTCTGGTATATAATGCTATACAATTTGAGGTAAATGCCGTTCCTTCACCATCTTATCAGGAGGAACTTGGTTCCCTTTTGATATACTGGGGAGCTATATTAAGGGTTTCCCTGTATTTCAATACATTGGGAATGACAATTCCTTTTTGTCGGAAGAATGGCATCTTCATGCATAAAGAGCTGCGGCTCCCAGTAATCTTTAAGACCAGAATGGACAAATGTTTGAGTCAAATGGTATGGTATGGTATGAAAAGTAATTAATTGTGTTTTATCTTGGGTAAACGATAAGTTAGTGGTAGCGCTTTTCTTTAACCCCTGATCATTTCCAACCAGTAGGAGCATCTGTAGTTCTTTGTGAAACCAGGGTGAGGGGTTAAATGCATGTAGTTTATCCATGTTGGTATTCCCAGTAGAAATTTAGCCATATTTATGTAGAGTCCGAACACACTACCACATTTCCTCCATCTGAAGGTTTGATAATCTTGGCATTTGTAGTAAGTGGTATCAAGGCTAGTGTCAATTTTGGACATATTGAGGCCTCTGGTCTAGAGATTTGATATTCACAATAGCTTCTGATACCACATTGACAAATGTCTCATCTTGATGGTATTCCCAGGTGAGGGTGAAGGTACTTAGTGGTGCATCTCATTACTGGTACAACAGTGGGTTCACTCGCATCCAGTAAAGACACCAGGTCTTCAATAGAGATTTTGCATTTGGTTAGTTTTAAGGTTCAAATGACATTTTATGAAGGGCCAAATAAGCCTTTGCTTAGTAAGAGATGTGAAGATGGGGGGGGGAGCGAGGACAGATTGACCACCTTGGTAGCTTTACCATGACTCCTTTTACGAGGGGTTCTTCCCCTGCAAATTTTTTCCCCCTCGATCGGGATGTTTCTGGGGAACCTTGCTCGTAAAGAGACATCTTGTCTCTTTAGAATGCCCCTTTTTGTTTGCGGTTGTGATCTGGCTCTGTAATATCAGGTGTAATATTCAGATGTCATGGCTAAATCAGAGTTCCTCTGCATTCTACGGTTGAACCTTCAAGTCCCGCTGGAACTTTCTGTGATTATATGTTTAAATAGTATTTTTGGATCTGTCTAGATCTTGCTCTAGTTTAATCTCTGCAGCGGGAAATGCAGGTTCATCTTTGAACTTTTGGATGTCCTTTAGTTAGTTGTGAATCTTTCACTAGTTATGCATGATTTTATGTCCATAAACTGCATGGAACACCTTTGCTGCTGCTTCCCATTCCTTAGTAAGCTCCTCACGGAGTTCCCTATTGTTAGGACCTGTTTGTATTCGCAACCCCCTTGGCATCTAACATAATTTTAAAGTGAAGATATCTCCCCAGTTAAGCCTTATCTGGTGTTGGAAAGTTCTGCCTAGCTGTTTTAAAGCTTTCAGAGTTGAAGGTGCTTGAGGAAAAGGTATGTGGTATTTCAGAAACCTCATCTGCTCCTATGCCTGACTCCATTGTCTGGATTTTGAGAAAGCTGGCACCTTTTGTTTTAAAAGGTAATGATGGATGGTTACACTGAAAATTGGCTAATAGATAAATCTATAAACTGGATGTATGTTCGTAGTAATTATAACCTACAATATACTCCATGTAATGAGGTGGTAAACCAAGATAAGCGCTTTTCAAATAGGCTGGTTGGACAATTAGTATGAAAGTGATACTCCCCAGGTGTCATGCCCTGTGATCTAGGATTTATTGTATATTTTTTTCTGTTTTGTGTTGAATCTGCCTTTGCGGCTTACATGCTATTGATTTCATAGCTATTTTGGCTCTGCTGGTCATCCTTGGCTTTCTGCATCCTGTTAGTTCCACCCCTCTGCTGTGTCTTAGTTACTTTCTGGTCGCATAGCAGCCATTCTGTGCTCACTGCTAGACAAATCTAATGTCTTTTTACCTGCATTACTGTACACCATTCAAGACTGTCAGTCTCATTAAACTCTTCAACTGGATTCATCTTTCTATTTGCAGAACTTCATCGTGAGTACTGGTCAAATACAGACGTAGCTAGTCTAAAGCACCCATGGCTTTGCTTAGCGAAGCAGAATACCAGGTATTGCTGTTAAACCACAGTAGTGGTTACCATGTGTCGGGTGGCAGTGCATCTGTCAGCTCCACCTAGTAGTAGGATGGGCAGGCTGTAGGTAGAGTAGATATCCTGGAAAGGAGTGTTTAGAGTGGTCCCTCAGTGAATTGTGAGGTGCACTGGTTTCTGAAACGCACACTCAGTTATTTGGCAGGACTCGCGCCAACACGGGCTCATGGAGCTAGCCCGTGGTGGCCTCAAACATGCATGCTCCTGCCAATGCTAATTACAAAGGCAGCCCCCTTGGATGACTTTGCAAGTAATGCCTGCCCACATCTTGTCAAGCACAACTACGTGTGCCACTAAGGGAAGGAGGAAAGAAGGCACTGATCAGAGTAGTGATTGCTTGATTCTTGTACACACATGGGGAGCATAAATGTTTGCGTTCCCACTTATTTTTTTTGGGGCTTGACCCCCTGCTTCAAAGGGAATTTAATTGACCAATCCTGCCAATACCTTAAACCATATGGATATTTGCAGAGTGCATAATGCTTACCTCAGATTCAATGCTTGCATGTACTGTACCAGAGATCCAGCTCCTGCATAATGACGAAATGGTCTATATCACGTACATGTATCAGATCTGCGTGAATGTCTGAGTTGGACACGTAGCTCAAGGAGTAATGAATACAGTTGGGTTCTGTCCTCCATGATCGGCTTCACAGCAAATGTTTTCATCTTGACATAAGGTTTATGAAGCTTACTAAAGTTACGTACTGATGGATAGGTTCTAGTCAAGCCATCACAAACTACAGCAACGGGATAAATGAAGGCAGGTCCAAGATTTGACCCATTTCCTAGTGTAAAGACACTCCAAAGGGAGTGGACACAAACACCAGTAGTTTAACCCCTTATTGACCAAAGGTTTCTTTCCTTGGCAACACCATGTACACAAAGCATCAAGAGTAAGAAAAGAGGTTGGCTTTGAAGAAATCATATTAAAGAATGTTTTGCTATGTGGATGATCTCTAGCTCAGTGGCACAAACAAAAGTCAAATATGGCACCCCCCATGAGTGTGTGAGCCAGCCCTAACAAGTGCATGGAGGCCAGAGAAAGGTCCCCTCTGCTTTTAAATTGTAAGCTCTGTGGCAGGGTCCTCATCCCCACTGCCCAGGCAAGACCCTACCTAGAGTGCCTGTATACTGCCAATAATGCCCTGGGCTGTACCTCATGCAAGCTCTGAGCTTAACACAGGTCCCCACCAGATTGCTATCGTTTTGTGTCCCTTCTCCCCAGACAGATCAACTAGACCTCAGATCAGGGACCGATCAAAGACACTGGCCTCGTGCTTAATTTTCAAATAATTTTTATCTCGTGTCCCCCCCCCCCTTGCCCCATCCTGCAAATGGCCATGTCTCTGGGGCTCCTCTGTGGCAGTGCTTTCAATGACCACATACATGATTTCACCAGCCTCCATTACCGAATCCTCAATCGCCACCTACTGTCCCCTTCATTTTCTAAAGATCTGGTCTAGGCCCTCTCGTGACAAAGGCTTCCCTCTATAAGCACATACTCAATGAGCACATCTGTTCTCCAGGAAAATGCTCAAACTCAACTCTAGTGAGTTTCAGGGAGAGCAATCTGGAGAACATTTCGCATTGCATCTCGTTTTCCTGGCCAAGTGGAGGAGCGGAATAATCTTCACCTTTTTACCAGTCAGCAAATGCTTGGAAACAATTGTAAAGCTCCATTGCTTTCTGACAAAGGATCCTGTAAGTGCCACATAGAGGACATCAATACTTGGTCAGATTTGTACTCTTTGGGTTGCAGGCAACATACTTCTTACAACGGATGTACTTTCTGACTGACAAGGTAGTGGCCACAGTCCATTTTTGACTTCCCTTTTTAAATCCGTCAAGTCAAATGAATATGAAAAACATTTTGGACGTCAAAAATGCAGTCCGTCTGTTCCATCACACACAAAGCTTTTCAGACACAGCGCACTCTGTCCGTTCTAGCAGATTTATGTTCTTGCCTAACCTGCATCGGTTTGCCACGTCTGCGGTTCCGTGCGGACGTACTTTGTGTGTGGGGTTCGATTGGTCTTGATTTATATGCTAGAACGGACGTACAAATGAGCGGTAACATGGATGTGATCAGTGCGCTCGTCTGACACAGGCCTAAGAGGGTTCATAGCCGTTGACTTTCGAAACAGTTGTACTTAAACCACAATCTTTATTTTGTTTAGAATTTTAATGTCCAAAAAATTAATGCGTCCATGAATTTCCTCTGAACTTATTAAGCTGGTTTATTTAGTTTGTCTACAAAGGCGTCAAACCTCTAAACCCTGTGGAATTGATCGAGGGGAGGGTTTTGGTAAAGGGGTAACTTGCGTGTGTTTTGAAGGCAGGTGGTGTGTGTGTGCTGGAATTTAAATGTAGGGCAATGGGGTCGAGCGGGCACGTGGTGATGTTAGGACAGTAAGGAATTGACTTCCTCCTCAGTGGCTGGGAGGAAGCGGCAGAGGGGACTTCTGGGAGTGGAGGTGGCAGATTACGATCTTATGTTGGGATTTTGCTTGATCGTTTTCATTTGAGGAAGTCTGCCAGGTCCTGAGTGGGGAGGTGTGGGTAGAGGAGGGTGTTGAAGGTGGACCAGAGTCATTTAGGGTTGGAGGACAGAGGTAAGATGAGGATTGTTTGGCCAAGTGAAGGGCAGAGGTGTATGAACGCAGAATAAACTTGAAGTGAGAAAAATCTGCTTCAGAGCAGGATTTCCTCCAGGCACGCTCTGCATTGTGGGAGCATCATTGCAGGTAGCGTGTCTGGGGGTTTGTGCCAGGGCTGAAGCTGGCAGCGTGTGGCATTAGAGTTTAAGTGTGGTGTTGTAGTGGTTAGTTGCAGCATCAGGGCAGGTGAGGGAGGTGGTGAAGTATATTTCAAAATTGTGTGTGTTTAGGAAGTCCAGATAGGTTGCAAGAGAAGGGGGAAGGGCAACAGGTGAACTCAAACTGAGCAGAGGTTGGAAAAGACAAGGTTGATAGGGAGGATTGGGAGGACGTGAGTGAAGTTTGAAGGCGGCAGGGGCAGAAGGCTCCTCAATGGGAATGTTGAAGTCCCCAAAAACTAGGCATGGAAGATTACACAGGAAGTGAAAGCCAGATAGCAAAGTGGTCAAAACTGGTGGGCAGTAGTTGACTGCCATCCTGAGAGCCAGGGGACAGAACAGGCAGATGCAGTCGATCGGAGAGGGATGGAGATGGGGAGAGGTGCAGGTGGGAGACAAATTTAAGAAAAGGAACAGTTAATGTGGGTACAGGAGGATAATGGGAGATGAGGTCATACCAGTGGAGAGCAGAGACACAAGAATTAGGGATCAGGATGGTGGAGGGGCATCGTGGATGAAAGTCCAGCAAAGTAACTTCAAACTGCCACTTAGGATGGCCATTTGGGTGATGGTCACCGGAGCCAAGGCTCTCATGAGCCAGACCTTGGTGTATTTAAATGGGAACAAAATTTACCCCCTTGGTTAAACAGACTTGGCGATAAACACCCAGCACATGTTATTGATAACTTGAGGTCCCTATTGAACAGTGCAGACAGAGAAAAAGCACAACCAGTGGTAGGAAACAGTTAATCGTCAAAAAAATTAACAACCTGTATTCCAAAGCTCGATCATTCTATGGAAAGGATCTAACTTGGCAGAGGCAAGTACAAGTACAGTGGCAAAGTACATCTTTAAGATATTGCAATGTGTGGCAAAAGTGCCAAATAAGTACGTAAAGTGCGGATGCAGACAAATGTGCAAATACAGTAAGGTGCACACAGTGCAATAACAATGGTAATATCCGTGTTATACGTTCTGTCCATATAATACTCAATGTAATGACATCCAACAGTGTCCAGTGCGTATTATAGTTCAATGTCCAATTGCCCGCTATCAGGGTGTCATGGGTGAGGTCTGGCATGGGTGCGCAGGAGTGTGGGTGTGAGCCCAATGTGCAGTGAATATTGCAGCAGATAGGTTACAGGGCAAAAGGGGTTTATTAAGAACAGAAATAAATACCAAGATAGGCAGTACCAAAAGGTGGTATAAACAAATAAATAACAGGAGGGGAACACTGATAACACAATATCAAAGCGAAGGTACAAATGGATACAGAAAATAGAATGGTCTATCTCCAAGCAAAAGTACAAAAGGATACAGAAATAGGATTGTCAAGGTCTAGCAAGGGTCTGGTACACGAGTAAGTCCAGCAGAAAAACAGAGGGGTACAGGGGGGACAAAGAGGATACTGTATGAATGATAGGTCAAAGCAGAGGAAAATTCAGGAATGACAAATGATCAGAGGGGATCCAGGCAAAAAGGTCTCAGGAGATCAGGAATTCAGGTCTGCTCAAGGCAAGGCTGGAGACTTCACTGGAGACTTCAATCAGGAAGCGTGGGACCAGGGGCGTAGCTTCCTTATGAGCAGGTCAGATCAGGCTGGATGAGGTGCAGGTGATGGATCAGGTTTAGAATGCAAAACAAATCAAAGTCCAGAACCGTGCATAGGAAAAAGGAAAAAAAAACCACAAAAACAAAACAAAGTCCTGGAACCTGCATACAGAATGCAGGACACGGAAAAAAGGCAACAAAAAGGAGGTGTCAGAGGATCAGGGGGTCCAGGCCGTGACAGCGCCCAGGTGGGTCATGACATCACCCCCCTCCTGAGGGTGCACTCCGGGCACCGAAGCTGGGACAGGGGACACAGAGTCAGGATCGTCCATAGAAACATGTGGGGGCTGCTCAAAACAGGTCCAGGTAGGTTACAGCGGGCCAACGTGCCGTTAGAGGCCCGGAAAAAGTTCCATGAAGCAGTCAACTGGAGTCAGACGAGACATCAAGGTTCCTCCATAGTTCAGGGTAGCGTCTGACCACCATCAAGAACTCCTTTCGGACCAATACACCAGAGGGCGTCCTGGAGTAGCCCGTAGGTGCAGGTCCTGAGGCAGGGTATTTCGTGCCAGTTTTACTATTCGGATTTTGGAAGTCCTCGTAGAGAGCCGCGAGTACAGCCCTTTCAGAACCAGCATCGGGCACAGAGTCATGGACACAACTCGGCGGTGAGTCTATAGTAGCAGTGCTCGGAGGAGTAGTGCCCTCAGTATGGCTTTGCTGAGTACTGGGAGCCTTGGCTCGACGGCGGCGGGTACGGCCCTTCGGCGGAGACAGCTTGGGGACGACTGCTGGGCTCTGCGGCGACACCTCGGCTGGGCTCTGCGGCGATAGCGAGGAACCGGCAGCTGGGCTCTGCGGCGACACCACTGCTGGGCTCTGCGACGACTCTGTGGAAGCGACAGCTGGGCTCTGCGACGACTCTGTGGAAGCGACAGCTGGGCTCTGCGACGACTCTGTGGAAGCGACAGCTGGGCTCTGCGACGACCTGTGGAAGCGACAGCTGGGCTCTGCGACGACTCTGTGGAAGCGACAGCTGGGCTCTGCGACGACTCTGTGGAAGCGACAGCTGGGCTCTGCGACTCTGTGGAAGCGACAGCTGGCTCTGCGACGACTCTGTGGAAGCGACAGCTGGGCTCTGCGACGACTCTGTGGAAGCGACAGCTGGGCTCTGCGACGACTCTGTGGAAGCGACAGCTGGGCTCTGCGGCGACTCTGTGGAAGCGACAGCTGGGCTCTGCGACGACTCTGTGGAGGCGACAGCTGGGCTCTGCGACGACTCTGGAAGCGACAGCTGGGCTCTGCGACGACTCTGTGGAAGCGACAGCTGGGCTCTGCGAAGACACTGTGGAAGCGACAGCTGGGCTCTGCGAAGACACTGTGGAAGCGACAGCTGGGCTCTGCGAAGACACTGTGGAAGCGACAGCTGGCTCTGCGAAGACACTGTGGAAGCGACAGCTGGCTCTGCGAAGACACTGTGGAAGCGACAGCTGGGCTCTGCGAAGACACTGTGTGGAAGCGACAGCTGGGCTCTGCGAAGACACTGTGGAAGCGACAGCTGGGCTCTGCGAAGACACTGTGGAAGCGACAGCTGGGCTCTGCGAAGACACTGTGGAAGCGACAGCTGGGCTCTGCGAAGACACTGTGGAAGCGACAGCTGGGCTCTGCGAAGACACTGTGGAAGCGACAGCTGGGCTCTGCGAAGACACTGTGGAAGCGACAGCTGGGCTCTGCGAAGACACTGTGGAAGCGACAGCTGGGCTCTGCGAAGACACTGTGGAAGCGACAGCTGGGCTCTGCGAAGACACTGTGGAAGCGACAGCTGGGCTCTGCGAAGACACTGTGGAAGCGACAGCTGGGCTCTGCGAAGACACTGTGGAAGCGACAGCTGGGCTCTGCGAAGACACTTGTGGAAGGACAGCTGGGCTCTGCGAAGACCACCTCGGCTGGCTCTGCAGCGACACCTCGGCTGGGCTCTGCAGCGACACCTCGGCTGGGCTCTGCAGCGACACCTCGGCTGGGCTCTGCAGCGACACCTCGGCTGGGCTCTGCAGCGACACCTCGGCTGGGCTCTGCAGCGACACCTCGGCTGGGCTCTGCAGCGACACCTCGGCTGGCTCTGCAGCGACACTGGCTGGGCTCTGCAGCGACACCTCGGCTGGGCTCTGCAGCGACACCTCGGCTGGGCTCTGCAGCGACACCTCGGCTGGGCTCTGCAGCGACACCTCGGCTGGGCTCTGCAGCGACACCTCGGCTGGGCTCTTGCAGCGACACCTCGGCTGGGCTCTGCAGCGACACCTCGGCTGGCTCTGCAGCGACACCTCGGCTGGGCTCTGCAGCGACACCTCGCTGGGCTCTTGCAGCGACACTCGGCTGGGCTCTGCAGCGACACCTCGGCTGGGCTCTGCAGCGACACCTCGGCTGGCTCTGCAGCGACACCTCGGCTGGCTCTGCAGCGACACCTCGGCTGGGCTCTGCAGCGACACCTCGGCTGGGCTCTGCGGCGACTTGGTTTTAGGAGCCTGAGAAGGCTTAATGAAAAAAGCCTGGGAAGGCGTAGTGACAGAAGCCTGGGAAGGCGTAGTGACAGAAGCCTGAGATGGTTTGGTGGCAGAAGCCTGAGTTGGCTTAGGGACAGAAGCCCGTGAAGGCGCAGAGACGGAGGCCCGTGAAGGCGCAGAGACGGAGGCCCGTGAAGGCTTACAGACAGGGGCCCGAGAAGGCTTACAGACAGGGGCCCGAGAAGGCTTACAGACAGGGGCCCGAGAAGGCTTACGGACAGGGGCCTGAGAAGGCTTACGGACAGGGGCCTGAGAAGGCTCGGGGACAGGGGCCTGAGAAGGCTCGGGGACAGAGGCCTGAGAAGGCTCGGGGACAGAGGCCTGAGAAGGCTCGGGGACAGAGGCCTGAGAAGGCTCGGGGACAGAGGCCTGAGAAGGCTCGGACAGAGGCCTGAGAAGGCTCGGGGACAGAGGCCTGAGAAGGCTCGGGGACAGAGGCCTGAGAAGGCTCGGGGACAGAGGCCTGAGAAGGCTCGGGGACAGAGGCCTGAGAAGGCTCGGGGACAGAGGCCTGAGAAGGCATAGAGACATAGGCCTGAGATAAGAACGTGGTTCCTATATGAGTGGTTCTCATGCACCCGATGAACCTGCCAGGTTGCCCTCGAGGATGACGTGCAGTTTCTTTAGGGAATTCCTCCTCTGTATCCACAGAATCCCAATCATCTGAAGAGCAATACTCGTAAACAGAAGGGTATGAAATATGCCGACTGGAAGGCACTGAGGCGGTAACACAGTTAGCCGTGAGGTGCTGGAACCGGCCAGGTTGCCCTCGAGGGGTGACGTTGCAGTCTCTTTAGGGAACCCTCTTCCGAATCCACAGAACCCCATTCATCAGAAGAGTAGTATTCTGAAGCAGATGGGTAGGAGATATGCCGACTGGAAGGCACTGGAGCGGTAACACAGTTAGCCGTGAGGTGCTGGTTTGGAGTGGGGGTGTCATACCGGAGGGTAGGACAGACGCTATCTCCATTGGCACAACGGGATCAGGCTCTGTAGGTACGCTGGGCTCTTCCTCCATAGGTACGGCTGGAACAGATTCAGTGGACCGGGTGGTTTGGAAATCCATACGTTCCATTTGGTTGGGATCATGCTGCACGGTTTCAGGATTCACTTCCATAGACACCTCTTTCTTGGGTCTGGATTCGGTGACGGACCTCTCGGGCAAGGGCTTGGCAGGCATATGCTCTTTTTTTGACTTGAAGGATGTTGTGTCTCTGACAGGCAAGGTATTTTTCGACTTGGTGGGCAGTACTTTAAAGGATGCTGAGCTTTTGGGTTTAGTGCGGTTAGTCTTGGAGATATCAGTTTCTTTGGCAGATGCTGCTTCAGGTGGGGTGCTAGGTGGCTTGGGTGGGCGTAAAGGGCAGCCGATAGTGTGCTGGCTACTCCCACAATAAAAGCACAAATTGTTAGACCTTCTTCTCTCACGTTCCTCCGGGTTAAGGGTCTCTGGGCCCTTTTCTGTAACAGGAATGCGCACTTTAGTAGAGACGCCCCTTAAGCCTTTAAGCAGGTCAGTAAATAAAGTGTCCATTTGCTGCAGGATATTTTCCATTAACCCCTCCACGTACATCATAACAGCTTTACTCACTGCGGCTCACTGGTTGATGCTTCCTGATTCTGTCATGGGTGAGGTCTGCATGGGTGCGCAGGAGTGTGGGTGTGAGCCCAATGTGCAGTGAATATTGCAGCAGATAGGTTACAGGGCAAAAGGGGTTTATTAAGAACAGAAAAAATACCAAGATAGGCAGTACCAAAAGGTGGTATAAACAAATAAATAACAGAGGGGAACACTGATAACACAATATCAAAGCGAAGGTACAAATGGATACAGAAAATAGAATGGTCTATCTCCAAGCAAAAGTACAAAAGGATACAGAAATAGGATTGTCAAGGTCTAGCAAGGGTCTGGTACACGAGTAAGTCCAGCAGAAAAACAGAGGGGTACAGGGGGGACAAAGAGGATACCGTATGAATGATAGGTCAAAGCAGAGGAAAATTCAGGAATGACAAATGATCAGAGGGGATCCAGGCAAAAAGGTCTCAGGAGATCAGGAATTCAGGTCTGCTCAAGGCAAGGCTGGAAACTTCACTGGAGACTTCAATCAGGAAGCGTGGGACCAGGGGCATAGCTTCCTTATGAGCAGGTCAGATCAGGCTGGATGAGGTGCAGGTGATGGATCAGGTTTAGAATGCAAAACAAATCAAAGTCCAGAACCGTGCATAGGAAAAAAGGAAAAAAAAAAACACAAAAACAAAACAAAGTCCTGGAACCTGCATACAGAATGCAGGACACGGAAAAAAGGCAACAAAAAGGAGGTGTCAGAGGATCAGGGGGTCCAGGCCGTGACAGCGCCCAGGTGGGTCATGACACAGGGTTTCTATTTAAACAAGTTGTGCACATGCAAAGTCCTCAGATGGTCAATGTTAACCTTATGCTGGGAGTTTAGGCGTCCTCTGGCATAGCAGTTGCTCTTTTGGTCATAGTTGGCTCCCAGTAAGTGGGGGGGGGGGTGAGAGGAGGAGAAAGAGGGTAATAGTGCAATATTGTCGCAGTAAGTCAGGCAGTATATGAAAATAAAATAAATTCTTACAAATTCCAGAGCCTAATCTGTCCAGGCTCTGGATTGAAGCACCTTGGGCCAAATAGAAGGTGTTCGTTTCTCTTCTTTACGCCACCACTGTTACCTCAAACGAAAAAGAGGCAGCGCTCTCATAGCATAATATCAACACTTTCTACTAAGTAGAAATAGAATTGGTCACACTCTCAATGGTTGAGGAGCCTTAACTGTCCAGGCTCAAGTGTTTGGAGTATGGTGCTTCTTATTGGTGTGAGCACTTGGACCTCTATCAGCTTCCTTTTGAATCTAGGTAGAAATATCCTGGTGGTGCGCCCCCAGGTTTAAACATGTCCTTGACATGACAAATAACCAGTAAGGCCTCAGCCCTTTTTATGAATGATAAAAAAGCCTCTAATGTAAAATTAAAATACATTTATTGGCAAATGGGTTATAAAATACATAATGAAACAAGATACTCCCTGAACCTTTCTTCCTTTTTTTAAGTAACAGACACATTTCAGCGCTGTTCCAGCGCCTACCTCAGTCGTTATGTAGGTAATGGGTGCAAAAAGAGGCTCTCCCAGGGTCTCCTTATATTCAGAAGGCGTCGGAGGTAATGCAGAAGCTCTTGCGTATAGCGTTTGGTCCATTTCCAGGTTTCCTAGATGTTGCGATCACGGGATACTGACCGTGTCATCAGGCCGCACCGCGGCCATATTGGATTTGCATTTCAACGGGTGTTTGCGTTTCACTCGTGTCTGCATATATTCCGCAGAGATTTCAAAATTTTGGCTCCTAATCCACAGAGTGAATGCACAAGTAGGGGTTAGTATTAAGTGCTGGATCTCCTTGTTGTAAGGGATAGAGTCCTCTCTATATAGAATAAAATAAAGGCTAGTCTCCATTCTTAATCACAGGATTGGCTGATTGCATAGTAATATGTTCGTATAGCGGTGAGTGTTTGTAATGCATATGAAGATGCAGCAATGTGTTAAAATTGTTCTTGGTTATATTTCAAAAGCCTGGTTGTTGGCCCTATATCGCCTACAAAAAAAAGGGTAATGCCAAAAAAATGGCAAGTCAAGGTTACCCTAGCAATGGGGGTGTTATATATCAGGAAAACTGGTCTAATCTACTGGATTCAGTGATCAAAAAGTCTAATGCCAAGAAGTTAAAGAGCAACTTGATGTACATTAATACTACATGGGTTTGCCTATTCCACAAGTATGTAAAGGGGTGCTACAAACAAAATAAAACAACCGAGAAGACTCGTATCAGAAACCGCATCTAGTACTAAAGTATATAAAATTTATAAAAGGGATATAAAATTTAGATTTTAAAAATACAGTGAACAAAGTGAACAGTTGAGAAAATGGCATAGTTCAAAGTCCGCGCTAAGCCCTTGTGGTTGTAGTGTACCTAGTTTAAATATCCAGCTCATCTTTCCCAATCAATTTTTCAACATGCCGCCTCTCCAGGGTTATTTAACTTTTTTCTTTAAACCAACAAAAAAGTCCTTCCAGGTTCTGAGCATGCTTTTAGCTTGAAGTGCAATGGGACCCTATGATTGTCACACTCTTTTCTTATGTTCCTAATGTGCTCCTGGACGCGAACATTGAGAGGTCTGGTAGTTCTTCCTACGTACTTCAGGCCACATGGGCGCGTCAGTAAAGTTTTTTTGTGAAACGGGTAATGACCTCGCTTATTGAGATAGGTCCCTTGGTTCCGTTGACTTGTGTGACGATCTGCATTTTACTTGTTTCGACAATTGAGGTAATTGCCACATTGGTGGAAACCGTTCTTTATACTATAAAGGTTGTGCCTCGTGATTCTTTGTGTTTCATTTTCAAGTTGCTTTCACCACGGCAGATCATTCTGGGGTTTTTGGATAAAATATCTATCAGAAGTGCATCTTTCCTCAAGATTGGCCAGTACTTTACAGTTCTTCTGATCATCCTGTTCTAGGTGTTTATAAGAAAAGATGAATGGTACACTTTGAGTAGGTCCAAGGGCATCTTTTGGTCGCTTTCAGTAAATCATTCTGTTCTAAATGCCGATCTTGCTTTCTCAAGCATGTCTGGGTTATACCCCTTCTCCATAAAATCTTTTTTAATTTTTCTTACCATCATAAAAAGTTAAGTCCGTGCAGTTTCTTCTAATTCTCAGGAATTGTCCTTTTGGGACCCCGTCGAGCCATTGCGGTAAATGGCAGCTAGACGTCTCAATGAAGCTAATGTCGACCTTTTTAAAGTTTCAGTTTGGATTTCGCTATCTTGGATGTATATACTCAAGTCCAAAAGGTTAATTCATTCAGCACTCCATGTTGTGAGTTTTATTCCTCTCTTATTCTGGTACAGTTGCTTCAAAAACTCTCGCAACATGCTTTTGCCCCCTCTCCAGATCAAAAAGATATCTACCTTTTTTATAGCAAACTAAATTATCCCGGTACATAGATAAAAATGATTCTTCCCAGAAAGACAAAGATTGGCATAAGATGGAACGAAGAGTGTCCCCATGGCAGTGCCATTCAATTGTAAAGTCCTCCTTGAAATGTAGTTTTCTAAAATCGGGCGTATGCCTTCCAGAATAAAAACTATTTGCTCTGGTTGTAAAATATCAGCTTTTTTAAAAAAAATACAGTAGCTTCAATCCCTTGTGCGGAATAATGGTGTATAGTGATTGTACATCACTGGTTGCTAGAAGTCCTTCCCATCTCACATCTACCAAGGTGTTAAGAATCTGTCGTATCCTTTAAGTGTGCCTTTTTGTTTTGGTTACGTGTGGTTGAAGTAGATGATCCAGGTACTCGGATACCCTACTAGAGACTGAGCCGACCCCTGAAATAATTGGTCTTCCTGGTGGCTTCTCAAGGTCTTTGTATTTTAGGTAAAAAATAAAATACTGGGGTCCTGGTGTTCCACTTTTAGATACTTGTATTCATGGTTATTAAGGATACCAAGTGTGTCCTTGTTCTAAATACTCAGCAAATTTAAGTTGAATGTCCTCTGTGGGATTTTTGCTTAACTTTTTAGGTTTTTTATCTCCGAGGTTCCTATTGGCCCTCTTTTTTTTTTTTTTTTTTATAGTATGCCGCAGTCATAATCACTGGCCCTTGTCCGCTGGTTTAATTTTCAATTTGATCGTTGGAGGTTAGTTCTTTTTAAGGCTTCCTTTTCCTTCTTTGTAAGATTGACTGTCTTCATGGATGTCTTAAGTTTTCCCAAATTCGAGCAAATGGTAATGACGGACGTGTTAATCTCTTGGGAAATAAAGGGATTTGGGAAAGAGTGGATTTCTCCTTGATTTGTGTGCTGATAAAGTGAACAGTATTTGCTCTTTCTGTGGGGTTCTTTAAAAAGTACTTCTTTAGGCAGAGGTTCTTCTTGAATTTTTGGAGGTCTATATATACGAGTTGTAGCCTTGTAGGGGCAATTTCCATCCCTTTCCTCAATAGTTTTGTCTGTGCAGCTGTAAGTGGGATATCTGTCAGATTGTAGATCCCTCCAGCCTGCTGTTTCTCCTTTTTCCTGTCTTCTACCTCTCCCTGATCTTTTTTCCCTTCTTGCCATAGGCAGTGAATTCCCTGAATCACTCTTCACAATAGGTGTACCAGGAAAAGTATCCCCTACTTCTTGAAGCACAAACACACTGGGCACAGGATAAATCCGTTCCTAAGCGAGCCCTGAAAAGGAAAGCCACTCGCCTGACCCAAGCTAAAGGTTCTGCTGGAGGCAAGATGGGGTGTACGCTGAACATTGACCTTTGGCTTCACCATGCACAGGTTCATCTGGCTAGAGCAATCGGACTGGGACACCACCTGTGGGGGTGCTACTGTCATAGACCACATACATGATCTCACCAGGTTCCACTACCAGGTCATCAATCCCCACATACTCCTCCATGTCACTGTTTTCTAAAAGTACAATCTCATCCCCTGGTATTATCTGGTCTAGCACCTCCTGTTGTGACAAAGGCTTCCTCCTCTAAGACCACGTGGTCAATGGAGAAAGTAGGAACGTGTTCAAAGCCAGGCCTTGTAATAGGTTCCTGGGAGAGCAAACTGGAAACCATCCCCATTAAGGGAGAATCTTGAGTACAAAGTGGTCAGTATTGTTGCCAATTCTTTGTATAGCATGCCATCCAGTATCCTAGGTATCTATCTTATACTACTACACCCTCGAAGGCAATATCTTGTAAGATGTTTCTATCGGACATTAAAGCTCGTTTATAGGCTCTTTAAGAACTCTGTTAGGGTATCCGTTACCTATAAAAAGTATTTTCTTAATGCCTGGGCTTTGATTTTTAAATTCCTTGATACAGCTGCAGGTTCTATACACATAATAAATATTGGCCAATGGGCCCTTACGTAAGGGCAATGGGTGATGGCTAGTCCAAGATGGTAAGTTGTTGGTTTGCAAAAGAGTGTAAAGGGCCATAGTTAAGCTTATTTTTGCTACACTGTCAATCTCGCTGTTAAAAGATTATGTTCCTTAGTGTCTTAACAGCATCTTTTACTTAACACAGAAAGGATCCTTTAAGTGCCTCATGGAGAACTCCAAATGCCCAGACATTGACACCTGGGGCCAAATACAAGTACTCATTTTCATGGCAACACAACTCCAGGCACATGTAGGGTGGCTGTCCAATATAATTCCATAGAAGTTGGCCAATTGATTAGGTGACCAAAATCTGCCAGTTCAATTTGATGGCAGTCCTTGTCCATCAGTAGGACATTGGCTTCAGGTCTCCATGAATTAACCGATTCCTGTGCATGTAATGCAGGGCACTTGCTAGCTGCCCTGCACAGCGTTTCACCATCTCCTCTGGAATGCCAATCTATATGTGAAAAAGAACCTGCATTAGAGCCACTGGCATGTGCAACCATGGAATATTGCAAACTTTGCTAGGAAGCTTGGACAATATAAACATTTGAGTGTTTACCTATTATAATGCTGAACTTCATGTAGTCAAACTCACATAACGTACATCAAAATGGTGCTGGTTTGTTAAAACAATACCAGCTTACCCAATTGGGTTTTGCCTACCACTTAATGCAATGATCAGACCTTCAATAGGTGCATGTCTATAGATTGGTTTGTGAGGATATGCTAAAGCCCGGTGTTTGCTTGGGTCGTAATTCAATCTATAAAAATGTTGCCTTAATGTTTGAGCTAGAACTTTAAAAATGCACTGTGCTCCAACACTAATGAAGGGGCATTAAAACCTTATTTCTAGAATGCAAATTAATCTACAGAGCTTTTACACCATGAAAGGAATTTAATTGACCAATGCTGCCAATAATTAACCATATGGATATTTGCTTACCTGGAGCTTAATGAGTGAATGTAATGTACCGCAAGGTGCCAGCTCCTGCAAAATGATGAAATGGTCTAAATCCAGTACATGGATGGGATAAGTATAAATGATTTCATGTCAAGGTGTGTGAATATTCAGTATATTAGTGCATCACACCGTTCAAGCCTTTTGTAAGGCAAGTTTGTAGTGGTCTATTTTGGGGTTACCTATTTCCTTTTTAGGTGATATTGAAGATTTCTAACAATAGGCTGGAACCACCATCATTATTCCAATTAGGGGGTTTGTGTTCTTGGCAAAGTTACTAAAAACAGACTTTTCAGCAACCGCAAACTACAGCAAGGAGATAAATCTTATGAAGGGAAGGTCCTCCATTTGTCACTCAAAGCACTAAAAACATTTTACATAGTTTAACCCTTGACATAGGTTTCTCTAGCAATGTACAAATGACACAAGCATTTTGTATGCCACATAATGCAAACCCATCATCCTAGGGATGGGTGGCTGCAAGCCATAGGAAGTGCATTCCCTGAATCCCATCACAAGATTATCACCTACTTCTTGAAGCACCAACACACTGGACACAAATAAATTCCCCAGAAAGCAATTTACCCCTCCCAGAAGGCAGGCCTGCAAAGAAAAGCTGCTCACTTGATCAAAGCTAAAACGTGCTGCTGGAGGCTAGATGGTGTGTACATTGAAGATTGACATTAGGCTTCACCATGCACAGGTTCATATGGCTAGAGCAATGTCTGACTGAAGCTCCTCTGTGGGGGCGCTACTGTCATAGACCACATATATGATCACCACACTCCAATACCATGTCATCAATCTCCACATACTCCACCACATCAGTTTTCTACGAGTACAATCTCATCCCCTGGTATTATGATCTGGTCTATGCTCTCCTTAGACCATGTGGTCAATGAGCACATCCGTCTTCCATGGGAAATGGAGAAAGTCAGGAACGCATTTAAAGCCAGGTCTTGTCATAGGTTCCAGGGAGAGCAAGCTGCAGAACACCCCGTTGCTTCCGCTGTGAACGTTCCCCAGCCATTTGGAGGAGCAGAATAGTCTGTTTTTTTTCCAGTCGGCAAACACTTGGAAATAATGGTCAAGCGCCACCGCTTTCTCTGTGGCACTTACAGGATCCTTTCCATGGGAGAAAGCCAGATGTCGACACTCGGTCAGATACAAGTACTCATTTTCTTGTAGGCAACATAATTCTGGGCACATGTATGGAATTATGTGCGACAGCAGCCCTACAAGTTGGTCAATGGACCATGAGTGACCAAAATCTGCCAATCCGGACATTGGATTAACCGATTGTGTGCATGTAATGCAGGGCAGTTGCCCTGCATAGTGCTTCACCATCTCTGGAATACCAAAGAGCACATGCAATAGACACTGGCATGTGCAACCGTGGAATAGTGCAAACTTTTTTTCCTTGGCCACTTCCAAGTGTTTACCCAGATAATGTGGAAAAACCTTCGTGATGTTGACTACATAATGTACATCAAAATAGTGCTGGTTTGTAAAAACAAAACCAGTTCACCCAGTTGGGTTTTGCCTACTGCTTAACGCAATGATCAGACATTCAATAGGCGCATGTCTAAAGTCCTGTTTTTGCTTGGGTTGTAACTCCTCTCAACCTTTTGCCTTAATGTTTGAGCTAGAACTTTTAAAATGCACTGTATGCTCCAACACTAATAAATGAAGGGGCATTAAAACATTCTCTAGAATTCAATTTAATCTACAAATCTTTTACACCATGAAAGGAATTTGATAATCAATGCTGCCAATACTTATTAACCATATGTATATTGGCAATGTATAATGCTTACCTGGGGTTCAATGAGCGAATGTAATGTACTGCAAGGCGCCAGCTCCTGCACAAGAACAAAATGGTCTACATCATAAACATGGGTGGGATATGTGTAGATCATATTTTCGTGTCGGGAGACCAATCTAGACACATGAAGCTCGAGCAGGAATGACTCCAGTTGGGTTCGGTCCTTCCGGATGAGCTTCACAGCAACAGGTTTATGAAAGCTTAGTAAAGTTACGTCACATGGGTAGATTGGGTCAAGCCATCGCAAACTACGGCAAAGGGTTAAATATTATGATGGCCAGGGTCAAGAGCTAAAATGTATGGGAACTCTCCAAGCTTTCTGTTCCCAGTTATTTTTCTCACACTTGGCACAAGCACTTAAATCTGATAATTATGTGTTTAGGTGGATTTCTGCAAAAAGGATCAATCCTACATTGTGACTTCACCGGGAAAGATGTGATTGACGTTTTATAGTGTATGAGACCAATGGGAAATGTTCCGTCTGCAAGATTTAAACTGCTTCCCCTCAACTTGATCCCTGATGACAAGCCCGTTAATTGACCCATTTCCTAGTATAGTCACTCCAAAGGGAGGGGACCCAGAAAGCTTTTGAATGCAGTAGTTTAACCTCTTACTCATACAGGGGGTTTCTTTTGGCAACGCAAATTAGTGGGTTTTTTTTTTTTTTAAGCTTGGCTATGTTCTTTAAGGAAGAAACATACTCGAGTGCAAACGGGTACCTATTCATGAAAATATATATGCTATAGGGGAGGTTGTCCCGCTGTGTGGTGTTGATTGCCTATATAAGCACATCCTAATGTAAATTTGCGAACGTCAATCACATGACAAATTTTCATAATACATCATAAATGGATAAATTTACTTCCACAATAAAAGGTAGCTAGCGCTTCTGTTAGTCCATATAATGGATTACAGTCCTGCTGCAGTTGCAGTATAGTGGTACCTTTTACTGAATATAGTGATGTGTCCTAATGTCTATACTAAAAAATATCTTGCTAGAGGAATTCTCATGCAAAACAGTTTTGTGCAGGGAGTTCCAAAAGTTGGAACACTATTGATGGGGTGTTTGTAGCCCAGTGTGTGTAAAGTTGAAAATAATTTGTTTTGCTGCCCAGAGCGTGAAACGTTGGTGGAAAAAAGTAATAAAAAAATTTGAGGGAAGTATTTTTCTACCAATGTTTCTGTGCACCAGCTAACATTTTCATTACCTGGACATCTATACGCTTAAGGTAATCAAAGTGTGTCGTTCACAACGAATTGTTCCTTGCTGCTGTTTGGTTACCCATATTTATAATCTGGAAAATTAACCATCCACGGCATTATTTTGTTAATGTGTCCTGTCTATATATGCTTTGAATGTTGTGGATTATGAATGTCCTGGTACTGGATTATTAGGGAGTGACAAACCACATGCACCTTGCTGAATAATTGTTTACTTGTTTGGTGTGCAAATGCACATTTTTTAAATAAAAGTAATTTTTTAGTACCACAATCATAAGGGAGATATTTTTCTCTTATGAGATGGAACGTTTTTGTGTCTACAAAGTTGAGTGTTTAATCTCTTTCTCCTAAATATTAATGTTCTTAATCTAGTAGGCACTCTGGCTGGATCTACTTTAAGGCTAGGGTCAGACGAGTGTGATTTCTACGGACTGTACGTCCGTGCACACGGACGTACAGAAGACGCAGTAGTGGCCAGACAGTCTGTTTTTTTCACTGACGTATATATTTTGACGGATGTAGGAGGGAAAATAAATTAGAAAGCAAAACCATTTTGTCCGTGAAAAATGCTGGACGTATAACTGCAGTCCGTCTGACCACGTTCCATCACTCACACACAAAGCTATGCAGACGTTGCGGACGCAGCGCACTTTGTGCGGCCGTTCTAGCGGTTGTACGTTCTTGCCTGCCTTGCGTCCGTGGGCCAGGGCCGTTGTGCGTCCGCAGTTCAGTGCGGACATACTTCGTGTAACGGGCTCCGATGGGCTTCCTGTCATGCTATCACGGACGTACTTTAGGGCGCAATCACGGACGTGAACACTACGCTCGTCTGACACCAGCCTAATTGTCTTAAAAAATATCTTGCTAGAGGAATTTTCATGCAAAACAGAGTTTTGTGCAGTGAGTTCCTAAAGTTTTACTTGTTTACTAGTTGGTGGGTTCATAGCACATCCACAAATTCCAGTGTCCTTTCACCTCCAAGAGAGAAAGTGGAATTAGGGATTGTTACGGATCGTGGGTACCCCAAGCTTGCTTGGTACCCTCCGTCTGAGCACCCCTTTCCGCTGAAACACAGATTTCCACACACAGTAGACGACACGTACTATGTAGCTGTTTCTCATTCAAAATCCAAATGGAGAATGCTTTATTTCACTTTAGACACACAAAGGTAAAACACCGTTGAAACACACTCCCCTCCCTTACAGATAAGATCAAGAGTCTCCAGTCAGAGCAATAGCAATACTCATCTAACACAATGGAGTGTTTACACATGCCTTCTCATCGTAATCTTTTTACTGCAGGGAAAATACAATTTTACAGTGTGGGGGGGGGTAGCCACAGAGGTACAGTATAAAGACAGAGGACAGCTAATACAGAGATGTACACTTTATGGAGAAAAGGTACACAGAAACAATACTCTAACAGACATCAGATAATAGCAGACACCAAACACTATACCTTTTTATATACAGACAACCTATAAAGCAAAATAACTGCAAATAAACATTGGGGCGGCTGTTTCGTCACCAGTATATGGTACACTGGCTTTGTTATGATTGAAAATAGTGGAGCACACTTACACGCAAATGATGTCCGAGCTGGTGGAAGCGAAAGCACGTTCCTCTGCTCCTGTTCTGGCTACTTATAGATCCCAATTTTAGATGAATCCAAATCAACCCTTTCCTGGGTGCAAGGATTTCTGTGATGGAACTTTTGGCCAAGAATAGCTGGACGCAGGGATTTACCAAATCAAAAAAGTGGGTTTATTCATATAGCGGCATAAATGAGCTTTAAAAGACATAAATTAAAATATATAGAAAAGGGTGCAACAAAACGTTTCACCGCTCAGAAGGCGGCTTCATCAGTCATCAATCCTTATATATATGCCAGTCTTATTTATTTATAAAGGATTTTACCAGGAAGGATACATTATTTCTCTCGTTTTCAAGTATGTCCTGGATTCAAGAACATTGAAGTGTTACAGTTACAGAAATACAAAGTAATACAATGCAAGATATTAAAAAAAACACAAATATACAGATTAACAGAAAATAAATATGTAGAAAAATAGTCATGTTACATGTTTACAGGTGCATTCTGTATTGAGGTATGTTTAGTAAGGAGCTCTTGAGTGACATAAGACTGGAAGATTTGATGGTGTCTGGGAGGTTATTCCATAATTGTGGTGCTCTGTAGGAAAATGAGGATCGAGCCACTGTCTTTTTGTATTGTGGTATTGCAAGTAAGGTGCTGGTCCTGGATCGGAGGTTATAGGATGAGGGTGCTGCTGGGGGAAGCAGGCTATTCAGGTAGGGTGGCAGCTTCCTAGAAAAGCTCTTCAACACCAGGCTGGAAAGGTGAAGGGTGCGTCTAGATTCCAGCGATGGCCAGTTTAGCTCTTTTAACATGTCACAATGGTGGGTCATGTAGTTACATTGTAATGCAAAGCGGCAGAATGCGTTCTATAATGTAAGTTTCTGAAGATGTGTTTGCGGTGCGGCTGCGTACACTAAATCTCCGTAATCAATAGCCGGCATAAGCATTTGTTGTACAATCTGCTTTCTTACCGCGGGGCTCAGGCAGGATTTCTTTCTGTACAGGGCGCCTAGTTTGGGGTAAAGTTTAGATGAGAGTTTTTCGATGTGGGGCCAAAGAATAGATTAGGGTCCAACCACATACCTAGATATTTGAGAGAAGTGACTGGTCAGCGTGCCATTTGATTTGGTCCCAACACATAAGTGGGGATTTTGCAATTTGTGTAGTTTAGGTTTTGTTTCAAAGAGCATCGTTACAGTTTTGTCATTATTTAAAAAAGTTTGTTTGATCCACTTTTCTACCTCTGTGAATTGTTCTTGCAGCATGGCCTCCAGCTGTGGGAGATTTGGTTTGCTGGTATAGATTACGGTGTCGTCTGCGTACATGTGTACAGTTGAGGCTTTGCAGACGTTGGGCAGATCATTTATGAATATTGTGAATAGCAGGGGGCCGAGTATTGAGCCTTTGGGTACACCGCAAGTGACAGGGAGGGGGAGGGAGTTGCTGCCAGAAATTGACACACATTGTGATCGGTCCGATACATATGATTGAAACCAGGTTAACGTGTGATCACCAATGCCAGAGTTCTTAAGTTTTTGTAATAGGATGCCATGGTCTACTGTGTCAAAGGCCTTGGCAAAATCAAGGAAGATGGCTCCAGTTAGGATTCCTTGTTCCATCCCAGCTTGGATATCATTGCAGACTTTTAAAAGGGCGGTTGTAGTTGAGTGATTTGGTCAAAAGCCGGATTGATCTGGGGTTAAGTAGTCCCAATATTGATAATCACGTAATTGTGTGTAGACGCATTTTTCCAAGATTTTTGACATTACAGGGAGCAACGATATCGGACGGTAGTTGGATACCAAAGTACTGTCACCACTTTTATGGATAGGTACCACTCTCGCAGTCTTCCAGAGTTTGGGTATGTATCCAGTCGCCAGTGATTCATTGATTAGGGTTGCGACAGGATTTGCAATTGCCGGTGCACTGATTTTCAGCAGCATTGCTGGTATTTGATCAGGTCCAGACTGGTATTTCATTTTTTGCTTACGGAGAAGTTTAGTAACAACACTGACAGGCACTGGTCTAAAACTGAATTCCTGTCTGATACAGGGACTTTGCACAGTTGGAGGGGCCTGACCTGCATGAGGTCTTTCTGATTGCATGTCATTTCCTAGCTTGGCAATCAAAGTGGTGGCGCATCCAACAAAATAACCATTAAAGGTATTTGCTACATCTAGGGGGTGTTGCAGGGTTTGGTTGTTTACTTTGACAGCAGCCGGCTGGGAGTGGACTGGGGGTGCTTGTATGTTACTTATGGTTCTCCAAAAGTTTCTAGGGTTTGATATGTTATTGTTTAGATTTTCATTGAAGTAATGGGCTTTAGCCATTTTTGTTTTTGTGCATTCATTTCGGTATTCGCAGTGATCGTTCATGGAACCAGTACTCTTGAAATTTGACCACAGTGAATCTCTAAGACGGTACATTAGTGTAAGATCAGCTGTAACCCAGGGGAGATGGGTCCCTTTTACTCGCACTTTACGCAGCGGGGCATGGGAATTCCAGACTTTCAGGAGCTCAGACTGAAAGTATTCAATTGCACAGTCTAGGTCTGGGATTAGGTTTAGTCTTTACCAGGGGAGCTGTTTGAGATCACTTAGGAAGGATTCAAGAATAAATTTCTTGAAAGACCTGGTGGTTATTACCTTTGGGGGAGATTTCATGGCCTTTTATTTTACGCACACAGTACACTAGACAATGGTCACTAAAGCTATTAGCGAGAACACCTGCCTCCTGTATTCTATCAGGAGATGAGGAGAGAATCCAGTCCAACAAGGTATGGTTAGGGCTTTTCATATTAATGCGAGTGGGGGAGGAGATTAATTGAGTTTGCTCACTGTTTAAAACTTTGCAGCTATCTGTATTAAAATCGCTGAGGACCAGCATTTCACTTTTTTTGTTTTGGGCAAGTAGGTTATTAAGGATTTGAGATGTCAGAGAGGGAGTGCACTGGAGAGCTCGGTGGACGATAGAATCCAGCAACAATGATTGATTTACTGAATGGAATCTCAATTAAACCAGAGAAGAAATCAAAGGTGACAGGGGAGCTAGAAGTCTGTAAGGGGGGTGAACTTTATGGACTCCTCAACATAAATAACAATTACCCCTCCTCTCTTTGCTCTGTCCTTTCTATAACATGAATACCCCTGTATTGATATGGCAGTCTGGTACTTTTGGGGTTAACCATGACTCTGTGAGCACAATGATTTTGGGTTTGTAATAGCAACACCATGCCTGAAGCTCATCCAATTTAGGGAGTAAACTGCGGATGTTACAGTGCACAAATGAGAGGCCTTTTTTAGTGGGGAGACTAAAGGTTGTGTCAGCTATAGGTCCAGGGTTAGTTTACACATCGTTTGCCAGGGAAATTAGCAGGATAAATAGGAATTTGGACAGAGTTTTCTTTTGGTAATAATGTGGTTGCAGAGTTTTAAATCTTTGGGGGTGGGAGGGCTGAATTTTAACACTCTCCACCAGCACTCAGCTGATAGGTTAAAAGAACTGAGCAGGCTGTGGTGTATTGGAACTGGTTTTCCATCCTGGGGCAATTGGAAAGGTGTATAAGAAGGAGAGCGTAGTTTTAGAGAGAAGGGCTGAGAAAGAAAAGAGAAGCAATAGTGGCATAAACATAGAGAAAGGTGTTTGAGGTGAGTAAACCGGAAATAGAGAGGTACCAGAGTAAATGGTGTAGGTTGCTGCGATATCACGTGATCAATTAGTTGGGTATATATTAAATGAAAACCATGGGGTGGGTGGGCGGGAGCAAAGTCCTGCTGGATGAGGATGATTAGCTTCTCTCTGCCAGGGCCAGGTAGAGAGACTGAGTTTTGGGCGTGTGCTTCAGTGAATGAAGTACTCTTTCACTTTCTATTTGGCGCCAGAAAATACTGCCCTTTTGCTGGGTGCCGCCATCTTTTGGTTGTCATGACGGCTCCTAGCTATCCATTGGTTCCGATATGTCACTTCCGGTCTTGCGGCCATCTTGGTTGAGGTGCTTCCAATTTTTGCGGCCATATTAGCAGAGTAGTATCTACAGTGGCCATATTTGTGGAGTCCTGATGTTCCTTCAAAGCATTTAATGCGGCGGCCATATTTCCGGAGTCTCGGCAGTCTAAGGCATTTATATAAAATGCAAAGCGTAGTCAATAGAGGCTCCTACCAACAGGGCATACAGTATGTGATGTGTATAAAAAACATTTAGAGCCATTCTAAATGGCTATGTTCTTTAACTGTAAATTCTCCTGATGTACCCACAGATATTAAATAGGTTGCTTCGAAAAAAACCAATTTCCTCAAAATAACTTGCACTAAATACGAAAAAAAAAAAATTGGCTGGGGGGATGTAACAATTTGCTCCTTGGGGTTAAAAAGGCAACTGATTCCTGGGCATTAAACACCCCACACATTGCTTATTTGGAAGCACTTATACATTTTAGGAATACTTTAGGTAACTAGGACACAACCAGAGAGAAATCACGCTACCACAGTGGTAGGAAGGGGTTAATCAGCAAAATCATTAACTATCATTTCTATGTAATCTCTATGAAAGGATTTGCTTTACCTGAGACCTGGTCTTTCGCCTTTAGTACTTTGCCAAATGCTCCTTTGCCAAGAACCTGGTGCACCTCATATTTGGGTCAACAATTGCAGCGGACTCCATGTTAATAGGTTGCTCTGCCAATGGAAAGTATAGTGTTAATGTAAAATGAACAGAACCCTCTAATACAGAGCGCCCGACATGGGTAAAATATACACAAGTTTCATGGTATAGCAAAATCTCAAAGCTAAGAATGCCATATACAGTGAGCGCAAATCCCAACAAACTATGACAATATTTATATAGGAGTGATTCGGTGAAATGGCAATGTGGAATTTTCTGAAAGACAAGTTATTTTGTGTAAGAGCATCTAATACATGAGAATTCCATGGCTTTCCCAATGTGCTGCACTCAGGGCTGGTGCTAGACTATTTTGCACCCTAGGCAAGACCAGTTACTTGCACCTCCCAACAAATCAACACTACCTGTACATGAAACCTAAGTTTCTTTTTATTTTAAAGAATAAAGTTTGAAAAGCACAAACGGTAAAGGCAAAATATAAATTGTATTTTTCTTCGAGAAACAGAGTTGTCACATTAGTTTCAATTTCAGACACATCAAAATCTTTGCGTGCCTTTTTTCCTCTTGTACATTTCTTTTCCCCCTTTCAACCAGATCAAGGGCTGATGTCTGGGCACGTTCAATTGATATAGTTGCCAAGCCAACTAGTCTAAGTTATAGGCTTGTGCTTTGAGAAACTACGTTTACCACTTGCCACTGATACTGGAAGTGAGAGAAAGCTCCTCAGAGCAACAGAAACATTAGGAACGTTGTCCAGAAATGTATTTTGTAAGAGGTACTTCTTGTGGCTACATAGACTTTGGAAGTCTTCGCTATTGCTTCAAGTTCGTAACGCAGATCTTCAGCATCAATATCTTTGCTTCCATTTAAGCATCAATGACTTTTCCAAATTCTTGCAGTCCTTACGTAAATCTTCATTAGATTGGCTTGCTATGATTAGAGATCTATCAGAAGAAATAGTGTACTATATTGTTGTAGCTGTTGGACCCTCTCAATAGATTGTATGGCCATGTCTAAACCGGCTTTGGATCTTGTGGTGCCTCTTCTCGGGACTCCTATTCAAACTGCCGTTTCTGTCTCCAAAGTTCTGAAACAAGTATCGCGGGTGGCAGAGGCGGGAAGCGTCTCATGGACTGGTGTCCGGGAGCTTGCGAAGTTGTGTTGTGGACACCTTTTTAACTTCCGTGGTCGGGGCCAGCGCAGCCAACAGAAACCGGATACGCGGCGACGGACAAAGCATTTAATTATAAAAAAATAACAGGGTTTCTTCCCTTGACACTTATGACCAGTTTAAACCTGTCACACTGAAGCCCCGAAATTTGTTTGTGGGTTTTTAAACTTTTTCAGGGCAGTTCGGCCTTCTGACTATTCTTACTTTTACTATTATTACTTCTCTATGGGGAACTTCACTGCCGCTGAAGGTCGTTGAATTGCACTGTATTTTGCTGGCAATTCGCCAGCTTTCTGACTAGCCATTCGGTGGCAAATTCCGCACTCTTTGAATAATCCCTTTATGTACTTGTGACCCGAAATACATTATTCCATGTGCTACAAGAGTCCAAAGGAAAACTTGTAAGATTCATTTGACCTTTTTAGAATGTTTCATATTAATCACACTTGTGTTATTTACGAAGCTCCAAAGTTACCACCGACATTCACCAAACAGTAAATTTCAGCTGATGCAATTGGCCAAATACAGGTGAATTGGCCGTGAAATACGCTGCAGTTCGGCACCACCAAAATTGCCTCAGAGGCCTACCAATTCGTCTGTTCATACCGACCTTTTCGATGACTTGATTTTTGTTTTCTCAAGACACATTTAAACAGGTGACTCAAAGGTTTCAATGTAATGGCTTTATTTTTTTAACCTTTTTTTTTTGTAAATACCTATTACTTTTAAAATCCCTTTTTGTATTTAACAGACTTTATATTTTAAGGACTTTTTTATTGGTTTAAGCTTTTCGAGGCTTCCTTTTCCGTCAGTTGAATTCAGAGGAATTTCAGTGGTTAAGTCTGATTAACTGCTTCAGCTACTCAAGTTTCAGCAAAATGCAGTGACAATTCGATGATTTCAATGTATTTTTGGCAAGAGGAAATTCTTTCTTACCAGGAAGGATACATTGAGAAAATGGAAATCTCTGAAATGGACAGAATTGCAAAGCACTGGAATTGCGCTCAATTTTGGCGCTTTGTGAATAGACCTCACTTTGTTTAATTGTGATTTACCTTGTATTCTATGTACTAAATATTATTTTCTTGGTTGAAACAACATTACTGGTTCGATAGCCACCAATAAACTAAGGGGCATTTTTGAAATTTCGTGTTTTTGATTTTCTGTCATTTTCAGTGGCAATTTTAGAACTTCTCGGCGCTTTTCACTGTTTTGATAAATGCTTTATATCCAATTTTGACAAAATTACAGTGAACATTTAAATTTTAGGGTTTTCCAGTGAAATGGGGTAAAACTGCAAAGCACAGACATTGCGTTCAATTTGTGGTTTGAGTAGACCCCTAAACGTATTCCTTGTCGGTCCACCATGGTTTTGTTTTTAGATGTGTTTGTATGTGACAGTAGAAACACTAAGATCCAATCTTTTTCCAAACACAGATTTCTATCTCCCCGGGTGGAGGCAGACGCTGATGTCAGGACCCTACAGTGACTGATAAATGACAATGTGATGGGGTTTCTACACCTGAATTTAAAATCCTTTCCAAACTTGGATGTGAGAACATTGCTGGGTGTGTAAAGCAAATTGGTATCACTAGCTGAAAGTTTCAGGTTTTTATTTCAGTTAATTAAATTATTGCAGGGATTCGTGGTTGTCTGTTGTGAAGGGGACAACTATTGGAGTTTACATTTTGACCACCGTTTCAGCTCCTGAGCTTTTAAGGTGAAGCCTAAAGTAAATGTTAAATGTATGGAAAACGGTCGAACACTCGCCAAGACTAACAATTACATTGTGCCTCACATTGATAAAGGCTCCGGAGCTGCCGACATGTACAGTAAAACATTGGATTGAGAGTAACTTGGTTTGAGAGCGTTTTGCCAGAGCAATTTTTTTATAATGTCTTGATATACAAGCGATGTCAAAGTACGTACGCTTTGTCTGCCAAGCGCCACGTCACAACTGAGGCCACGGTCATCTTTCCTCCCTGCGTCCGTCGCAGCTTGATGGGGAGGGCCACACGGTGTAACATGCGTTTATAGTATCACACATTACACCGGATGTGTTGAAACCCTCCCAACAGTGATCAACGTCCTGCACAATAACCCTCCTCCTCTTCTCGCTCCCTCTCAGTCACGATTCTTCTCAAAGGCAATGTGCAGGTTAATTTGTTTTATTTTTACTTTATACTGTATTTTTCATTTTAAATTCTTTATGGATTTTGCACAAACGCATAGAAAGCACATGAGGGGACGGCCTCGCAGGGCCTTCCTATGACGGCTGATTTTTTTCTGAAATATGTTTGAAAATCAAAGTCAACTGTATCTGCAAAAAAAGCCTTATCCTCAGAAAAAGACACAAGGGGGATGTCATCAGACGGAAAATATGTCTCGCAAAAAAATAAAAATTAGGGGAAGAGAAATATCACGGTCACCTCGGCGCGAAGCAGACCTGTGGGGTAGACCACCTCAGCCAGAAACCAGCATGATACACATCCGTAGTCCCGTATTCTCGGTGATCCGGCTGCTCCCATGTAAATCCAGCGCACATCAGGCAGGGGGCCATAAATCTCCCCTATCAGACAACACTGCCAGGCCGGCGACTCCCGCAGCCACACAAACTCTGCAGTTATCCGGATCGTCACCATCACACACAACCCAAAGCTCCCCCTCAGGCAAGGGATCCAGGGACGGCTTCTCATCCGGGTTAGCAGTGCCACCATCGCACTCCACCTCGTCTTCAGGGAGCAGCTCGCCATCCATGAAGCCAGGGACATCTCTGACTCAGCCGCACTCCCCATCCGCAACGTCCTGCAGGCCTGTAGCACGGCCATCATGCGATGCAAAGTTCTCCTGGTAAGTATGCTTTCGTCATCCCCCCCCAACAGCATCGCCAGGCATTCATCCAGACCCTGCAGCACAGCCTCTCCCCCGCTGAGGGGGGGGGGAGAGCTGACCTGCAGGATACCCGCACGTCTATCAGCGTCGACCAGGAGATGTGGGCCCCCCATCTCTGCAGCCAGTATCGAGGACCCCCAAGGGGATCAAAGGAGGCAGAGGAGTAGCGGGGGTCCATCAGGGACCTGGAAGCGGGCCACAAGATACCTCTGGTAGTAAGCAGCGTCCGGGACACGAGTCTCTAGTCCGGAGTAGGGATGAGCTGAACGCCCCCCTGTTCAGTTCGACTTCACACTCGAACAATTTCAAAAGTTCGAGTTAAAACTCGAACACGATCCGAACTCAATGTAGGTCAATGGGACTCGAACGTTCGCTTTTTCAAGAGGGCATATATGCTAGATATTTGCCATAAAAGGTGTATGGGGGTCCGGGTAGTGCCCTGGGGAACAGGAAACAAGGACAAAATTTTAATAACGTTTTTAAAGGGACAGTGAGTTTTCCATGAAATAAGGGTTAAAAATAAAAACGAAAAATTCCTTCAAATATGGTGCCTAGGAGGTCCCCATAACCTGCTCGGGAAGTGGCGGATTTCTAGGATGTATAGAAACACTTAAAAAAAAAATGACATTTAAAATGACTGTAAATGCTTTTCCTTTTAATCTATTCATAAACAACTGCTTGGGGCGGCAGCCTGTATGAAAAGAGCTGTTTTTAGGACACGCAGAACAAGTTAACTTTTTTTTTTTTTTTGTTTTTTGCTAAATTATGGTAATTTATGCAGGCTTTGGATGAAAGTAACAATAGGTGCTTTAAATTTGGGCCTTTAGTGTCGGCAACAGTGCCTTCACACAGGGCCGGTGCAAGCATTTTTGTCTACTCAGGCGAAGGTGCGTTTTGGTGCCCCCCCATCCCTACCATGCCATGTCAATCAGCATTGAGATGCATAATAATCTCTAAAACATACCAAGAAAATAAGTTGTCATTTGCGCTCACCCCCAGGCATGTACTGGCCATAGGGACTACAGGGAGATTCCGATGGCTCTGTGGGCCAGTGTGAATGCTGGTTCACCGCGTGGCTCGCGCTGCCCTTAATGGGTGAGGTGAGAACTTCCACACTGCAAAACAGACGCAGTCTCATATTGCGGCCACCGTGCCGGTGAGACCCTCTGCGCATCCGCCTCACCTTAAGGCATGGTGCACACTTGACCTCAGTGCCACTGCGGTGCTTTACCCAATCGCTCTGCAGCAACTCCAGTATCTGTAGAGCGATTGGTTGAGCGATCCAGTTGGATTATATACTATTTTTGTGCGTATTTGCATAATTAAATTGGGCCGGTCTGGATGACATCCAGGGCTGATTTTCTGTCCCAGTCCAGCCCTGCTCACCCCTGTAGCTCCATGTTAAACAAAACACAGAGGTTTTGGTTTATTTGAATGGTCATTAAAGTGTAAGCTCTTCTGCCGCATCACGACACCTCTGGGTCAGGCTGGTCCTTCCTAATGAAACCAAAAGCTGCTTTCTAAGCAACCACATGTCCTCATGCGGCTTCTCAGCCATGAGAGAAACTGGTGGGTTTTATTTATACTAGGGATGCACCGATACCGATACTAGTATCGGTATCGGGGCCGATATTGCCGTTTGCACGAGTACTTGTTACTCGTGCAAACGGCCCGATACATCCCGCCGATACCGGAAGCTGGCGCTGGGCCAGCTTGCCGGTATCCGCGGGGCTGGGGAAGCTGGCCGCGTGCATGAAAAGCAGCGGGCCAGCGTTCCCCTTCGGCGCGCCAAATACTCACCCTTCCTGAAGTTCCGGTCTCTGGGCAGTGATGCGGTCACGTGGCCGCCGGGCACTCCTGTGACGCGGCCTCTCGGCTGGAGGCAGCGTCACAGATGCGCCGGAGGCCACGTGACCGCATCACTGCCCAGAGACCGGAACTTCAGGAAGGGTGAGTATTTGGCGCGCCGCGAGGGGAACGCTGGCCACGTGCTTTACATGCACGCGGCCAGCTTCCCCAGCGTTCGAGCTGGGGGCCAATCCATGAGAGCTGCGGGGCCAATCCATGAGAGCTGCGGGGCAAATCCATGAGAGCTGCGGGGCCAATCCATGAGAGCTGCGGGGCCAATCCATGAGAGCTGCGGGGCAAATCCATGAGAGCTGCGGGGCCAATTCCATGAGAGCTGCGGGCCAATCCATGAGACCTGGGGGCAAATCCATGAGACCTGGGGGTAAATCCATGAGACCTGGGGGTAAATCCATGAGAGCTGGGGGCCAATCCATGAGACCTGGGGCCAATCCATGAGACCTGGGGCCAATCCATGAGACCGGGGCCAATCCATGAGACCTGGGGGCCAATCCATGAGACCTGGGGCCAATCCATGAGACCTGGGGGCAAATCCATGTGACCTGGGGGCAAATCCATGTGACCTGGGGGCAAACCCATGTGAGCTGGGGGCAAATCCATGTGAGCTGCGGTCAATCTCATATAAATTTTTATGAGGTCTGTTCCTATTGGAAAGCGTCACATGACATTAAATAAAAGTATCGGTACTCAGTATCGGTGAGTACTTTTAAAAAGTATCGGTACTCGTACTCTGTCTTAAAAAAGTGGTATCGGTGCATCCCTAATTTTTATACCCTCACCAGGAGCAATTCAGGTTTATAAGATACGTCTACCTTATTGATGTACTTATACACACTGCAAATTACAGAGCTCACTTCAATAAACCTTCCAGTAATGTGCAGTGTGTAAAAGCGTATCACAGAGCTCCACAGCAATAAAACTCATAGTAATGTGCAGTGTGTAAAAGCGTATCACAGAGCTCCACAGTAATAAAACTCACAGTAATGTGCGGTGTGTATGAGCGTATCACAGAATCCACAGCAATAAAACTCACAGTAATGTGCAGTGTGCATGAGCGTATCACAGAATCCACAGCAATAAAACTCAGTAATGTGCAGTGTGAATGAGTGTATAACAGAGCTCCACAGCAATAAAAAAAGGTAATGTACCAATATCAGTTTATTCAAACCCCCTGCATATGATTTTACACCCACCAGCATAGCAATTTACACCCCCAGTAAATCAGTTTACAGCCCCAGACCCCAGTATATCAATTTACAGCCCCCCCAGTATATCTATTTACAGCCCCCAGACCCAGTATTTCAATTTACAGCCCCCCAGTATATCTATTTACAGCCCCCAGACCCAGTATTTCAATTTACAGCCCCCCAGTATATCTATTTACAGCCCCCAGACCCAGTATATCCATTTACAGCCCCCAGACCCAGTATATCCATTTACAGCCCCCAGACCCAGTATATCCATTTACAGCCCCCAGACCCAGTATATCCATTTACAGCCCCCAGACCCAGTATTTCAATTTACAGCCCCCCAGTATATCTATTACAGCCCCCAGACCCAGTATATCCATTTACAGCCCCCAGACCCAGTATATCCATTTACAGTCCCCAGACCCAGTATATCCATTTACAGCCCCCAGACCCAGTATAGCAATTTACAGCCCCCCCAGTATATCAATTTACAGCCCCCAGACACAGTATATCCATTTACAGCCCCCCCAGTATAGCAATTTACAGCCCCCCCAGTATAGCAATTTACAGCCCCCCAGTATATAGCAATTTACAGCCCCCCAGTATAGCAATTTACAGCCCCCCAGTATAGCAATTTACAGCCCCCCCAGTATAGCAATTTACAGCCCCCCCAGTATAGCAATTTACAGCCCCCCCAGTATATCAATTTACAGCCCCCCCAGTATATCAATTTACAGCCCCCCAGTATATCTATTTACAGCCCCCAGACCCAGTATATCCATTTACAGCCCCCCAGTATATAGCAATTTACAGCCCCCAGACCCAGTGCAGCAATTTTAAAGCCCCCCCAGTATATTAATCTACACCCCCCTCCCATTAGTTTATTCACACCTGGTAATAAATCTCCTCTCTGCCTCGGTCCTCCATCGCAGCAGAGTGAAAGCACGCAGGCTGGTGGCTCCTCCTGCAGTTGTTTTCCTGGGCTATGTGGATCACGTGTGGGGGCGGCGCCAAATTACACAGTGTGCCTGCTCGTGTTAAGAATGTGGGATGGGACTGAGACAGGCACACACACTGCAGCGCCGCCGCAAATCTGATTTTTCCGCCCCTCAAACTGGCAGCAGGCCAGGACAGTAAGGCGGCCGCCTGTGCCGCCTTACATTAGCGCCGGCCCTGCCTTCACACCATAACCCCTCTGTGGTATTGTGGAAGAGTGCAGACCCCTGCGGTTCAATTTAAAATGATATGAATCTGGTACAGGCATCAGTGCTCCCAAATATTTTGCCTTTGGCAGAAAGTGCCTTCATACCGTAAGTAACCCCTCTGTGGTATTGTGGAAGGGTGCAGTGGTGGAGGTTTTGGTAATGCAGAAGATCCCCGATCTATTCAGTTACATCAGCAGCTATAACAAAACCGGGTCAGCAATGTTTATGCACTTGTACTGCGCTACTGTTTATGGTGAGAATCCGCGCGCACACCAGTAGCAACAGGAAGCAAACAGAACAGGCAGGGAATACAGAGAATAGTCAAATGGCAGGCAAAGTCGGCAACAGATCGGGTCCTCAGAACAAGCAGGGTCAGTAACAAGTATACAAACTGATTCGGTAAGCTAGCGATGCGGGAATAAAGGCTGAGACACACTGAGCATGTACCGACGCACAGTGTAGCGAAGAGAAGCAAACATTTTGGAGGCTTGACTTCACTCGACTCCGCCTCGCAGCGTGTCTACACTGCATTACGTTTGCGTCTCACCGCACTAGACCGGAATCCACTAACTAAATTAAAATGTACACACAAAACCGTTTCATTTTCACAAAGCACATGTTATATAGGCAAAAAACGTTTCTACTGAATAAAATACATCAAAAATTACTGTTTTAATAGGAATAGTATAAAAAAGGTAACCTCTGATCATTTATATTATAGGGACACGGAGCGCTGTGTATAGAGTAGGGATGCATTGATACCACACACATATACGTATATATCTAATATATCTATCTATATCCACCCACAGATGTCAGACCATATATACACATATGGGGGGTGGCATGTGGGCAATCTTAACTAAATGCCCCCCCAATTTGGCTGATCCCTCCAGAATAAATGTTGAACCCGACAGACCAGTGAAAATATATATGTGTATATATATTCTCTGCTCTGATCGGGTTCAACATTTCTTCTGGAGGGATCAGTCAAATGGGGGGGTGGCGGCAATTAGTTGCCAAAATGTGTGTAATAGTCTGGATATATATATCTTAATTTCCAATCGTATAGATATGGATATAGATTGGGTATATTTATAAGAAAAAATTAGATAGATATATATATATCTATCTGCCCTTACCTTCCCCTATAAATTTGCTAAAAATATACACACAAAAAACAAACCATTGCCTGAGACCCCGTGCAGCCCACATGCCACAACCTCTACCTTGCTGAATGTATTTAATTAAATATATTAGATACATTCAGCCAGGTAGAGAAAGAAAAAAAAAATTATTTTGTTCCCTGGGACATTTAAAAATGTCCTCGGATTTAATTTTTTTTAGAAATGTGTTGCCTTACCTTAGCCTGGTGGTCAGTGGAGGCTCCCTGGTTGTGGGGGGGGGGGTCTGCCGTGGCTGCAGGTGCAGTGGCTCCCTCCCTGCGCTGCCTGTCTCTGCCACATGCACCCGGGCGGCTAGCCCGCACAGTTGCAGCTGTCATCCGGCGGCCGCATGCTCCTCAAGGGGGTCCTTGGGAGGCCCCGGCAGGCTGCCCTCTACAGTGCCTGATTAGAGGGCCGTGTCTGCCTGATGTTTTGGTAACAAGAATGTTTTATCCCATAGGCTTCAATGTTAAAAATATTCCCACTTTAATCCAATATCTAATAAACCGATGCTTATATTCTGCAGTAAAGAGTCTCTTTATTTCTAGACTTTATTTATTTTTAAGCCTTTTATACTTTTGGCGAACGTCCCAAAAAAGTTCATTTGCGGACAGCCGATGTTCGATTCGATCTCCGAACAGATCTGAACCGAACACTCAATAGGCTCCGGGCAGGTGAACCCTGTGGCCCGCCACGGACCACAGCAGGCAAAATCAGCAAAAATTCAGCCCAAATTCCCCTTTTATCGGGGAATCCGATGCAGAGTTCTGTCAGGCATGTCTTCTCCCTGCCACGACCAGCCACACCCCCTATATATATTTTGTATTACAGTAATATTCATGAATAAATGGATGTGGAATGAATCGTCAGTTTCCATTAAGAGTGTTTTAGGTTACAAGCAAGCTTCCGGAACGAATTATGCTCGTAATACAAGGTATTACTGTATTTGTTGCTTTTTTTGTTTTTTTTAACCTTGAGTGCGTCATATTTTTATATTTTATGGAGCATTACTAGCACCTGGATATCAGTGACGTGCGGTGAGGTCAGTGGCTGGTGAGGCACTGCTAGTATCAGTGTCAAATATACACAGGTGATGTAGGTCCAGGTTCAGTGCTCCCCAGGATCTGGCTGGTCTGTCAGTGCTCCCCAGGATCTGGCTGGTCTGTCAGTGCTCCCCAGGATCTGGCTGGTCTGTCAGTGCTCCCCAGGATCTGGCTGGTCTGTCAGTGCTCCCCAGGATCTGGCTGGTCTGTCAGGGCTCCCCAGGATCTGGCTGGTCTGTCAGTGCTCCCCAGGATCTGGCTGGTCTGTCAGTGCTCCCCAGGATCTGGCTGGTCTGTCAGGCTCCCCAGGATCTGGCTGGTCTGTCAGGGCTCCCCAGGATCTGGCTGGTCTGTCAGGGCTCCCCAGGATCTGGCTGGTCTGTCAGGGCTCCCCAGGATCTGGCTGGTCTGTCAGGGCTCCCCAGGATCTGGCTGGTCTGTCAGGGCTCCCCAGGATCTGGCTGGTCTGTCAGGGCTCCCCAGGATCTGGCTGGTCTGTCAGGGCTCCCCAGGATCTGGCTGGTCTGTCAGGGCACCCCAGGATCTGGCTGGTCTGTCAGGGCACCCCAGGATCTTTTGCTGCTCTCCAGGATGTGCCTCCAGGCACACAGCCCCACAGCACGCTCCCATGACTGACAAGGACAAAGTCCCATGGAGTAGTTTTTAGAATTGCTTGATCAATGGTGCTTTTCCATTGGTCAAAGCAATTCCATTGCTCTCAGTGTCTGTCTAAGACACTGAAGAGTGTAGATTCAGGAAGTAGGTGGTACCAGACGTGCACTGCAGACCTCAATGAATCTATTAGCCAGCTTGAGCTATGCAAATTGCGTAGGCTCAGAGCAGGCTGCCGCTGCTGTGATTCACATCACACAGCAGCCAGCGAACTAAAAAGCGACGGAGCAGAGACAGACGGCGGGAGCGCAGAGCAGGTGAGTATGTGAACTTTTTTTTAAATAGCAGCAGGTTTTATTTTAAAATTTTACAGTCCCCACTTAATGGAATTATGGCAGGTTAGGCCCTGCCTCACCTGCCGCCCCTGACTGCACATCCCTGCTGGATATGTATTATATATAAGCTGCATTCCTAGAATAAGGAAAAGAGGAGTGCTGGATAATGTACTTATTGATATTTATGTAGCAGCGACAGCTTCCACAACCCTTCTCGATAACCAATGGGGAATAAAGGTTTGTATTTTCATGCACGGACCATCAGCATGAATAAAATGTGTCCAAGTAAACATTGCTGACCCGGCAACACTAGTAGGGATTTTTCAGTGCCGATATTCACCATTGTTTCAACTAGTTAACTTCAGCTATCACAGAATAGGCAACATAGGCAGGGAAGTTTGTTAAACGGTGAAGAGCGCTAAACACCTGTTTTTTTGCAGAGAAGGCAGAAACTGCAGGTATTCTCCATTTACTGTTTGGCCGCTGTTTGCAACAGTGACTGGTGATTTCAAAGTTGTGATCTACACATGGGCCCCCCCCCCGTACAAACTATGGTAAACATTAAGCAACATTGACTGAAACAATGGTGGAACTTGCGATACGGTTGCCAGTTCAGCCATGTTGTCCTGAAAACACTATCTTCATGCTTATGGGCAGAGCAGGACAATACAACCCTGCAGCATCTATAACTCGCCTGCCTTGATTTAGGAAACAGATTCCCTCCTGAAGGATATGAATAATACACATTGTAGGGCAGCACCTTACCTGTGCTCTCACTACATGAAATAATTGGTGTCCATGAAAACATGGCCGATCTGGCAATCCAAACCCATGGTTAAATCTAAATCCCTTCAGAAACTACATTGGTGACTCCATTTAAACAAACTACTAGACAATACCAGCAGATAGGTTTGCGAGGTCATCCTATGACCGCTATTGCGTATTCCTTGAAAAAATGCGTCCATTCGTTCAAACGCACTTTTTCACGGACAACGTGAAAAATGAGTTCGTCTGACCCTAGCCTAAGGTGCAGTTTCTCTAAGCAGGTTTAAGCTTGTTAGCCCTTCCTCATAACTTAGGCCTTCATACCAAGAGCAGACCAGATCAAAACTGTGTCCAATGTATTCCACTGGTATTTTTTGCTCTAGTTCACATCGCAGCACTCCGTTCCAGAGTAGGTGAAAAAAACTGCAGCTAGTCCTATTTTACCTGCTCTGGAACGCATCAACAAAGCGACGCAATGCAATTCAATGCAATTCAATGCAAAAAACGAACCATAAAGAACTACTGCATAGAGTCCCAAACTGGCCCTTTGGATCTCTTTCACTCATCAGTGGGTCCACCCAAAAAGTCTCCTTACAGCACTTTGGCATAGCAGTATAATAACATCACCAGGAGCATGCCTGCATCCCATGGATCCATATTGCAACAATTTTACATGTGAGACAAGGTCAGAGGAAGCAGGAAATAATCAGAACAGCTAATGAAAGGTCAGAGGTAAAGGGAAATTACCTCATAACATTGTTGGCTTCCTGAAAAAAAGAAACGCTCTGGAACGCGTCAAAATTGCATCTAAAGACTAGCGTGCGTGTGCAGAACCCTGAGCAGATCTGCTCTGCATTTGGTGTGAACAAGGCCTTAAACCTTTCATTCCCCTTATTTAGTCACCCGTCTCTTTTCTTTCTCGTGCTATAATATCCTTTAAGACAGGTGCCCAAAATTGCACGGCATATTATTCATTCCAGCCAGTGTTAATTTTAGTCACATTTCAGTCTGTTTTTTTCCTTTTTTTTTTCTTTGTCTGATTTTAGTCGACTAAACCAAGAGTAAATTTAAAGTGTGGTGTAGTGTTAATTTTAACAGCAAATTTTGATCTAATTTTAGTCTTGACTAAAATGCGATTTATTTTCGTCACCTGAATTGTTTTATTTTAAAGACTAAATTTACTGAGTCTTGGTGAACTAAAATCTTATTTAGTTAACGAAAACTAGACTAAAACGGAAAAATTCAGATGACTAAAATGAACAGCTGGATAGCCGTTTGCTTGCCTATAACTATCAATGGTAGCCCAGTTACCAGGATTGCTGAATGCTGTGTCTCCATGAATGTGACCTACATACCTATATTGGAGTTCAGTGGAGGAATCCTTAGGCGGTGATATCGAGTGCTTGTTTTATGCTGTCTCTGTACAGATTTATGTTGTGCCATTTTTTATTTTTTTTTGAGTGGGACAGATTTATCACCTACATGCTGTAATGGTTTTATAATATGTATGTAGCACTCTGCATCTATATTTAAAGGAGCATTGCTTTTTTTTTATTATAGAACCTGCACAAATTATGTAGCGTCTTCAAAAATCATGCATGGAGAACGGTTTACTGTTACTTTCTAAGGTAATAAGCTGTTTAAAACAAAGGTTTCCCTTCTATTTTTGGCATGTTTTTTTTATAGACTTACAGTAAATTGTCATTTTTAAAAATACACAGAATCCCAAACAAAAGAGGGGTTAATAAGTAAATGCATTGTTCTGCCCTCACAATGTGTCTGAGGTACAAGGCTTGGCAGACAGCTTACAAATTGTTCATGCAATCCTGCTTCTGGATTTTTATTAAGGCTTTCCTTTACTTTTATTTATCCTTACGTTTTAGTTTCTTATTTTCATCAATATTTTATTGTAAAACTGCAAAAGATACAGAATTATGAAAATATATTAGGCTAGGAATGCACATCTACAGACAAGTGGCAAGCATGCTTCCTAGATGTGAAAATACTAGCTAACCTAGTTACATAGTTACATAGGCTGAAAAAAGACATGCGTCCATCGGGTTCAGCCTCACACATCACCTACTGCTGTTGATCCAAAATAAGGCAAAAAACCCAGTCTGAAATGCTTGCCAATATGCAACATACTGGGAAAAAAATCCTTGACCCCAGAATGGCGGTCAGATTTCTCCTTGGATCAAGAAGCTTTTACTCGCATATTAAATATTATAACCCTTAATATTCTGTCTGCAGGAAGTCATCCAGTCGTTTTTTAAAAGTCTGTACAGTGTGACCCAACCACCTCAACAGGCAGAGAATTCCACAGCTTTATTGGTCTCACCGTAAAATAACCCTTTCTATGCTTTAGGCTGAATTTCCTTTTCATCCAGTCTAAATGGGTGTCCTGTGTATAGTCCTGTTAATGAATAGGTTTCCAGACAATGGTTTATAATGGCCCTGTATATATTTATAGGAAGAATTGGATTCCAAAGAACCAAAAAGGAAGGTGGGAACAAATGATTAAAATTCTAAACCTTTATTGGACTTCTAAGAAAAAACGTACACACCCACAAAATGTATGAAAAAACACACACAAAAAGGTCATACATTAGAGACCATAACTCAAGGTCAATGAACAATCACAAAAAGCATCGAATGCAGGGTGAGGTCTCTGACAATTGTATGTCAAAAACTGAGAGCCACCACCTGAAAAGAATAATCGGCAAGAGATGCCTAAGGATCCCCTCAGTAAAGTATGCACACGTTAGAGTATACTTAAATGCTTAAAGACATGTGCCACCAAATTGGTTATTGTAGTTAGCATGCACCACTCAAAAGCTTCACGATGAGGTGCAAACATAAGTGGTCCATGTCACGGAATACAACTGGTTAATGCAGAGACAAGGAGTGAGCCTGGTAGCTACAATTTGCATGCACTGATCGTGAAATCACAAAGTGCAAGCATTAGCAATCACCCAGTCAAGAGTGTTCCTCAGTGAAATAAAAGTGTGCATACGTTGGAGTATACTTAAATGCTTAAAGACATATGCCACCAAATTTGTTGTAATTAGCATGCACCACTCAAAAGCGTCACGATCAGATCCCCTCAAGGCGCCGTTTCTCAAAACTAAACCGGTTTAAGCTGGTTAGTCTTTCCTCATAACTTAAACCTTCCATTCCCCTTATTAATTTAGTCACCTGTTTCTGCACTTTTTCTAGCGCTATAATATCCTTTAAGACAGGTGCCCAACTCTCCTTTTAATGCATGCCAATACCTTGCTGGCCTTGGCAGCTGCCATTAGACATTGCACATTGTTAGTTTGCAGTCTATGATTATTCTCAAATGCTTCTCCTGCTTGGATTTCCCTAACTCCGTACCATTTAGCATATAAGTTGCTTCTGTGTTCTTCACTCAAATGCAAAGTTATGCACTTTTATCTACATTAAATTTCATCTAAAATCCCTCTGCAGCAAAGTAACCTCCTGCTCACATTGTATTACTTTTCCTAGTTTTGTGTCATTTGATACAGGACTTTCAATGCCTATTTGCAGGTCATTTATAAATTGAAAAGAATTGGTCCTATAACAGACCCCTGAGGGACACCACTTACCACTGATGTCCATCTTGAAAATGTACCATTTATGACCACTCTCTGTACCCGATCTTTTAGCCAGTTTCCTATCCAAGAACAAGTATTTTCATCTAGACCAATTTTTCTTAATTTAAATAGTAACCTTTTGTGTGGAACTGTCACAAGCTTTGGCAAAATCCAAGTAAATCACATCCACTGCGACCCCCTAATCTATACTTCTACTTACTCATAGAAAGTAATTAGGTTAGTCTGACATGATCTGTGTTTCATAAAACAAGCTGATTTTTGACAATTACATTATACTTCCCAGTAAATTCCTGAATATTATCCCTTAGTAACCCCTCACTTTCCCAGCCACCGATGTTAAGCTCACAGGTCTAATTCCCAGGCACAAATTTTAAACCTTTCTTAAATATAGGGACCACATCAGCTTTTCTCCAATCCTCTGGTACGATTCCTGAAAGAAAAGAATCTTGAAAGATTAAGAACAGAGGTTTACATATTTTAACACATAGCTCCCTCAGTACTCTCGGGTGAATTCCATCTGGCCCTGGGGCTTTATTCACTTTAATTGCTGCAAAACCTTGTCCGGAGTCAACCAGTCAAGTTTTTATTAATGAATTGCATGCCTTCTGTTATAGTTTTCTGAGTCAGGGGTATTGTTAACTGAAGATCAAGATAAGGCAGACATTTTGCATTTTCAGATTGATGGTGATGGTATTCTAATGTAACACCTTGTACACTGATCTTATAGCACCACGTAGTCTGCAACGCTTTACAAATAAAGGATGAGGCCAGTAATCAAGGGAAAACATGAAATGGATACACTGAGGCCTGTAGCCTACCCGTTAACCCCCTAAAATGCCATTAAGGAAAAAATGTAATACTGTGAGGGGTGAAGTCTGTCCATTAACCCTTTTATATACAACTAAACCAAGGCAAAAATGAAAGTAAGTCTCACCATTAATCCTTTCACCGCTGGGCCATTTCGACCCTGTGGGATAAAGTGGCTTTTTATTATACAACATGGCCATATTCAGTGTAATATATCATTGGAAAGGCCACTCTGTCCTTTCCAATGACCTCTTGATCGACCATGAACACACGGCGACAGATACAGCGATCCGAAGTGGGGGAGGCTGAATGCTGATCTCTGAGGGGGGAGCGCAATTGCTTCCCCAATGTCTTTTGGATGATGGGGGGGCTTCAAACACAATTGTATCCCCTAGGTGAATTGATTAACATACATTCCACACAAGTCAATAGGTTGGTTTTCTGGACTTGTGACAAAGCCCATTCTGTGCCCAATGCCACACGCTGAAAAGACAAGTGGATAGTTTACAACACAAATTGATTCTGTTTTGCTAAACCATACATTGGGGGGGGGAGTACATGTAAGGTAAGTGTCAGGATAGTCACCCAGCACACAGAACCCAGCTAAGCGAAGAAACCCCTAATCTGAGAAGCTGGTCCTTGTAATGGCCAGTTACAAAACTAAAAGCAGACGAACAATACATAAAAGTACAGCGCAGGAGTGATACTGTAGTACAAGCCAGAGGTCTGTACACAGAATAAACATACGCCAAGGGACAAACACAGAAATCAGTCGCATACTAGACAGAAGTCGTACCAGGAGATCAGAAGCATAAACTCAAGAACACGCTAAAGGGTAACATACACCACGGCAGGGCTCAGCTCTGTCAGTAACTTGTATTTAAGTCTCCTAGGTCTCTGATCAGGTGCAGCAATCCCAGTAGCCAGATTCCCAGAATGGTGCCCTCTCTGTTGAGGAAACCTTTACTGCAGGACCTTCAGCTGGCATGACAACACTTGGCTAGTGTCCAATAACTCAATACTAAAAACCTTTTAAAAACATTTAATAAAAGGGTAAACAAATGAACACCTTCTTCTGGGGCCGCTCTCAAAGACCGTTAATATTTCTGGGTATAATCGCTTCTTGACATGTTTAAGCTCGTTCTACCAGGAATGAGAACATCTCAAATCTTGGTCCTTACAGGTGTACCATGTGTGTACATTGAAGATTGACCTTTTTGTCTGAACCATGCACAGGTTCATATGGCTACAGCAATCTCTGAAATGCCTCTGGGGGGGCGCTGCAGTCATAGACCACATATATGATCAGACTCCACTACCGTGTCAATCTCATCATCCCCTGGTATTATCTGGTCTATGCCCTCCTTTCTTGTGACAAAGGCTTCCCCCTCTAAGACCATGTGGTCAATGAGCACCTCTGTCTTCCATGGGCAATGGAGAAAGTCAGGAACGGGTTTAAAGCCAGGCCTTGTCGTAAGGTTGCAGGGACAGCAAACTGCAGAACATCCCCATGGCTTCCGTTGTGAACTTTTCCCAGCCATTTGGAGGCGCAGAATAGTCTCCACCATTTTGCCAGTCATCGAACACACAAACAATGGTCAAGCTCCACCGCTTTCTCCCACGGAAAGGATCCAGTAAGTGTCACATAGAGAACGCCAAATGCCCAGACATCGACACTCGGTCAGAAACAAGTACTTGTTTTCTTGTAGGCAACATAATTCTGAGCACATGTATGGAATTATGTGTGACAGCTGCCCTACAAGTTGGCCAATGGACTGTGAGCGACCAAAATCTGCCTTTCTGTAGGACATTGTCCGGCTACAGGTCTCTGGATTAACCGATTTCTTGTGCATGAAATGCAGGGCACTTGCCAGTTTTGCACAGCGCTTCACCATCTCCTTTGGTATGCCAATCTAAATGTGAAAGAGGAAGAAGAAAACATGCATTAGAGCCACTGGCACGTGCAACCATGGAATATTGCAAACTTTGCTAGGAAACCTTTTTTCATTGGCCATTTCTGAGTGTTTACCTAGATAATGCTGGAAAAAAAACCTTCATTTGATGTTGACTACATAATGTACATCAAAATGGTGCTGGTTTGTAAAAACAAAACCAGTTCACCCAATGGGGTTTTGCCTACCACTTATGCGCCTATTGAATGTCTGATCATTGCGTTGTGTATAGACTAGTTTGCGAGGATATGCTAAAGCCCTGTTTGCGTTGTAATTCCATCTATAAACCTTTTCGCCTTAATGTTTGGGCAGCTTCTGCAAAAGAACAAAATGGTCTACATCATAAATAGGGATGAGCCGAACACCCCCGAGTTCGGTTTGCATTCGAGCACGAACTTTCCAAATGTTCGAATTCGAACTCTATACAAGTCAATGGGACTCAAAATTCGATTTTTAGAGTGCCCTCCAAGAGGGCATATATGCTAGATATTTGCCATAAAAGGTGTATGGGGGTCCAGGTAAGGCCCTGGGGGACAGGAAACAAGAACAAAAAGTTTTAAAAAAAATCCTTCAAATATCGTGCCTAGGAGGTCACCATAACCTGCCCGTGAAGTGGCAGATTTCTAGGATGTATAGAAACATTTAAAAACAAAAATGACGGTAAATGCTTTTCCTTTAATCTATTCATAAACAACTGCTTGGGGGCGGCAGCCTGTATAAAAATACATTTTAGGACGAGCAGAAAAAGTTTAGTGATTTTTTTTTTTTTTTTTTTTTGTGGCTAAATTATGGTAACTTATGCAGGCTTTGGATGAAAGTAACAATAGGTGCTTTAAAATTGGGCTTTTAGCGTCGGCAACAGTGCCGTCACACCGTAACCCCTCTGAGGATATGAATCTGATACAGGCGTCAATGGCAGTGCACCCAGATATTGTGCCTTTTAGTGCCAGGCATGCAAGTACTATCATACAGTAACCCCTCTGTGGTATTGTGGAAGAGTGCAGGGGTGGACCATGCGGTCAGGGCCGGTGCTAGACTATTTTGCGCCCTAGGCAAGACCAGCTACTTGCACCCCCCCCCCAAAAAAAAGAGGACACGACATGAAACTGCTAAATTTCTTTTTATTTAAGAATAAAGTTTGAAAAGCACCAATAGTAAAGGTAAAATATAAACTGTATTAAACCATTTTAAAATTAACTCTAATAAACAAATTAAAATTAAGTTGTCACGTAAGTTTCAATTTCAGACACCTCAAAATTTCACTGTGTGCCTTTTTATCCTTTGCAAATTTTCATCATGCGTGTATATATATTGCCCAGGCCTGCTCACATGCTCAGTCACTGATGCGCCATCATGCGTTTATATATATATTGCCCAGGCCAGCCCACATCATGCATATATATATATATATTGCCCAGGTCCAGGCCAGCTCACCTCATGCGTATATATATATATATATATGCCCAGGCCAGGCCAGCTCACATCATGCGTATATATATTGCCCAGGCCAGCTCACATCATGCGTGTATATATATATATTGCTCAGTCACAGATGCGCCATCATGCGTATATATATTGCCCAGGTCCAGGCCAGCTCACATCATGCGTGTGTGTATATATATATATATATATACAAAGTCCAATATTCAGCCCGCTCACGCCACAATATAGGTACTGTAGACCTGAGTGCAATATCCCAAGGATATGTATATAGCAAAACAATATGGACAGCACATCAGGATTTACGTAAATAAAATCAGAAAAAATATTTAAAACATACGGTTTTCAGTCCGCTTGACCGTTTCGGCCCCTCAAAGAGCCTTTATCAAGGTATGCAAGCACAATATACAAATCACGTTTATATACATGTACAAAAATTAAAGCTTACCCAGCAGCTGAGCACCAACGCGGTGGACGCTGAAGCTGATGAGTATGGCGTACACTTCCGGATATGGCGCCGAATGATGACCGAGGATGCCGACACACCCGTGAATCACAGGTTGCCATAAAAATAAAGGCAGCCTGGGTGTAGCGGAGATGGTGAAATGATCAGACACATTGCAAGAAATATATTAAATAGCAAAATCCATGGTGAACAGTGGTAAGATCTGACCCCCACACTAATGATCACACCCAGTATAGATATAAGGATAAACATACAAAAAAAGAGAGAGCTATGTGCAGTCCACCAAGCACATGTCAATTGCGAAGAGGGGAAGCGTGACAATCAAGTTCTGTCACTCATAATTAAATCGAATCGATATCTTCAGATGGCAGGAAGACCCAAGTAAGACTAAAATGACCCAAGTAGAGCACCCCATATGAAAACAAAGCCAATCACTAATAAGCGGATTGACCGCAAATGGAGAGAAGCCCTAAACTAGTTAATTTATCTAGAAGACAAAAACCAAGTAAATGAAATATATTCATTGAGACCCTTGGGTGAGATAGTATCTAATGTTTTTATCCAAAAGGTCTCCCTTTGCAATAATAGACGTGAGCGGTCTCCACCTCGAGTGAGAGGGGGTACATGGTCAATGGCAATCACTCTTAATGTAGTCAATTGATGTTTGGCACTTAGAAAATGTTTAGCAACCGGTTTATCCGACACACCATCGCGAAAAGCTATGGTGATATTGGATCTATGACCCCGAATTCTGTCGCGCAATGGCCTGTCGGTCTTACCTACATAAGGTAGACCGCAGGGACATGTGATAAGGTATATCACATATTCTGTAGTACATGTGATATGTCGAATCGTGTATCTTTTGCCCGATTGGGGATGTGAAAATGTAGATGAAGTAATCATATGACTGCACGTCACACAGTTTGGGCAACAGAAGCATCCCGATTTGAGGGGTTGTGGACCTACAGAATAGGATTGAGTTGGATCTGATTTTAACCAGCAGATCGCGAATATTACGCTTATAGCTAATCAACGGGGCTTGATAGAATGTTTTAGGTAAAGACTTATGTCCTCGAAAAAGGGACCAATTAGACCGTATAGCTTTGGTCATAGTATGGCTCAAAGTGTGATATGCCATCGGAACAAATATTTGTGAGTTCTGTTTACGGTTAATTTCCTTAGGGTCATTAAATTTGGACAATGCTCGTGTCAAAGCACGGTCTAGGATCTCTCTACTATAACCCCTACTAAGGAATCTCTGGTACATATCCAGATCCTTAATACACAAATTAAAGATATCAGAATTATTACGCATGACGCGCAAGAACTGTGAAATGGGAAGGGATCTGATAAGGTGAGGAGGATGGAAACTGTCTCTTTTCTGTATAATGAATATGACAACTGTCCATCTTTGACAGTGATCCATATGTCTAGAAAACACACAGAGCAGGCATCAGATACACATGTAAATTGTACTGGAGAATCAAGAGAGTTGAGGGTTTGGACCATATTAGAAAAATATCGTCTATAAACCTGGTGTGAAAAACTATGTTGGACGCAAAGGGTAGTAAAATATGCTGTTTTTCATAATGGAACATAAAGGAGTTCGCATAGGCTGGAGCCATGGAAGCACCCATGGATGTTCCTGCCAACTGTAGGTACAGACTGTTTTCAAACCGAAAAAAAATTGCAACATAAAGTAATGTGCAGCATCGCACGTAAGAATTCTGTAGGGGGACCATTATAGCAAGTGAATTCAGATATTGTTTGTATCAAAGCATTTATGCCACCCTCATGAGGGATAATCGTGTACAGACTCTTGACGTCTAAAGTCGCCAAGATTACTGGGTCAAACGGTAATTGAAACTGATGCAATTTGGACAAAAAATGAGGAGTATCCCTAAGACATGTGGGTAGAGCCATAACAGAAGGTTTACAAATATGATCAATATATTTCCCCAGAGGTTCCAGCAGACTGCCCATGGCCGACACAATAGGTCGGCCAGGGGGAGAGTGCGGGTCCTTTATGGAGTTTGGGTATGGTGTAAAGCACCGGCATAACAGGATAATCAACAGTACAAAACTTAACAATGGTGTAATCAATAAATCCAGCTTGTAGCCCCATAGAGAGCAGTGTATCAATACGTCTTTGAAATCCAAGCGTAGGATCGGGGGACAATAGTCTATAAGTAGACACATCACTAAGCTGTAATAAAATGTCATTTCGGTACTGTTGATAATCAAGAATAGCTATCCCTCCCCCCTTATCGGCAGGTCGGACAACTATTGAAGAGTCCTGGGCAAGATCTCGTAGAGCCTCCCATTCATTTTTGGATAGATTAGAAAATGTCTTGTGCACAGGGGTGCCCAGGTCAGCCCACATCGTGTGTGTGTGTGTAATATATATATATATATATATATCTATCCTAGGCCAGCCCACATCATGCGTATATATATTGCCCAGGCTAGCTCACATCATGCGTATATATATATTGCCCAGGCTAGCTCACATCATGCGCGCGCGCGTATATATAATATATATAGCCCAGGCCAGCTCACATCATGCATGCATATATATATTGCCCAGGCCAGCTCACATCATGCGTGTGTGTATATATAATATATATATATATTGCCCAGGCCAGCCCACATCATGCTCAGACAGTCACAGATGCGCCATCATGCGTATATATATATATATATTGCCCAGGTCCAGGCCAGCTCACATCATGCGTATATATATATATATTGCCCAGGCCAGCCCACATCATGCGTATATATTGCCCAGGCCAGCTCACATCATGCGTATATATATATTGCCCAGGCTAGCTCACATCATGTGTGTGTGTCTATACATAATATATATATTGCCCAGGCCAGCCCACATCATGCTCAGTCAGATGCGCCATCATGCATATATATATTGCCCAGACCAGCTCACATCATGCGTATATATATTGCCCAGACCAGCTCACATCATGCGTATATATATTGCCCAGGCCAGCCCACATCATGCGTGTATATATTGCCCAGGCCAGCTCACATCATGCGTGTATGTATATTGCCCAGGCCAGCTCACATCATGCGTGTATATATATTGCCCAAGCCAGCTCACATCATGCGTGTATATATATTGCCCGGGCCAGCTCACATCATGTATATATATATATCTCCCAGGCCAGCCTATATATAACTCCCAGGCCAGTGTGTATGTGTATATGTATGTATGTATATATATATATATATATATATATATATATTATATCCGAAGGTCCAGCACACAAGCTATGGCTATGGAGGTGTCCCGTGCCGTGGTGCTGTACAAATCCCAATAAAATACATATAGATGAAGCAAATGGGAGCACTCACGGACTTGTATAAAACAAAGTTTAATAGGTATGCATTAAAAAATCCGTTTTGGCTTGCTAACAAGCCTTAATCATGGATAAAAACAATGTTACATACATTTGGTTTTATAGAGAAATGAAGAGGTCACTCACCAGCTGTGTATCGCGTCGCCTCCGACCACGCCAACCCGTTACCGGAAGTGACGTATCGTTAAGGGCTGTGCGCGTTCATAATGACAAGGTTGCTTCCTGCTCGCATCACGCGAGTTCAGTAGGCATGGCAACCTGATACAAAAACAATTATTGACGAGGGACACTGAATAGAGGGCAGAACAGTCAGGCTGGTGATTGAAAGAATGCTCACTTGATCAGTTTAAAGGCAGAATGATCTGTATAGAATATAACATGTCAAAAGTACGCCTAAAAAATGAAGCAAGATAAATCGCTGTGTATGTGAGAATGGATGAGTTAGAAGTGAATGAGGAAGCTTAGAGTACGTAATGTACTGCGTGATAAAGGTGATATTAGAGGTGTATGCCAAAGATCATGGGAGAGAGTGTACCAACTAATGAAAAAATGTGAAAAAGAAAAAAAACTATTGAATAAAAATAGTCAGTGGTATGTAGAGACAAATGTATGTGTGCTGATATGTTGAAAAAGTGTGCAAAATTGTGTTATTGTATGAAAATCAATAATATAGCAATAAGTAAATGACTGTTCAATGTAATCAGTATGTGGAAGGCATATTAACGACTATACAGAAAGGATGTATATGAGATACACTCGCTCCTCATGGACTCAATGAGTATGTTTAAAGTGGAAATCCAGAACGTTTCACGTTGTAAAAGTAATTGGGATCGGTCCCCACCTCTATTCAGAGGTGGAATGTGGTCGATGGCGATAAATTTAAGAAACGGCAGTGGATGTCGTAGTGCCAGAAAGTGCTTGGCCACAGGCTTCTCGGTGTGACCATCGCGGTAGGCTGTATTAATAGCCGATCTGTGACCCCCTTATCCGATCACGTAGTGTTAGATCAGTCTTTCCCACGTATGATAAGCCACACGGGCAAGTGATAAGGTAGACCACATATTCAGTTAGACATGAAATCCGATGTCTAATGGAGAATCTTTTGCCAGAAGGAGGATGTACAAAGGTAGAGCCCGGAGCCATATGTCTACAGGTGACACACCCAAGGCATCGAAAGCAGCCCTTCTTTTGCAGGGAAGGGCTTTTGTCATATGAATGCCTTGGATCGGTTTTAACTAAGAGGTCCTTGAGATTTTTCGTACGGCGAAAGCTAATCAATGGAGGTGTGTGAAACTGTTGAGGTAGAGTGCGGTCAAATTGGAAGATGTTCCAATGTGTGCGCACTTGAGACGCCATATTTATTCCTCGTGGGTGGTATGTCAAGGGTAGTGTAATTCTGGAGGCTTTTGCAGATACTTCGTTTTTTGGAGACCCCAATCTTTTCCTTGCTTTGTTTAATGCTAGTTGTAGAGTGCCGTTGGAGTAACCTCTCTGCTTGAATTTATCCATCATAGCTTTGATCTGTGCTTCTCGATTAGGATCCGAGTTGTACCGTAATACCCTTAAAGGAATCTCTACCCATTTCACAGTTTTTAAGATGTTGTGGATGTGAACTACTGGCCAGTAACAATGAGTTGCAGTCAGTTTCCTTACGGTATAAAGTATATGCCAATTTGTGTCCTTCGCGTAATACCTGAATATCCAGGAAGCAAATTTTGTGGGTGTTTCTGGTGCTAGTGATTTTAATGGGTGAGAGGCTATTGATTTTGGTAACCATCTGATCAAAAGACTCCATAGTGCCTCGCCATATAATGAAAATATCGTCCACAAATCTAGAGTATGCAATCAACTGTGCACCATACGGTATTAACAGATGTTCCTGTTCGAACATATACATATAGATGTTAGCATAGGAGGGTGCCATGGCTGCCCCCATGGCCATACCCTCCAATTGCAAGTAGAAAGACTTCTCGAATCTAAAGTAATTACACTCCAGGGTGGTACGGAGTAACTCAGCTAAGAATTCCACTGGTGGACCGGAGTAAAATGAAGATTCCGACATCACATGCTTGAAAAAAATCAATGCCTTGACCATGGGGTATAACCGTATATAGATTTTTAACATCAAGTGTTGCTAAAACGACATCCTCATCCGGTAATACAATAGAGTTGATAATGCCAAGAAACTGTGTAGTGTCCTTCAAACATGTAGACAGATGAAATACTGTTTCTTTGCTACATTGATCTATGTATTTCCCCAAGGGTTCAAGTAAACCACCCCGAGCTGATACAATCGGCCGTCCGGGGGGTTGTTGAAGATTCTTGTGAATCTTGGGTATCGTGTATAAAATCGGTGTCTTTGGATGTTTTACCTCTAGGAATGATGCCGTTTGTGCATTGATGTAACCAGCTTGTACTCCCATTTGGATCAAAGAAGCAATCCTATTGTGAAAAGCTTTCATTGGATCACCCGGTAATTTCCTATATGTGGACGGATCCATCAGCTGTGAGAGTGCTTCAGATCGATAATATTGATAATCCATTAATACAATTGCCCCGCCTTTGTCAGCAGAGCGAATGATGACATTTGGATCATTGGCCAAATCTTCAATAGCCTCTTTCTCACCTCTGGTAATATTGGAGAAGCCAAGTTTTCGAGCAGATTCAGTGTCCTGTATAGATGCCTGGACGTTATTGGCAAAGGACTTAATAAATGGATTGGAAGGTCTGAAATCTTTTATGCTTTTCAACCTGAGGTCACGGTTGTAAACTGGAGTGGGTGGACGTATATTCTCTTGAATAACTAGATGTCTTTCAATTTTATATAACTCAACTCGTTGTTGAAACATAGTGGAGTCTGTGGTAGGGACAAAGGACAACCCTTTACTCAAGATCTTGATGTGTTGTCCAATAAAAAACTGAACGAACAAGTTGAATATAGGAATTACTTCCTGGGAATTGGGGGACGACCCCTGTTGCCAGCGTGCCTTCCCCTTCTGTCCTCTCCATGTTCTTCTTCTGCGACGTTGAGATTTGTATATCCCCTGGTCATGATCCTGGACATTGGGTTTGGTGCGCCTATAGGTGGAGTCTGTGAGTCTAAAAAAGGTTTAACAGATGAACTCGTGGCTTCCTCCATGTTTGTTTCACCCTCTGAATGAGATTCACCTGAGGTTAAATCGATGGTAGAGACCTTAGGTTTCTGTACCCTTGGTTTAGGTCGATGGAACGTGGGGCGTGAGCCCTCGTTACTAAGCCACCGATACACTTTATGTGAGGTGAAGTCATAATTGACACGTTCAACTTTTTGTTTCTTGAATCTGATCAGCTCTGCACGATATTTATCAACTTCATCACGGAGTTTAATTAGCATAGGGCCACATTCAGGTAAAGATAAGGTCTCAGCATGATTTTGTTCAATTTTTGCGATATTAAGACGTGTAAGTTTAACTTCAATGCCCACATCTTCTATCACTAATAGCATCCAGTCCAGTGAACATTTGTTAGCTATGGCGACCCATTTTCTGCATAATTCCGGCTTATTCCTACCAATTGTGGGTGCATCTCTAAGACGAAAACCTCTTGGAATCCTCTTAGCCCGATAGTAATCAGATAAAAAGATTCCATGCAGTTCTAAATCGACCTTTTTTTTTAAGCTTTAGTAAGTCAAAATATATTTCCTTGAGTAGGAGTATATACAAGCTGTTCAGGTGTTTGAGTCCATAAAACCCTTGTCGCATCCTCTTCTGTGAATTGAAAAACAGATGCCTGCTCCTCCATAGGCACCAGCCTGTTGTAAAAAGTCCTCCATAACGATAAACAACTGGTGAGGGCGACCAAAACAAAAAATATATATATGGTACAAAAAATAACTTGCCAGCGGTGCTTGGAAAAAAAATATACATACAAATCCGAAGGTCCAGCACACAAGCTATGGCTATGGAGGTGTCCCGTGCCGTGGTGCTGTACAAATCCCAATAAAATACGTATAGATGAAGCAAATGGGAGCACTCACGGACTTGTATAAAACAAAGTTTAATAGGTATGCATTAAAAAATCAGTTTTGGCTTGCTAACCAGCCTTAATCATGGATAAAAACAATGTTACATACATTTGGTTTTATAGAGAAATGAAGAGGTCACTCACCAGCTGTGTATTGCGTCGCCTCCGACCACGCCAACCCGTTACCGGAAGTGACGTATCGTTAAGGGCTGTGCGCGTTCATACTGACAAGGTTGCTTCCTGCTCGCATCACGCGAGTTCAGTAGGCATGGCAACCTGATACAAAAACAATTATTGACGAGGCACTGAATAGAGGGCAGAACATATAGCTATATATAGCCCAGGCCAGCCCACATCATGCATATATATATATATTGCCCAGGCCAGCTCACATCATGTGTATGTATGTATGTATATAATTGCCCTGGCCCAGGCCAGCCCACATCATGCGTATATCTATTGCCCAGGCCAATCCCCTGGTGGAGATAGGGGGTTCATTTGAACCCTGATATCTCCAGGCAGCTAGGGGGTCATGGAGGGTGAATGATACCCAACATGACCAGGTATAAAGTGTAAAAAAAGAAAAAAAAAATTTTTTTTTTATTTTTATTAATGCAGCAGTATTGTTCACATTTATTTATAAAGGATTTTACCAGGAAGGATACATTGAGATTTCTCTCGTTTTCAATTCTAATGTGAACGATGATGCACTAATGATTTTTTTCTATGGGGTGCGTTTGCTATATATCACATAATTCCCCCCCACAAAATGTAACAAGTTCCCATTTCTAATTTTTGTACAAGCGCACCACATAGAAAACATAACCGCAAACGCTCATGTGCTAAAATGTGAAAAAAAAACACTTTACATACTGCAGATGATTTAAAAATTCAATTTTTATTGCAGTTTTTGTCAATATACAGGCAGGACATGACGTATACATATAAAAATGATATATTATGAATCTGCGGAGTCTGCCGGAAAGAACGATATATAATATGTCTGGGTTATTTAATAAAATGTGGCTTCAAATCGCGTTTAAACATGATGAGCGAAAGCGGTAAAAATGAGCTGAGCACACAGCAGTGAAATGCAGCATATTAGAGGAAGATTTAGAGAAATTAACACTTCTCAGAAGCAGACACCACACCCTCAGTATAGTCTACATACATACAATGTATCAAATTCATTAGACCAAACTAAAAACACCTGTTTACCGTTTGAGAACACAGGTCATTTAGAGGTGAGAATCTTTGCACGTACACATTAGTTTTTAATTCAATATCTAATAAACCGTTGCTTATAATATTCTGCAGTAAAGAGTCTATTTCTAGATTTTTTTTTTTTAGTATTTAAGCATTTTTTATACTTTTTCCAAAGTTTTCAAACTTGCTAACGGCCAAAGTTCGAATCAAACCGAACAGCTCATCCCTAATAAACATGGGTGGGATATGTGTAGATCATATTTTCGTGTCTGGAGACCAATCTAGACACATGAAGCTCGAGCAGGAATGACTCCAGTGGTGTTCTGTCCTTCCGGATGAGCTTCACAGCAACTGTGTTAGATTTTAATTTCCTGTATAAAATGGGTTGTGAAATCCCCCCCTTCATTGTTTCTTTTAATTCTGCATAGACAGTTGGTCCTTCTGTAGGATAAGAGGTTGTGACGACTTCCTGTTATGTTTAGTGCAGGAAAATGTGTGCAGAAGTGGGGAGATAGGAAAAAGATTTCTTGTAAACCATATAAGGTAATAAGTGTTTGTTAAACCGTGTGGTTAAACTGACGTAGAAATGTATCTGTATGCTGATTGGCTATAAGATTACATAAAAAGCGGAAATAAGTGCTGGAAAGCACCTAAACCAAAAAGCAGAAAGAATTATGTCAGGAAAGGGACATAACCCTAGCAGTTACCCTGTATAGAACACAATGAAAAAGGAAAAAACCCCCAGGAGGGTTTACGAAACTGACAATAAATTTTATTAAATACGTACCACACTATTTCGGAGGAATTTGCCAACTTCTATGCATCCCTATATAACCTAAAATCAGATCCTACGACCCAGACCAGGATGAGATAAATCGATTCCTCCAGGATGCAGAACTCCCCTCCCTATCCCACTCACAGGCAGCAGAACTGCTGGTTCCGTTCACAGAGGAAGAGGTGCGTAAGGCCGTTAAGGCTCTCCCAAAGAATAAAGCCCCTGGGCCAGACGGCTTCTCTAATTTATATTAAACTTTCGCAGACATTTTAATACCGACCCTTACGAGGCTTTTTAATCATATCAAAACCACAGGTGTAATACCCCCAGAAATGCTTCAAGCTACTATTGTAACGTTGCCTAAACCTGGCAAACCCCCGACATGTTGTGCGAACTTCCGCCCTATATCCTTATTGAATGTGGATGCTAAGCTATACGCTAAGTTATTGGCGTCTAGAATGGCTCATCTGCTTCCCCTTTTGCTTTCGGCAGACCAGACCGGGTTTGTAACTGGTAGACAGACATGTGACAACACCTGACGATTCTATAATATAATCGACATTGCCTATAGAACCAATACCACGGGGCTCCTTCTGGCACTGGATGCCGAGAAGGCGTTTGACCGTCTGCATTGGGGCTATATGCGTAAGGCACTAGAATCCTTTGGTTTCCCTGCCCTATTCATTAAAAGTATTATGAGCCTGTATTCCCTGCCATCGGCGAGGGTACTGGCATCTGGGTTTCTCTCCTCCTCATTCTCTATTACCAATGGCACCAGGCAGGGTTGCCCACTGTCCCCACTCCATCTTTGTTTTGGCATTGGAGCCTTTGGCCTCGCGGATCAGGCGTGACGCTTCCATCTCTGGCATCTCTACCCCAGATGGAATTCATAAATTAGCTATGTTCGCGGATGATATTCTGATTTTTCTTACCTCCCCTGAAACCTCTTTACCATCTCTAATGCGCCAGCTTACTTCCTATGGCCTAGTCTCCTACTATAAAAACAATGTGAGCAAGACGCAGGCACTACCGCTACATGTTGATGATCTCTCGCTCTCCACCTTAAGTGCCTTGTACCCATTTGACTGGAGAACGACCTCTTTGAAATATTTAGGTATTTCTCTTACCAAATCCAGGGGCTCTATCCTTAAACTTAATTATAACCCCCTAATGACTTCTATCTCCTCCCAACTGACCTCCTGGCTTGATTTGGAGGTCTCTTGGATGGGACGCATGGCAGCTTTGAAAATGTGTATTTTACCCCAGATTCTTTATTTTTTCAGGAACATCCCAGTTTTTATCCCGGCACATATGTTGCTACGCATGCAAAAAATGCTGCAGGCGCACATATGGAAAGGGAGGCCTCCACGCATTCCAGCTTCCACAATCAACGTGACTAGACGTAGGGGGGGGGCTAGGCTTTATAAACATTACAGCATACTACAGGGCGGCTTTATTGGCTCAACTCCTGTCCTCCATGTCCCAACGAGACACCCCTTTATGGTTACGGATGGAGAATGCTTCCACTGCTCCTTTTCGAATTCACGACCTAATGTGGTTTGAGACGCTCCCACACCAAACATTGGAGGGTATCTTGCCTTCCACTTCCCTTTCCCTTATGTCGTGGCGGCTATGGGGTAGACGACTTAAGGCCCTTCTCATTGCTCAGTCTAGCTCCATTGCACTTCCTCTGTCGCACTATCCAAGACCTGAACCTTGACCGATGGTTCCAATTAGGTCTTACACATATTCATCAGTTTTTTACAGTCTCTTCCATTAAAACTTTCCCGGACCTAACACAAGAGTTTGCCCTTCCCGCTAGCGACTGCTTCAAGTACCTAAGGGTAAAACATGCACTGACTCAACGGGGTATTTCCTCCTTTGCAGCGACGGATATTACGCCCTTTCACAGACTGTGTTTAGGTAAAAAAAGTTATGAAAAAACCTTTGTCTCTATGTTATGATAGTTTGTTGTCTGCAAATCTTAAGAAACTGCCCTATATGATCAGATGGGACACAGATTTGTCGTTCGAGTCTTCTAAGGAGGACTGGTTTTACGCCACTGAAACGGTATATAAATACACTAGGAGCACTAACTTGCGGGAATCACATCTTAAACTCTTATATAGATGGTAGATGACCCCGAATCGAGTGGCTCATATATCCGGGCAACCCAGTTTGTGCTGACGGTGCGGCACCAGTGTCGGATCTATCCTTCATATCTTCTGGCAATGTCCGCTTCTTGCTACCTTCTGGGAGAAAGTTTGTAGACTGATCTCTCACTGTACCGGAATATCTATGCCCCTGTGCCCTAGACAATACTTATTACATATGCTTCCGATTACTATCCAACAGCGACATAGAGGTATTATATTGATAATACTTATCGTAGCTAAAACTACTATAGCGCGTCACTGGCTTTCTCAGGTTAGCCCTTCAATGAGAGAAGTCATGTTATCATTAGAGAATGTTTACTTGTATGAGGAAATGTACCACAGGGCTGCTAACTCTTTAAGCGTGTTTCAAGGTATTTGGGAAGGCTGGGAACTCTTTGTAACATCTGGAAACCTGATATAAATTCTATAAATGATATAAATGATATAGCTGATATACTTGATGAAGATACAACATAAAAATTGCCGTTCATGGACCTAACTGTGCATATGCATAATAATTTTTTCTCTTTAATTTTTCTTTTTTTTTTTTTCTTTTTTAATTTTTCTTCTCTTCACTTTGTATTTTTAGAATTTGTGTTTTTGTTATGTCTTAAAATGTGATAAATTTTACGGCGTTTAGTTTAACATGGAAAAGTTTGGTTCAACCGATTGCTTATATTGCAGACCTTACGTTGCTGCCAGAATTGTTCTTGACAGGATCCTGCGCGATCCCCCTCTTTTTTTTTCGTTATCTCAATATTTGTGATATCTGGCATGTGTCCCTTTGTGTGAACCTTAATAAAAATTTATATGGAAAAAAAAAATACGTACAACACTGAAAGAATTAGGTCTAATAAAAACATGCGTTAGTGTAATTGGACTTATCCCGCTCATAATAGAAATATAGATACCGGATAATTGCTATACAATAAACATACAGTCCGATAAGGGATATAACAATTTAGTATACCAGAAATACTACCTGTAATTCCTATGATTTAACAGATTCTTAATTGATATGCGATTTAAATATTAGACCGGAATAGGGATACAATGTGACGGGAACCATCATTTGTGTTGAAGATAAATAAGGAACTATCTGAATGCCTGGTCTATACCTCGATGGTTCATGCCGTCATATATCATTAGCGATCAATTAGAATAACATGACAATTTTACTCATATGGTTGGTGTTCCTGCTAGGCTGTCGTTAGGGCTAGATGTATAAAAAATTAACTAGGGATCAATTCCCAGTCGTTAACAAGTTGCTATAATGATTGTAAGATCATTTGAAAAACGGATCGATAATTGGCTTATCGATAGATTGGCTATAAGTTCTTTGAAATCTAATTAAAATAGTCTGTCTAGGAAATCCTATTTAGACATGACTGACGCTACATTGCTTTGTGGCTGATTTTGGTGTCTCTCGCCGTAGCGCAGCGTCTGATTTTCAATTTTGATATATGAGAAGAAACTTGGAAAAGGTTTATTGAAATTTCATAAATGGCAATTATAATAGGGAATTTGTTTTTGTTTGCTTAAAAGTGAAATTTATCAAACTGTTCTTCCTGTTGACAAAGGTTTATGAAAGATTAGTAAAGTTACATCACATAGGTAGATTGGGTCAAGCCATCGCAAACTACAGCAAAGGGTTAAATATTATGATGGCCAGGGGTCAAGACCTAGCAATGTATGGAACTCTCCAAGTTGTCAGTCCCTAGTTATTTTTCTCACACTTGACACAAACATGCAAATCTTATGTACAGATGGATTTTCGAATTAAATACATTGTGATGTCACAGGGAAAAATGTGATTTGAATGAGCTTTATAGTGTGAGGCCAACAGGAAATGTTCCCTCTGCAAGATTAGTTAAGGAACTGCGTCCCCTCAACTTGATTCGTGATGACAGGCCCATTAATTGACCCGTTTCCTAGTATAGAGTCGCTCCAAAAGGAGGGGACCCGGAAAGCTTTTGAATGCAGTAGTTTAACACCTTACTGATACAGGGGTTTCTTTGGCAACGCAAATGACAAAGTTGTTTGTTTAGCTTGGCTATGTTCCTTAACTGCAATTCTCTTGCTGTACCCACAGATGTTAAACTAAATTTATGCACAATAAAGAATTTCTCGTTTTAAAATTCAACTTAATCCCTTGTCTCCCACACGGTTTCCTCAAAATAACGAAATGGTACATTACAATTAAAAATATTAACCGGGGAAGGGGGGTAGAAAATGTAACCACTTGATCCTTGGTTAAACAGCTGATCCCAGGTCATCTATACTCTTGCCACCCCACACATTATTGCTTATTTTCGAGCACCTACATTTAGGGATACTAAAGGTCACAAGTGGACAGTGCTGACAGGAGAAACATCACAAAACCAGTGGTAGGGAGGGGGTTAAAGAGATCCGAATGGCTGTCGAAAGGGAACCGAACGCTGAAAATCAGCATACGGTTACCTTTCTTGGCCATTTGGCTATCCAGAGAGCAGGCCGTTTGCCAAATGTTGGCGAATTGCCTGCACATACTGTGTTTGTTCGAGGGCAGTGAAACCCCCATAGAGAAGCAATGCTTTGGCTACTCAGAGAACACAAACCAGCAGGGAAAAGTTGCCGAATTGCCCTGCCATTTGGTAGTTTAATTTGTCAGGTTTATTCAGGAGAATCCCATAGGCTTCAATGTTAAAAATATTCCCGTTTTTAATTCAATATCTAAAACTGTTGATTATAATCTGCAATAAAATAGCTTTATTTTTAGGATCTTTTAGGCATTTTTTGGAATTTATTTGCAAACCTTTATTTTCCTTTTTTTAATTTTCTTTTTTCTGTAACCGCCCTTATCATTCATTGGATCTTATATGTAAATTTCAGACCTTTTCATTCTGTAGTTTCTTTGCTAACAGCGTTTCACTTTTCAAACATTCAAGCGTACGTTTTTTTTTTGGTTTTTTTCTTCACTCCATTCGTCTACGGTGTCGGGTTTTTCCGGCGGCTGCTCTGTGATCGGATTTTTCCGGAGTGTTCGGCTGGGTTAATGCAGATGTTCTTGCATGTTTCGGTGTTTCAGCATTCACCTGGGTTTTGCAGTGAGTGTTCGGCAGGTTTGCGGCTGCTTTTCCCTGCACTACGACAGCCCTGTGGTGCTTGCTGAATACACCGCAGGGTTGCCAAACAAGGGATCGCTGAAATGAAGAATCCGAAAAGTCACCGAACAGGCGGTGACTTTCCGATTCTCTTTGAATAACCCTGTATGTCATCGCTGGGAAAGAATCTGATTTACCTGAGACCTGGTTTTTCGCCTGTAGTACTTTGCCAAATGCTCCTTCGCCAAGAACCTCACACTGTACAAATGGGAGAAACATAACAAATATACATACACGTTACACACATGGAAAAGGGACAGAGGACCCTGCTTGAGAGCTTACAATCTAGGAGAGGGGTGACACATTAGGTGAGGGTGAATAGGGTAAGTGAAGTAGCAGGTTGCAGGAGGGCTGAATGGGAAGAACAATAAATGTGCAGTAGGGGATCTTGGAGTCAGCAGATAACGCATTAGGAGCCTTTCAGTAGACTTCTTGAACTGGAGAGACTGAGTCATGTTGCGAGGGAGTTCCATAGAAATGGGGCAGCTCAGGAGAAGTCCTGAAGACGAGAGTTGGGTGTGTGGGTACGACGAACTGCATATCAGATCACTGGCAGAGCGAAGTAGTGGGGATGTACCTAATAAGGGAGATGTAGGCAGGGCCAGTTATGGAGAGGTTTATATGTGAGCATTAGTATTTTTAAACAGATTCTAAAAGGAAACCGGAAGATAGTGTAGAGATTGACAAAGGAGCGAGGTGCAGGACACCTAGCACAGGCATTCATTGCAGACTGCAGAGGGAGAATCTGGGATCTTTTAAGGCCATAGAGGTTACGGTTGTCAATGCAGGAGAGAAGAGCTTGGATGACGCATTTTAGCAATGTGTTTTAGGTGGAAGTAGCAAGATTTGGTGAGACTGAATGTGAAGGGTAAAGGATAGATCAGAGGCAAAGTGAGGTAGAAATAATAGTGGCACCATTCACCTGAAGGGAAATGGAGGTTTTAGATAAAAAATGTAAAATGAACAGAACCCTCAATACAGAGCGCCGGACAGGAGTCCTTTTAATTTCAGAGAATTCCATGGATTTCATAATGTGCTGCACTATATTATGCTTCCTTGTATTTTGAGGTTAATCAACTACGTGGCTGAGAACTCAACAAATATCATATTTAAAGGACAAACATGATTGAAAAATCCTATTACACTGAATCACTGTCCAGAATTTGTATTTCTAGTATATAAGGATTTGTTTGTCATAAAATGTTTTGTAGAGATCTGAGCTCTTAAGTGCGCTCAGTATCTACAATGTGAATACACTAAAAAGCAAGGTGTTATGGTCATTCAGTTCTCCTCCTTGGTCTGATAACTACATAAAAGTGAACTTTAATCTGCTGGAATTTTTGAAAACCATTTCGGTAGGCATCACATAAAATAACTTAACATGATGGTAAATATTTCTGGGTACAGTAGCCATTTATAAAAATTTGTTTACTTAATGTTTTCATTCCTCAAATTTTAGTTTCTAAAAACCAGCTCCTGCAGACCAATCACACTTTTTTTATTTTATTTCTTTAGCAAGGATTTTACCAGGAAGGATGCATTGATTTCTCTTGTTTTCAAGTATGTTCTGGATGGCGAGTATGTACCGTTAGGTGTCTTGTCCAAGGACACTTACTGAAGAGGTTGCTCGCTGAGATCGAACCCATGACTCCACAGGATCTCTCCACGCAGAGCAGTGATGTTACCTCTACTCCACCCAGCCGGTGGTTTAATGGAATCCCATATGCTGATACAATGGGGGGAAAATCGAGCACAGGACTAATTGTTAGAATTGAGCTAAACCAAAAAGCCATACTTCACTTACATCAACGACCATAATACATGTTTAGGGCATACCATGTTCAAGAACACTGGTGAAATATAGAGCTTACCTTGGAAGTGAAGGAATAAGCAGGATAGGGAATCGCTGAAGAGACCTGCAAGTTCTTCCAGTAGGAAAGTTGAATCTCGAAGTGGTCAACACTGCCTTGGACAGAAGTCTTCTGTGTGATTTGAACAGGGTCAACCCTCACCAGGTTTTATGGGATAAGGTGGAGTAGGTGTGGCTGAGCCTCTGAGTAGACATTGGGCACCATCCTTGGACGATCCACTCCATTTAATGCAAATGACAGCCTTTCATTTGGTAATTAAGTGTAAGGAACTGTTTGTGAAAGCTGAATGATACAGAAGTAGCACCTTGTGTGATTTGCAGACGTCATGAATAGCCCCTCATTAACATTCAGTGGTGCAATCTATTGATTTGAGGAGTTACCTGTCTACTCTTGGGTCTGAACCAAAAAATTTGAATTGGGGCGTGATGACTGAGCACAGGCTTAAGGGATTTTGTTAAACTTATTAATTTAGGGATATGGTATGAATACAATATCTTAGACTAAAACTACTTGGCACAGACCCCCCCCCAAGCTGTAATACAGAGCAATGTATGTTAATACAGAGAGAAACCTCACTTCTTTGCTGTCATATTTATCCCAATTTATGGTGATGGCTTTTGGGCACAAGATGTTAGAGTAGACTTGGCGTTTGCCCAAAAATGCTTTTTTTTTTTTTTTTCTTTCAAATGTAAATATCAAATCTTTAGTTCCTTACAAGATATTGCAATTTAATCTTATTTGATCTGTGTATATATTTGATCGTATAATATATATATATATATATATATTTCATATTCCTGACTGACTCCTCAAAGCTCAGCTGAAACCGTTTAACCTAGGAACGTGAAATTTTGAAGGTGCACTGGTTTTATGTGGGCACCCACTAAGGAAGGATTTTTGGAAACTCCGCCCCTAAGAGGTTGAATATTTTAAACAGGATACCTATAGCTCAAAATCAGATGTTAGACGTGAAAATCGGTATTTAGATTCGTCTTGAAACCTAAAAAAACACGTGTTTTACCATTTTCTGTAAATTCCATGGGGGGTTAAATACATCTATATAAATGGAAAGTCCTGACTCCATGCCCAGCTGAAACCGTTTAACCTAGGAACGTGAAATTTTGAAGATGCACTGTTTTTATGATGTAGGTGCCCACTAAGGAAGGATTTTTGGAAAATCCACCCATAAGGGGATAAAAAAGGGGTTGAATATTTTAAATATTTTAAACAGGATACCTGTATCTCCAAAACAGAAGATGTTACAGGCCTGAAAAGTGGTATTTAGATTCGTCTTGAAAAATAAAATGCTTTTTTTTTTACCATGTTCTTAAAATTCCTTAAGGGGGGGGGGCAAAAAGGGGGGTTTAATACTTTTATCAGTATACCTATATTTCAAAAACCAAAGTTGTTAGATGTGAAATTTGGTATTTACAATCCTCTTGAAAAATAAACAGGTGTTTTACCATTTCCAAAAATCCCAAATGTGTGATGTAAAAAGGGGGGTGTATACTTTTAAACAGGATACTTATCTCAAAAACAGTAGATGTTACAATCATGACAATTGGTATTTAGATTCATCTTGAGAAATATAAAAACACCTATTTTACCATTTTCCAAAAATCCATTGTGGGGGGCAAACATGGGGGTTGAATACTTTTATCACTATACCTATATTTCAAAACCCACAGATTTGTTACAGGTGTGAAATTTGGTATTTACAATCTTCGTGCAATAAACCAAACATGCATTTTACCATTTTCCGAAAATCCAGTTAAGGAGGGTGGGGGGAAAGGGATGTGAATACTTTTATCAGTACACCTATATTTCAAAACCCGAAGATGTTACAGGTGTGAAATTTGGCACTTACATTCTTCTTACAATTTTCCAAAAATCACAAGTGGGGGGTTCTACCAAAAAACCAAGTTTCTTTTAAACAATTTTAACAAAGCCTAAAATCCACGCGAGCGAAGCCATGGGCAAAAGCTAGTGTACAATAATTATAAACAACTCACTATAATAACATGCTAAATACTTTCTGACAGTTGGCTCCTGTTAAGCATTTATTAACCCCTTTAACCCTTTCGCTGCGGAGGACGCGCTCAGCGCGTCCTCCCTTTGGGGCCAGTGTTCGGCCGGGTTCCGGCCGATCGCTGGCCCCCCCTGGTGCGGGCTGACATCCTTGATGTCAGCCCAGCACCCGGAACTGCCGCCGGCCTAATTAGGTGTCATCGCAGCGGCGCGATGACACCTAATTCAGGTGCCCCCCCCCCCGCATGTGCGGAGGAGGCGCCAGAAAGGGAGGGGGGAAGGACCTCCTCTCCCTCCCGATCGCCGGCATTGCGGGGGTTAATCCAGGCACCGTTAGGAAGGGCAGGCTGTGCCCTTCCAAACGGTACCTGGAATTAACCCCATGGGGGCTGGATCACGAATCTGCTCCGAAAAGCGCCGGTTCGTGATCCTTTCCCAGAGCTGGCCGACATCTTGGATGTTGGCCAAGCTTCCGGGAATGCCCCCTGAGGCCTGGCGTTATCCTGGAGTTATCGTGCATAGCACGATGATGCCAGTCCTGGAGTTAACCCCTAACTGCCAGCAATGGTGGAGATAGGGGGTTCATTGGAACCCCCTATCTCCCGATCCGTGGCAGTTAGGGGTTAATGTTTGATATTGTTGGATCAGCCAGAGCATGGCCGTTCCAACAATACCAAACTTGACTGAGTTTTTTTAAAAAAAATAATTATAAAAAAAATAAACAAGTTTTTTTTTCTTTTTTTGGTTCGTTAATGCAGCAATATTGTTCCCATTTCAATTATAATGTGAACAATGATGCTGCACTAACGATTTTTGTATGCGGTGCGTTTGTTAAAAATCGCATAATTTTCCCCAAAAAAAAAAAGTAACGAGACCCCCCCATCTCTAATTTTTTTTAACAAGCGCACCCCATACAAAATATAACCGCAATTGCTCACATGTTAAAATGTGAAAAAAAAAACACTTTACACGATGTAAATTATTGAATTCATATTTTATTGCATTTTTTGTTATAATATACAGACAGGTCATGACGTATACATATAATAATGACATATTATGAATCTGCCGAGTCTGACGGAAAGAACGCTATATAATATGTCTGGGTCATATACGAAAATAAGCCTTCAAAACACGTTTAAACATGATGAGCAAAATCGGTAAAAATGACAGCACAGAGGCGGTAAATGCCTCAGCAGCGAAAGGGTTAAGGACAGGGGCAATTTTACAAGTTCAGAACACTTCTAAAAGTGTGAGCTTATTTTGACGGTTTTTGCTCATGTTTAAACACCATTTGAAGTCAATTTGTCTGTCGAACAATAAAATCTTTCCAGCAGATTCATAATATATCAATATTACATGTATACGTCATGCCCTGCCAGAATGCTATAGTTAGAATTAAAAAAATGAGAATTTCCATTAAATCTACTGCATAGAAAGTTTTTTTTCACATCTGTGAGTTTACGGTTATATATTCTTGGGTACACCTTTTTTAAAAAAATAAAAAAAATAATTAGAAATGGGAACTCCTTACTATGGTTTATCTGAGTACGCAATATAATAAGCTAAAAGTTGTTTTTTATTTCATGCAGTACTATTGTTTGCATTCTAATTGAAGTGATCAATAGTGCTGGATTATTTTTTTTTTCACGTTCTGGCCTTTCCTTTCCAATGATGCCAAGCATGACCCTCTAGCTGCCACCCATCTGGGGTTTCAAACGACCCCCCCCCCGTATGTCCACCATAGGACTTCCTTAGGAAATCCCAGGGCAGCTAGGGAGTTACCCAGCTAACTGTCATCCACCATGTGCGATAGCGTCAATTGACGAGGGGGACACGGAGGTGGGGCTGACATCTAAGATGGCAGCCTCTACCGGTAATGGCCGTGATCCAGTGTCTAAGTTGTTAGGCTAGGGTCAGACGAGCGTGATTTCTACGGACTGTACGTCCTTGCACACGGACGTACGTCAGTACGGAAGACACAGTAGTGGTCACACAGTCCGTTTTTTTTCACTGACGTTTATTTTTTGACGGATGTAGGAGGAAAAATAAATTAAAAAGCAAAACCATTTTGTCCGTGAAAAATGCTGGACGTATAAATGCAGTCCGTCTGACCACGTTCCATCACTCACACACAGAGCTATGCAGACGTTGCGGACGCAGCGCACTTTGTGCGGCCGTTCTAGCGGTTGTACGTTCTTGCCTGCCTTGCGTCCGTGGGCCGCGGCCGTTGTGCGTCCGCAGTTCAGTGCGGTCGTACTTCGTGTGTCGGGCTCCGATGGGCTTGCTGTCATGCTATCACGGACGTACTTTTAGGCGCAATCACGGACGTGAACACTGTGCTCGTCTGACCCCAGCCTTAAAGATAGGCATTGCTGGAAAGGTCAGACCGTGACCTTTCCAGTGCTGCCTGTCTTGACTCTGCACCCCCCGGTGATGGAGATAGGAGTCCTAAGGATCCTTCCCTTCAGGTACTCCCCCTGTTCTGGTGGACGCCTGAAACAGACATCACACCTGTTGTGGTGATGTCAGTGCAGTTCAAGGAAGTCAGCCCGTGTGGGATACCGGCGGGAGGGGAATCAAATGAACGGGACGTGCTATGCCATCCCACAGCATTAAAGCCCACTTGCTGCAGGATTGCATAGAAAGTCCTGCATCAGCAAGAGGTTGAAGTTATTTTAGTTTTTTTAACCCTGAGTGCATCCACATTTCTATGTTTTTGGAGGATTTCGAACACCTGTGTATTTACTATTCAAATGCTGCATTTCTACAATAGGAAAGGGTGAGTGCTGGACAACAATCTATATTTTAGCCCTACTTGAGGAATAACGTGTGTGTGTGTGTTGTGTGTGTGTGTGTGTGTGTAGTGGAAGCGATGGCTGATTTTTGCAATCCTAAAAGACCTCTGGAGGGTTGCTTGTGTTAGGTTGTGTGGATAGATGTATGTAAACCTATAGAAGAATCAGTGGACATTCAATCATTCTCCCCATTGATATAAAAGGTGGGAAACAAGGTACGTGTAACCTGAAATACAAACAATGATTTAATGTGAGTCCAAAGGAAAACCCTGTAAAGTTCTCTTGATACCTGTAAGGTTTGCTATTAATCACTAACCTTCAAAATTACCTCTGAATTGCACCAAATGGTGAATTTCAGCAAAATACGGTGCAGTTCAGCATCACAAATAGTCCCATAGAGAACTACCGCTTCATCTGTTCAGACTGCCGAATTGCGCCATCATTTTTGTCGAATTTCAGGTACCATGGAGGGTTTGAGCCCAGGGTGCAGCAAATACATCATGAAGCCAGGTAGTTTAACAGAATACAGGCGAGGCTAGGGGCACAAGAGACACAGGCGAGGCTTCGATGGTGGTATCTGGGATTAGATGCAGGTCAGTGTGGTAGTAGACCTTGGCTGCAGAATCACCGGGGGTCGCCGACCTTGGCTGCAGAATCACCGGGGATACGGGGTCGCTGAGTTTGCTGGAAGCAAATACAGGTTAGGTAGCTAGAAGCACCTAGACAGGTGGAGAGTAACACACATAATGCTGAAGCACTGGAGGTGTGGTCTGGTTGTCTTGTATAGTGAACTAATCAGTCCAAATGGAAACCGTGAATGCAACAAGAGCAGGAGAGCTGGGATGGAGCAATGGACTGGATGGCTGTAAGTTGGGAAGACAGAAAGCCCGGAATACAAATATACGGGTTTGACGCTGAGCCTCAGGACTTCTTGTGGTGGTGCCGGGCTTTCCTGCCTGGGACCTGACAGACTACCTGATATTCGTTTTTCAATAAAACCTACTTCAACAGATGAATCCGATGTTTCAATGTAATCATTTTATTTGGGGAAAAAAACTTGCAAAACCCATATATTTAAAATACCTATATTTAACAGGCTTTATATTGTTAAAAGGACCTCTTTTTTTTTATTTATATACATTTTTATTGGTTTAACCTTATTAGAGGCTTATTTTATTTTCCTCTGGTAGGATTCAGAGGGCACACTAGTGCAGTTGAGCAGATTTATACACCAAGACACCAAGGCTTCATATTATGCTAAACTCTTCTTACCTGTATCAGCAGCAAAGAAATGCACAAATAAAGTTTTTTCAAATTGATAAGAGTTTCTCATATACAGTTAACAATAGTGGAACCAATCACCATCCAACACAGGGCATATAATCCACCAGCTGCGTCACATTCATCCTCTAAGTATATTTTATTATTGCTATGTGTACATACCCAGTTATTGATGTAAATTTTGGTTTGCACACCCCTGCGTATATCGCGCAATTTTCGCCGGTTTACCGTTGTATTTATCTGTCCCGTTTCTGGCGGAGCAGCGGTTCGTCACTGCTCCCTAGCTAGGAACTGCGTGCGCTGCACGGAGGTTCTCTGCCATCTCATTTAATGTCTAGCAATTTTGAAAATACATTGAAAGTGCTGGCAGCTCAGCATACTGAAAAAACTTTGAAAACCCAGCTACAGTCGTGCCAAGAGGGTGGGGTACCAAATACCCTAAACAAGGGAGTTCACTAGACATGTGCATTAGGGATGTGCGTTTCGGGTTTTTCACGAAATTTCCCGATTCGTGTCTTCGGATTCGGCCGAATTTCCGAATCGGATCGGACCCGAAAAGTTTTCCGAGCCGAAACGAAAAATTTTCAAATGGACTTTAAATGTGTCAAATCGAAATTTATTTTTGCTCTATTCATGATTTCGGTTCCATTCGTGATTTCAGTTCCATTTCGGTAATTCTGGACATCGTATATTTAACTATTATCGGTTATATCACTGATTCTGTAAATTTTGTATGTGTAAATGCGTATCACTTGTTTCTTGTGGCATTCGGGTCAGTTTAGCGTTTTTTAAATCGTTTTGTTCATTTTTTTTGTTCCTTGGCTTTCATACCATTTTAATATGATTAAATAAAGTTGTGAAATGTATATTAAATTATTCATAAGAAAAAAAGGATCTTTATTTAATAAAAAAAACACGATAGAATCGCCAGAATTATCGTAGACACTTTGAAACGAGGAGAACAGACGTTCCGAAAAAACAAAAATTTCCGACATTTCCGAAAAGTCGATACAAAAAACGAGCAAAGTGACACGAAAATATGAAAAATGGTCGATATTCCGAAAAAAACATGTACACGAAAAACGATCCGAACCGAATCGAAACAGCAATCGGTCGAAACGAGCGGAATCGAAAAGTTTAAACATCAGAACAAATCGAACCGAAAAAAAATCTGTGCACAAGCCTAATGTGCATTCGTTTTAGTACTAAAATGATTTCGTCCAAATTTTGGGATAATTTAGTTTTCGTATGACTCGACATACGAAACTGCTCTATCCGAAAAACTTAAGGAAAACGCATTACATTTTAGTTTCAGTTCTTTTTGTAATATTACATTGAGTGAAGGAGACCAACAATGAAGAGCGCAACATCGCAAAGCTAAAGAAAAAGCTTGTATGTGTAATCCTTCGTGACCCCCACCTGAAAATCTGACAGTGATAGAGCTCCAGAATACTCACTCGCAGCGCAGACAGCCAGCACAGGAGAGGAAACCTTTACTTAACCCTTGCATGTCTGACACAGACGAGATGATAAAAGCAGCTGGAGAGGGAAAACCTTCAAATAAATCACAATGAAAGCTATTGACAGAGTATAACAGGGCTGGATAGTAAACCCTTAATAACAAGCAGCACTGGGAGCAGAGAGGGACTTTATAAAACGTGTGTTATCTCCCCTCCCGCTCTGCATAATAGGGGCTTAGGTCTGATACATTTTATATTATCCAGGATCACCTTCCCCCTTTCCTCTATAATACACGTTTTATATAAAGTTCCTCTCCCAGTGCTGCGGTTGTAAAAACCCTTTTATATCGGATACATTTAGTATCCAGCTCTCCCAGTTACTGTCATTATGAGCCTTCAGTGTGATTTATTTTATTTATAAAGGATTTTACCAGGAAGGATACATTGAGATTTCTCTCATTTTCAAGTATGTCCTTGGTTCAGCAACATTAAATGTTTTCCCTGGATTTAAAGTGCTTTATTTCTATAAAGAAAATAAATTTACGCCAGTCATCTCTTGAGCTTTCAGACCGATTTACATTAATATTTTCCCTCTCCCCTGCTTTTATAATCCTGTCTGTCTCCCCCACAGAGATACAAAGTTTAAGTAAAAGTTCCCTCTCCTGTGCTGGATAAGCATTGCAATCTGAAGTTCTGCACCCTCCACATGCCAATGCAGTAGGATGTTCTACACAGAGAGGGACATTAATTCAGGAGGATGTTCTATACATTCTACAGAGAGGGGTATTACTGCAGGTGGATGTTGTGCATTAATACCCCTCTCTTTATAATGTATATAAGGATGTTCTATACATTCTATACATTATACTGCTGCTCATCACAGCACTCAGAGTTTCAGTAAAACAAGGAAATAATATTGTTATAACCTTTTTTATATATAAAATATTAGTTTTACTGAAACTCAGCGCTGTGAGCAGCAGTCAGTTACTGTAACAGCTTTGCTTGACACATTGTGCTGAGAGTGAGAGATACTGTAACAAGCGGCTGATCTCAGGTCTCTGAGGAGCCACCACTACAATATTATTTGTATCCGCTGCTTTTCGGACCAATGACATTTTTTTCATACTAAAGAACTGAAAGCGAATTTCTTTAGCAACTAAATAAATTGCGTTTTAGGACTAATTCATTCGTTCAAAACAAAATTTTGTGCTGTGCACATGTGTAGAGATCACGGTCTCCCCAAAAAAACAGGTATAGAAGGAACTCCTATGAAAGACCTGGAATTACTGAAATCGCCACGTAACAGTGGCAAATCACGAAAAAGGAGGCCTATCCGCAAGGCCAAAAAACGCAGTTGGAAATGGGCCAAACATGGCAACTCTAGCTGTAGCAGCTCTGAGGAAATCTGTTCAGAGACTGAGGACACTGAGGACTCTGATACGAGTGACACGGACTGGGTTCCGAATGAGTCTGAAGGGGCTTCGGATTCACATAGACCAGTGAATGAATCCACCCCGCTGGATGCGCTGGGGCAATCTGTTTGTCCCGGAGATGCTAAAGCATCCCCGCTCATCCGAATGGGCTCCATTGGAGCATGTGGCCAGTTATATCGAGGCTTGCATACGCAAAACAATGGACAAGATATCTAGCAATAAAATGAGGGCTGAATGCCCACGGCCGACATTGGCCAATGAAATTACCTCTGCACCGGAGATGAATGATGATATTGTGGAGTTCCTCAGTAAGACTGGTTGGACTCCAAAAAAAAAGGTCTTGTCTCGACCCTTAAGGTTTGTTAGAAACTTTTGGGTCCTCTGACTAGATTATTTAACGCGATCGAACAGTCCCTTTTGGGAAATGCCAAACCCGATATTTTTGAATATCGTGGTTGGGTTCTGAGAATGGTGTGCATTTTGGGAAACACTAATACATCAATTTCCACGGAACACAGACGTTCCATACTCCTTAAGGTGGAGCCGAAATTGGTCTCTATGGCCAACAAAGAACCTGGTCCACAGGCCAACGGTAATCTCTTTGCGGTTGATTTCATCAAACAAATGGGTTCCCGTGCAAACTCCTTTAGTTCAATAAAGGTGGTCCAAGCGACAATGAGAAATACATTCCTGAATAGGGTTTTCAACAGGGCCGGGAAAAGTAGAGGCCTTTTTCCCAGCCGGAATTCCCAGTTCCATACCGGAGGCTTTGCTCATTCCTTTCAGTCGGGACAGTCGCAGTCATTCGAACTGCCAACCTTCTTCCCACAGAGGTCCAGGCCAGGACGGTCGAGGCCTGTTCGTGGATACCGCAGAGCAGCATATTCTGGTGAGTATGGTAGGTCTACCACCCTTCTTCTCATGCTCCTATAGGAGGCCGGGTCCATCTTTTTTCACAATGTTGGTTATCCGATCACATTGGACCCATGGGTACTAAACACGATTATGGGTTACGAAATGGAGTTAGACTTCCTGCCAGTTCAAAGACATTTGCCTCAACCTCTATGACCCCAGAGCACCATCAGGTGATAGAGATTCTGGATTTATTCCAGAAGAATGCCATAGAAAAAATGGTTCCTCCACAATTGGGTTATATAAGCAATGTCTTCTTAGTTCAAAAGAAAAGCGGCAAATTCCACCCTGTAATCTAAAAAGCTTGAACATTCATGTCTGATATCAACATTTCAAGATGAAAAGGAATCCCATCACTAAAAGACAACTGATGTCCAGGGGATTGGATGGTTAAGATAGACCTCAAAGATGCCGGACTATTCCAGTTGCCTTCACGACAGGAATTATCTTCAGTTTCTAGGGTATCATCTGTGGAGATTCAAGTCTCTTTTGTTCGGCCTCTCATCAGCTCCCTGTTGTTTAACCAAAATCATGAAACCGGTGGTTGCGTTCTTGAGAACCAAAGGAGTTTGTTTGGTTGTATAGACGATATACTTCTAATGGCTCAGGATATTTCCTCGCTTATTCGGCATCGGGACTGAACTGTCAATCTGTTCATGAAACCTAGGATCATTAAAAATCGGGGAAAAGTCCAGACTGGAACCTGGCAGGAATATGGAATTTCTGGGTTTTTCTAGTGGACTCCATTCAGATGTCCCGCAGTCTCCCAGCCCAGAAGGTCTGTCAGATCAGGAAGGAAGGAGGTTGTCCATGCGGCTGACATTCACATTGAGAGCTCTTGCTCGCCTAGTGGGAATGTTGTCGGCGTGTATTTTTTTTTTTTTTTTTTTTAATCGGCCCGGTCTTCGTCAGTCTCCAATATTCAGATTTGATTTCCCTAGACGACAAATCTCAGAGCTACAGTGTTGGAGAGACCACATCAAAACATGGAACAGCCGTTCCTTTTTTCCTCCTCAACCGGAGGTAGAGTTCGCAATCGCCAGCAGCTTTGGTTGGGGCATGCATTTAGGTCCATCCACAGGAGGCAGATGGGCTTCGGAGGAAGCCTCATTACAAAAACGTTCTAGAGCTCCTAGCTGGTTTCTTCGCTATTCGAAGTTTTCTAAAAAAGACAGGTCCTTCAATTCAGTGCTGCTTTGAATGGACAATTTTTCCACAGTGAGGAGTTTCGACCTGGGACCCCCCCCGGCAATTGATACAGTTGTTGGAGGTCTCGACTCTTTTGGGGGTTTTGCCTATCCTGCAATGTTACAGTGAAAGCCCAGTTCATTCCGGGGCTATGCAACAATGTAGCGGATTGGAACTCCAGGTTTTTGATAGATCACAGCGGTTGGAGGTTAGACAGAACAATATTCCTATCTTTATCATCCCTCTGGGGTCCTTTCAGTGTAGATTTATTCGCTTCGCGTTTGAATGCCCAGATCCTTCAGTACTTCAGCTGGAGGCAAGATCCAGATGCATCAGGAACAGATGCATTATGCCAAACCTGGCCACCGGGGATCCTATATGCATTTCCCCATTTCTCCTGATTTTCAGAATGGCTGAACCCTGTTTTTCTGGAGGATCCAGAGAATACTCTGCAGAATGTCCTGTCCAATTCCCTTGTTCTGTCTAGTCGCTTGGAAAGTGTTAGGCATACTCTCACTTGCGGTAGACTTTCCGAAACTACTTCCAAGTTACACTCCACCACTTGGGCACCAGGTACTAGAAAGCGATACCTTTTTTATTACTGGAACTGCTGGGTTTCTTGGTGTTTGGACAAACAAATTGATTCCCTTTCAGCTCCTATAGAAGACATCCTTGGGCTTCTCACCTCTCTATTCGAGGAAGGCAAGGCTTATCGTACGATTAACAATTTTAGATCAGCTATATCCACTATATCACCCTAGCGTTGAGTGACTCCCTGTAGGCCAACATAGTATGTCAATTTTACTTAAGGGAATTCATTTGAAACGTCCTCATCGATCACGATATTCGTTTACATGGGACGTTAATATAGTCCTAGACATCTTAGATCAGTGGAAAAGTCGGTGTTCAGCGTGTCCGCATACGCGGTAGGGGGAAATATCTAATACTAAAACGAAATGAACATGCAATGATTGTAAGAGGAGATAACATACAATATAGACAGCTGGGTTAGATGACTCGAAGTTCGTCAAAATGTTCCTAAAAAGGAAAAAAGAGTATAATAGTGAAGTCCAGTCATAAAAAATGAGAAAATGAAGGGGGGAGAGGGATCCACTCACACTTTCCAGAGCCTCGTTAGGCTCGATCACCTCGCCTGTGGGTGTTTACGTGGCTCACCCAGTAGCTCTCAGGGGTAGACCCGTCTCACAGCCTTGGTGTCCTTTCAGGATCCTGGGTCATCCACAGGTTCTCCAATATTTAGGTGCCAATGGTTCTCAACAACTCACTTATCTCAGGCCTTGGCATTCCTTTGGGGTCCTGGGTGTTCACAGGTCGTAACTTGTAATAGCTTGTAGAAATCGTCATATGAAATGTCTTTTTTTTTTCTTTTTAAATGTTTCTTGTAACGGATGCCACTACTCGGGAGTAGATACACCTTAGATGCCGGGGTAGCGCTGCAATGAGCAGAGGTAGCGAGCCGGCGTCAGGTTCCTTGCTGGAATATATTGAGTCAGAGACACTCTGATTTACCTACAACCTATACTGCATCTCAACGAGTATTTGGGAAGAGTGATTATCTTCTAGGTATTTCCTCCTGGCTGACTCAATATATTCCAGCAAGGAACCTGACGCCGGCTCACTACCTCTGCTCATTGCAGCGCTACCCCGGCATCTAAGGTGTATCTACTCCCTCCGAGTAGTGGCATCCGTTACAAGAAACATTTAAAAAGAAAAAAAAAGACATTTCATATGACGATTTCTACAAGCTATTACAAGTTACGACCTGTGAACACCCAGGACCCCAAAGGAATGCCAAGGCATGAGATAAGTGAGTTGTTGAGAACCATTGGCACCTAAATATTGGAGAACCTGTGGATGACCCAGGATCCTGAAAGGACACCAAGGCTGTGAGACGGGTCTACCCCTGAGAGCTACTGGGTGAGCCACGTAAACACCCACAGGCGAGGTGATCGAGCCTAACGAGGCTCTGGAAAGTGTGAGTGGATCCATCTCCCCCCTTCATTTTCTCATTTTTTAATGACTGGACTTCACTATTATACTCTTTTTTTCCTTTTTAGGAACATTTTGACGAACTTCGAGTCATCTAACCCAGCTGTCTATATTGTATGTTATCTCCTCTTACAATCATTGCATGTTCATTTCGTTTTAGTATTAGATATTTCCCCCTACCGCGTATGCGGACACGCCGAACACCGACTTTTCCCCTTTTTTTGTTTATTTGGTGCGGATTGGGACCGCACTTGTGGTGCTTTGGGCGACGGGGTTATATTTCGTATTTTTCATTTTTGCTCTAAGTGTTCGTTCTCCACAATTTTTTGTTGTATCTTAGATCAGTGGCCCACTAATATGGAATTATCAAACCATTGTCGTGTAAGTTAGTCATGCTCTGTTTGGTTTCTGACGTCCGTGCCTTGGATCTGTCAGGGCGCTTTTTTACGCCTTTGGGGGTGTTATTTTCCATATCCAGGCGTACAAAACAACCATTTCCCAGGTATTCTATCCGGCTTTTCCTCAAAAACCGAACCTATACCCGGTGTTGTGCTTACAGGAATACGAATGGGTTACTGCCCCATATCGTCTTCCTTCCTTTGACCGTTAGTTTTCATCTACTACCTTAGCTAGGTGGGTTAAGTGGATTATGGCTGAGGCAGGTATAGACAAGTCTATATCTAGGGCCCATTCCTCGGAGTGCAGCAGCCTCTACGGCTGCATCTCAAGGTTGTAGGTTAGAAGATATTCTTAAAACAGCTAATTGGTCTAATGATTCCACCTTTTTAAGGATTTTTTTATTTTAAACCCATTGTTCATTTTGCTCATATTATTAGCTTTCAAGGAGCATAATATTCGCTTCGTGTCTTGGTGTATAATCCCTAAATTCCCCTATATATTTGACGGGGAATCAAGATTACAAATAAAGACACGGAGGCGAATATTATCCCACCCGAGTTATGAAACATTTTTTACATGTCATGGGTAGGTTAACATTATGATTTAGAATCATATCTATTATGTTTGAATTTATGGTGTTTCCTACCTGATCTTTCCATATGAAATTTTTAGCTATTCATGATTTCTAATCCGAAAATTCTTGTCCTTTTCTGTTCCAGGTTCGTAGTGTCAATGTTTTTTCCTCTGCGGTTTCCATTTGGTTTCTAACGCAGCTGGTGGATTATATACCTGGTGTTGGATGGTGATTGGTTCCACTCCAGTACCGGCTGGGTGGAGTAGAGGTAATGTCACTGCTCTGCATGGAGAGAGCCTGTGGAGTCATGGGTTCAGTCCCAGCGAGCAACCTCTCCAGTAAGTGTCCTTGGGCAAGACACCTAACGGTACATACTCGCCACCCAGGACATACTTGAAAACGAGAGAAATCTCAATCTATCCTTCCTGGTAAAATCCTTTCTCAAAAAAAAAAACTGTATATGTGAAACATTTTTATTTTATCAATTTGAAAAAACTTTGCATTTCTTTGCTGCTGATGGTACAGTAAAGAGTTTAGCATAATATTTGCCTCATCAAATATGTAGGGGAATCTAGGGGTTTCACCATGTGAGCGATAGTTGCTTTGGCTACTTTATTTCATCCAAATACAGCGCCCATTCGATAGTGGATTCACCTTATTTGACCAAAATGGGCCAAACTTCAAAGCAATGAAATTGTGTTTAATTCCGATGCTTTGTGAATAGACCCCAACGTGTTTAATTGTGGTTTACCTTATATTCCACATACTAAACCTTATTTGAAACATTCTAGCTGCTTCTATAGGGGTTATTAAACTAAGGGGTGATTCACTGGCATTTTTGCAATTACGGTGTTTTGTTTATGTCAAATTTGCTAATCCAATTTTGGAGTTTATCTGTGGTCAGAGAATCTGCCCTGGTTTTGTTTTAGATGCGTTGACAATGTCAGTCTGTGTTTACTTAAGATACATTCTTATTCCAGTGGTCTGGAGGTGGTCTCTCTGGGTGGGGCTGAAGCTGCTGTCATGCTGATGTCAGACCCCTTGTTTTGGAAATTAATCTATCAATTCCCTAATGTAGTTTGATCTGCTGTACTTACAAGCAGCTCTCTGCTATCCATGGCATACGTACCTGAACAAAGAGATCCAGAGACTCTGCTGTGGTCTATTGCATCCTCACCCAAATAAAGCCACACACCCGTTGTTTCTAGCCGGAGTTCCTCTGACCAAGTGCCAGTCCCAAGTGAGCTAAGTGCCCTCCTGGCTTCTGGTCATTTGTTTATTACACAAAATGGACAACGCCCAGTGGCCACTGACTATACAACAGAAAACAAGTTTGTCCAGTAAATGCATTTACATATCAAAAGGACAGAGGTGTGGACTAGAATGACGGACCGGCCCCCTGTACACACCTTATCCCTAGAGTATAATGTCCGCCGCTGACTTGGATTTGAAACCACATTCAAATCCAACACAGACAGATGACAATTTATAAAAACACACACATCCTAGAATATAATGTCCACATAATAAAATTTCCACAACACCCTGCAGTGACTGATAAATGACAATGGGATGGGTGGGGGGTCCAAACACCTGAATTTAATGTCATTTCCAAATGAGCATATGTGAGCATTGCTCAGTGTGTTAAGTGAATGGTTATCAATAGGTGAGTTTTAGGTCTTTCTTTTATTTCCGTTAAAGCTTTGAGCCTGTGGTCACAGGATAAATTCAATAAGCACACGTTTTAGTTATGTAAATACGTTTTATGCTCACATGGAGGGCTCCACATGCTCAGCTTCACTTTTTGGTGACAGTGTACCACTCTGGTATATAGTTTTTGGCATACTGTATAGATTGTGGTGTTACTTTTTCTGTTTTTAAATAATCATGGAGTTGTTACCTTTATCCACAAAATATGGAAAAGCACAATGCCAGTATTGGTGTGGAGTTTATGACCACCGTTTCAGCTCCAGAGCTTTAATCCAGGTGAATCATTAATGTTAGATTCTAGTGTAGCGCTCACTCCCAGAGGAGCCGCTGAAAATGAACCACGGGTCAGTCTCCCCGCACTAGGGAATAAATCTACTCCAGCACCGTTGTGGATTTTATAAATTATATAGTTTACTGAAGTAAAAGGCATATAATGAGACACGGTGTTCGTAGATATATTTACAGTATTTCGTATCGCAGTAAACGCGCAGCGGAAAAACAAAATGCGAGACTGCGTATTTCTGAAAAATGCGCGACCGAACAGAAAAATCCAATGCTTCGTAATTACGAGAAACGCGCAGCGGAAAAACAAAATAAGATGCGAATCTTTGCCCCTTTTTCGAGTGCTAGGGAGTGAGTCCTGAACAGGTTAAGTCCCGAACTGTGAGTGTATGTGTGTGTTATGGTACCCAGGTACTATTCAACTGGCCAGTGAATCTTTTAAATGATGTCTTCGACTAGTCAAGTTGGGGCCCTGTGGGTTTCAGAAATAAACAACAGCGTGCTTTCTTGAGCTTTGTAAAACCGGCCTTGGAGGCCTCTCACCCATCCGTTCGATCACCAAGGCTCCGCTGACCCAGGACGTCTCTCCGCTCGTTTCCTCGCTGGGATACCGGCTACTGGATCGGTGGTCAGGCTTTCTGTGCTCCGGCCCGGACTTGTCCAGCTACCGCCTGCTCTCCCATCCAATGGACTCGCGGTACTCCTCACTCGAGGTCCTCAGCTTGTCTGGATAACAGCTTGGGTGATGTCTGTCGATAAGTAAGGCTCCTTCTGGCAAGGCAGGATAACCCCACTAGAATCCTGATAGGCCACACTTGCGCTCCGGCCTAGTCACGGTTCCACTCTGCAGCACTGTGTCCTCTCTCATGCACTCCCTGGCGCGCTCTGGCGTGCTCTCCACGAGGCTCAGGATGTACAGCGTCTGTGTCCCACCCACTTCCTGTCTGTTTGCAAAGCATGCCAGGAAACGTAGTCCCAATGTTCAGCGTCTCTTATCGCCCTTGTCTCCCTCCGGTGGCCAAAAATAGGTACTGCCACAGTAAGAGTTTAAACACAGCGCTACACTAGCTTTTCCATAAAATGTATTTCTCTAGATGTTTTAACACTTCTGTCCAAGATCAGGAAATTACATTTCCTTGATAAAGGCTCAGGAGCCGCTGAGATGCATTTAGCGTTTTTTTTTTTTTCTTCACCTTGAGTGCATAATTTTTCTATCTTGGGCCAGGGAAAGTTTCCTGGCGGAAGGAACGTCTGTGAGAGTGGACATTCCTTCTACTCTGTCACCCGTCTGGCCACCTTGCTGAGCGCAGTTGGTGCACTCATTGTTGCAAGGCCCAATCCTCCTATGAAGGATGCGATTGCAGCCCTGTCGAACACTCATAGTGTAGCTCTTCGGGGAGGCTTTCAGGACGTGCAGCTGGCCCTGTAGAAGCGTCACAATGCTGTGACTGACACCAGGAGGCACGTCAGTACCAGCAAGCACATAGTGCGCTCTTCTGCCCCCAGCCTTTGAGGCTGTTAGAGTGCGCTCAGACTGCGTTCGTATGTGTGCGTGCATAACGGATGTACATACTGACGGAAGATACTGTAGACACCACACGGTCTGTTCTTTTTGACGGATGTAGGAAAAAGGAAATATGGGAAACAAAATTAAGACGGGTACGGTCAGCCAGACCCAAAAAAAAGCATCTGACCTGTCCACACAGTCTGTAGCGCTTTTACTGAGGCCTAAATGGCATCTGTTGCCACCTGCATGGTGCGTGTGCACTTCAGTGCGTAAATACTTCGTGTGTTGGTCTCTTGATCACAAATCAATGCTATGGCTGACGTTAAACTGTGCGGCGACACGGATGTGATGACTGCGCTCGTCTGACGCTAGCCTTAGGATTCCTAGCACCTGGGTATGTGATGCACAAAAGCTGCATCCCTGGAATAAGGAAGGGTGAGGGCTGGATAATGTATAGATTAAAAACAAGACGTGTAGAGGTCCCTGCTCAGATGATGGGGAAACAAGTCACCGTATGTAGCCAACGCTCAGGCACTTACCTTGTGGTCTGCATTGGATACGTATATAGGATTGGTATGAATGATCTTATGCCAGGGCTCTAATGTGGTGATGTCATGATAAGACTGTTTAGCATGCAGGTTAAATTGGTAATCTGAAAATTAAGGATTTACTAAAATGATGTTTCACTGTTAAAACAGACATTTTACAAAATGGGCAGAGTGATTTCTACATCATTTAAGGTTTGTTGCAATATGAGACATTCTTTCCTTATCCCGGAATAAACACACATTTTATATTTCCCAACTCGTTGGGTCAGTAGACCATTTAAAAGGAACACTACCACAAGTTGTAACTAGGTTACTTGTGAATTAAAAAAAAAATTGTTCTGGTTCAATTAGATTTTTAATCTACAGGGTTATTCAAAGAGAATCAAAAAGTCTCTGCACGTTCAGTGACTTCTCGTTCTCTTCAAATGCGGTACACGATTTGGCGATCCCATTTTGGCGACCCTGTGGTGTATTCAAGCAGCACAGGGCTGCTGATATGCAGGGAAAAGTCGCCACAAACTCTGCAAAACGAGGGCGAATGCACACCGAGACCTGCAGAAACAACTGGATTAACCGGTTAAACTCTAGAAAAAACCCAAGCAGGAGCTGATCACACGCAGCGCCGCCGGAAAAAGCCAATACCGCAGACAAAGGTGAAAAAAAAAACGTCCGCTTGAATGTTTGAAAACGGTGTTTGCAAACTGAGCGAAAATGTCTGAAATTTACATAAGATCCAATGGATGATAATAAAAAAGGGCTGTTAAAGAAAAAGGTTTGCAAAAAAAATCCCTAAAGGTCCAAAAAAATAAAAAAAAAAATCTACAAATAAATCGTTTATTATATTCTGCAGTAAAAGTCTATTAGATATTGAATTAAAACGGGAATATTTTTAACATTGAAGTCTATGGGATTCTCCTGAATAAACCTGAATTAAACCACCGAATGGCAGGGCATTAGGGGAACCTTTCACTGCTGGTTTGTGTTCTCTGAATAGACGAAGCATTGCTTCTCTATGGGGATTCACTGCCCTCGAACAGGCACCGAACAGGCACCGTATGTGCAGGCAATTCGTCAAGATTTGGCGAACTGCCTGCTCTCTGAATAGCCGAATGGCCAGGAAAGGTAACCGAACGCTGAATTTCAGCTTTCGGTTACCTTTCTCCAGCAATTCGGATCTCTTTAGCAGGGTTAATCAATGTTCTTTTTGTACGCAATTCCATTGGGTGAATTATTCCCATGAGTCAACATTTACCAAAATATGGAAAGTATCATTGTTCTAACCTATAAACCAGCGCCAAGAGGCAATTAAGGGAGACAGGGAAGGTTTGGATGAGGCTGCGAGGGATCCATTTTATTTGACTAGTTTACCTGGGATGAGATGATAGCAGTGGCGCCGCCGCAAACAATATATAGGGGGCACATAAGATACCAGTCAAAACGAAATTTTCGGATCGATTTGTAATTTTCGGGTCAAACTTCCAATTGCTGGAGAGGAGAAAAAAAAAAAAAAATCTTAAGCATTTTAATTAAAAATTTAAAGATCCAAAAAAATTAAATAAATAAATCTAAAAATTAAAGAGTATTTACTGCAGAATATAAGCAACGGTTTTAGATATTGGTTTAAAACAGGAATATTTTTTCCATTGAAGCCTATGGGATACAACATTTCCCACACCTTGATCCAAATATTCCTGTTTTAATTCAATCCCAATTAAATCTTGCTGTTAAAAGACAATCATGGGTTAAATATTAAGCTGTGTCACAGATTTTGTGCTTGAGTCAAATTTAAAGCGTTTCATAAAGTCCTTTTCTGTCCATTACTTGTATTGGAAATTAAGATAAATTATGATAGCAATTCGAAATTTGAAGCATTCGCTAAATAAAAGGAATTCACCGTAATTGATTCCCCTGTCTTGTGACAAAAAGCAAAGGATTTACAGATGAAGAATAGACACAACCGATTGTAACGGCTTTAATAGCATTTTAGGGGTTATTATAGTAAAGAACAATAAAATAGTGTGGGCTGTAGCCTAACCATTTAACTCCTAAAATGCTATCATTTAAGGGAAAACGAATATACGGAGGCATGTAGCCTACCCCTTAACCCCTGGCTATATAGTCAAGGTAGCATCACCGCTCTATAACCATGGAGACACAGGTCCAAATCCTAGCCAGAGCACCTCTCCAGTAAGTGTCCTTGGGCAAGACACCTATCTACCCTTTAACCGTGGGGAAGCAAGTCAAAATACTATTCAGCACAACCCGACTTTACGAGAAACGGGTTCAACCAAACCACCAGGTCGCTGATCTACAATCATGGAAAGCCGACTCGATCCCACTCAAGACACCACCAGCGAGTGTCCTTGTACAAGACAATGATATGGATGCGCGTACCTCACAAAATACTTGTACATCTCATAGATTGTAAGTTCCCTTGTGAACAGGGACCCCCTGAATCAGGTCATCATCCATGTGTAGTATTCTAATGTAACACCTTGTAGACAGTTCTTCTATAGCACCACATGTAATGCCAGCAATCAAGGGAAAACATGAAATGTATACACTGAGACATGTAGCCTACATATTAACCAAGTAAGAAAGGTTTACTGTGACGAGTGAAGCCTACCCATTAACCCTTTATATGAAACACAATGTAATAGTCTGACCATTAACCCTTTCACCCCTGTGGGGGAAAAAAAAATATTTATTTTACACTAAATATGGTCATATTGGATATCATTGGAAAAGTCAGACTCTGCCCTTTCCACAGACATTGTAATCAATCATGTCTAATGCATGGGGACAGATACGAATAAGTGGGGGGGGGAAAAGGAATAACCCGGGGAGGGGAGGGAAAGAAAGACATCTAGAGATGCCTTTTGTAAGATGGTGGGCTTTAAAAACTAAATTGTACCCCCTAGGTGAATTCATTTACATACAGTCTAAACCTTTAACCTCCCTGGTGGTATTCGGAGTGTGGCTTGGGTTAAATTACAGTGCCAAAAGCTAACTAACACACACACACACACACACACTCACACTCACACTCACACTCACACTCACACTCACACCCCCTCACACACACACCCCCTCACACACACCCCCTCACACACACACACACACACACACACACACACACACACACACACCCCCTCTGTGTTCCCTCGATGTCACCTCCGTCCAAACGCGAGTTTCGGAAGCCGGACGGTGAGAGGACATTGATGGAACGCAGGGACAGGTTTGTATTAGCCCGTGTGCGGCTAAATTGTCGGCACTGAAATCTAACCCCGAGCCACACGTGGGAATACCACCAGGGCGGTTAAAAAAAGATTTAATAAAAGGTAAACAAATTATCAGGAATGAGAACCTCTCATATCTTGGTCCTTAAAGATCTTTCACATTGTCCAACTGCAAAGAATATCACACACTTTACCTCATTATATGCAAAGCTAAAAATTGGTTTGTATTACCAGGGATCTTGCACGCTTTCCCCTATGTGTTCATTGCCTGGAATTCCCATAATTTCTTTAAATGCAACAGAGAATCATGGGATGTGTAGTTCAGAAACAGTGGGCTGGAGCTTAAGATCCCCGGTCTAAAATGATTAACATGCCATCAAATGGCACAGGATATAGCTTTTCATAGGCCGGAACGTTTATGGAGAATAAGCGGCTCCGTCCAATTGAATCAGCTTTGCGTTTGAGTCGTCAATTTATTTCTGCACTTTGTTTGCAAGAAGGATACCTGTATTATTGAAAATAATAAATAAATATTTTTGTGCTTTGGTGAACAAAAACCTCAAAATTAACATTGCTGTACGGAATTGTTACTTGCTTCATGGCGGCGGCCATCTTGCTGTACGGAATTACTTGCTTCATGGCGGCGGCCATCTTTAATACGTCACACTCAGCTACTCGCAGCATCTCCTCGAGTCGCTGCAAGTGCTAAGTTAGCAGTGCTGAGTGGCTGAACGGCGTTCAATGGCAAGTTGCTAACTTAGCACTTGCTGAGGTATTGAACGCGCCTCTGTAAATGTGATCATATGCGTGGGTCCTTTAGCATCTGTTTTGGAGTCCTTAGCAACCTTTTGCCTGGGATCCAAGATGGCCACTGTGGGCATACTGAGCCCAGTGTGACATCACTGGTCATATGGGTTGTGTGTGTTCCAGCTTCCAAAATGGCGGTGTGTCACTATGGTCTTCTGGTGCCTCCCCTTTCAATTTCTGCACCAGCGGAGATGCGAGGGGGATTGGCCAGCGATGCCAAGCCTTGGCTTGTAGTTTTAATCAATAAGAAATAAATTTTATGTCTTATGATAGTTATTTCATTCATAAAGATAAAATATAAAAAAAATTACTTGAAAAAGAACTTAAGGGGCTAATAGGTACAATGTACCGTGATTCTAGGGACCCTACAGTGTTCAATGCGTTGGGTATATAAAATATGCATAAAAAAAATATAAACATGTTCCTTTTATTTAAATAGGGCGCTGGAGTCACGCATGTTCTTATTTATCCCTTTAGGGTTAGGTACTGTTACAAATATGAGACCGTGAGTTCAGTTAACCATTCCTGTGTCAAAAGCTCAGGTTAGGGGATGGTACACGATGGGGGGGGGGGGAATCCTGAAAAAAGTGCATTATGCATGCATTTTTCTGAACAATAAGATGGGAAGCTCGAGGCCTATAGGGGACTTGAAGCTGGTGAAGTGCAGCTAGTGAATGGAATGCAGTTTGTGTTATTGTTGCATGTTTGGAGGAGAGAACAATGGATTCTTATTGGGCGCTCCATGTGAATGTTATGAAATATACAACCTTAGGTCTCCCACAAACCCCTAAGAGTTACTTATAAAAGGTGCAGGTTGTAAATCTCAGTTCATATTCAAGGGAAGATTACCATGGGATAAAATATTCTAAAGTGCATAGCGCAGGTGTGTTGCATGATAGATGTCGAGTGCATGGCATAGGTATATCTTGGGCATTGTATTGAGGTTGTTTATTTGCCATCACCACCGGGTGGCGCCAGTGGCACAGACTATCACCATTTAACTTCTAGAATTCGACTGGATAGAAAAGAAAAAAAAAGTGCCACTGCCTATATAGAATTGGCGCAAGAACTCTGCACAAACCATGCCCACACCTCACCCAAACTGGTTGAATTGGCACATGGGAAAGCCATTATGAGTGGTAACACCACGTCAATGCCTCAACCATGTTACTGACCATTCACACACCTTTCATATCTACGATCAGGCACAGAGGCATGCACTATTGACACAGATTAGTAGTTTAAGAATTACATGTTGGCATCAGTGAAAAAGTTAATAAGGCTAGGGTCAGACGAACGCATTTTTTTTGCATCGTCCGTAAAAAAAGTACGTCCAAACACATGGACGTACTTTTTCACAGAATACGTGATAGCGGTCATACGATATGCAATTACGGCCGTGATTTTTTTTACGGATCCAAACCAGGAAACTTTGGGTGTCTGGATGTTATGTTGGCCGGACATGAGCAGAGTTTGACGTCTCCTAAGCACGCACACACGCCGTTATGAGGACGCAGCGCACTCTGTACGTCAGTACTAGCGGTTCGTTCTTGCGAAAATGCATTCGTTTGCCGCTTGCGTTGCGCGGCCGAACATTCGTGCAGCCGTACTTCGTGTGTGGGCCTGCGTTGGACGTCATTTGCTGCTAACATGGCCGTAATAAAGTGCGGCTAAACGCACTGCGTTCATCTGACCCCAGCCTAATAGGGAAACGGAAAAGTTAGCCGTTCCCCCTTGGTGTGCTAGCCACTCATCTTCATGGATGCCAGCTGATTAAAGTGAAAAATAGTAATGGTGATCTGTGACAGATCTCAAACCTACATACTGTAAACCTGTAAAATTGCAACGTATAAAAATATTAGAACTGTAGAAACGTCAACATTTGAAAAGATGGTCCTACACACCAGTCACCCCCCCTCCAAAACAGCAAGGTTGCATGGAATCCCAAAATGCTGTTAATTGGACATCATATCTAAACTGACACGAGGCCAGACAAACCAACCATTTAATTTAAGCTCTCAGTGACTGAGTGCACACCCATAGTCTTAGAGGTCAGAGACTGCAAGAGAGGAGACGCACATTCCCTGAATCACACACAACTTGCATGGAAAGTGTGTAGTGGGGGGAGAGAAGAAAAAAAAATCCCCTCCTTGAAGCAAAAAGACACTGAAAGAAAAAAAATTATTATATATATATATTCCCAACAAGCCACTCACCAGAAAGAAATCACTTGGCCCAAGTGAAAAGTACAGGCGGAAGAAAGATGGTGTTCACTGGAGACTGTACATGGCAAAGCCATAGAACAAAGACCACGTACTTGATTTCCCAAGACACCACTACTGTGTCATCTGTCACCACATACTCCACGTCACCTTCATTTTCTAAAAGTACAATCTCATCATCCCCCAGTACCGGAAGTACCACTTGGGTCAGCTATAAGTACTTGTTTTCTTGTAGGCAACAGACATGGAATTATGTGGGACATGCGCCCTACCAGTGGATGGAGCATGACCAATATCTGCCAGTGTAACAATGCTTACCTGGGGTTGAATGATGGAATGCAGTGTACCTCAGGGAGACAGCTCCTGGACAAGAAAATGATCTACATCATATACATGAAATCGGATAGGTGTAAATTTTATATTTGAACGTATAGGAGATGACACCTGCAGCTCGAGGAATGAATGCAGTTGGCTTCCATCCTTCCGGATCAACCTCAAGGAACGTTTTTTCCTGTAGACAAAGGGTTTATGAAAGGTTAGTAACCCTGAAGGTGACATGCAGGTCATATGCACGTGCCAACGTTCAGCTCCAGATAGCTATGCCTCGCAAGGGTCTATTCATTAGAGGGTGAAGCCTGAAGAACTGGCAGAAGAGCACAATCTAGACCAAATAGCCAATTTGGAAAGTTAGACAAATGAGAATTTTTTTTGGTTAGGCCATTTTGACCCAGATTTTTCACTTCTGCCAATTCTCCTGAGTGTCACCCTTTATTTTTGGAAAGTTGTATGTAATGGTCGTTGATCATTAAGGGATAAAGCGATCCTGACTTAATAGGGAAGGTCAAGGGTTTACAATCTGAGTTTAGTTAATGGTGATTTAAGCTTAGTGCAAATCACAACAAACATCTATTCAATATTATTGAGTCACAAATAACAAACATCTATTTAATGGAATTAAAGTTAATGAAGATTATGCAAAGTTGTGAATTTGCAATATATTAGAAGTGCAGCACACCATTCAGTTCGTGGTGTTCTATTTTGGGGTTACCCATTTCCTTTTTTGGGCGATTTTATTGAAGGTTTCTGTTCAGAATGGTTCAAACCCATCGTTCCAATTAGGGGGTTTGTTCTTGGCAAAGTTACTCAGAACATGGGCATATTTGTAAGCAATTGCAACCAACAGCAAGGGGATAAATATTATGAAGGCAGGTCCACTATTTGTCACTCAAAGCACTAGAAAAATTTTATATACAGTTTAACCCCTTGACACAGGTTTCTCCAGCAATGTACAGATGACACAAGCAAGTAATTTGTATGCCACAAAATGCAAACACATCTTAGAGATGGGTGACTGCAAGCCATAGGAAGTGCATTCCCTGAATCACATCACAAGATTATCCCCTACTTTTTGAAGCACTATCACACTGGAGAAATAAATCTGTTCCTAAGCAAGCCACTTACCCTCCCAGGAGGAAGGCCTGAAAAGAAAAGCTACTCACCTAATCCAAGCTAAAAGAAGCTGCTGGAGGCTAGATGTGTTTCGTTTGAAGAGTGACCTTAGGCTTCACTATGCACAGGTTCATATGGCTAGAGCAATGTCTGACTGGGGCTCCTCTGTAGGGGTGCTACTGTCATAGACCACATACATGATCTCAGACTCCACTACCATGTCATCAATCTCCACATCACCGTTTTCTAAGAGTACAAGCTCATCCCCTGGTAGTATTATTATCTGGTCTACGCCCTCCTCTGTTGTGACCAGAAAGGCTTCCCCCTCTAAGACCATGCGGTCAATGAGCACATCCATCTTCCATGGGCAATGGAGAAAGTCAGGAATGGGTTTAAAGCCAGGCCTTGTCGTAGGTTCCAGGGAGAGCAAGCTGCAGAACATACCCTTGGCTTCCGCTGTGAACGTTTCCCAGCCATTTGGAGGAGCAGAATAGTCTCCACCGTTTTGCCAGTCGGCGAACACTTGGAAACCATGGTCAAGCTCCACTGCTTTCTCCCACGGAAAGGATCCTGTAAGTGCCACATAGAGGAGAACGCCAAAAGCCCAGACGTCGACACTTGGAGTCAGATACAAGTACTCGTTTTCTTGTAGGCAACATAATTCTGGGCACGTGTATGGAATAATGTTTGACAGCCGCCCTACAAGTTGGCCAATGGACCTTGAGTGACCAATCTGCCAATTTAATTTGGTGGCAGTCCTTGTCCATCAGTAGGACATTGTCTGGCTTCAGGTCTCCGTGGATTAACCGATTCGTGTGCATGTAATGCAGGGCACTTGCCAGCTGTCCTGCACAGCGCTTCACCATCTCCTCTGGAATGCCAAACTATATGTGAAAGAGGAAAAAGAACCTGCATTAGAGCCACTGGCATGTGCAACCATGGAATATTGCAAACTTTGCTAGGCAACTTAGACAAACATTTTTTTCCCCTTGGCCACTTCCGTGTGTTTACCTGGATAATAAAAAAAACAAACAAGGGGCAGGTGCTCAGCGCTCGCAAGATAGAGAGAAATTCTTATATTCCTTAAAGGTATATATATACACGTTCTGATGTTCAGTAAATGACAGTTCATAGTCATAAAATAAAGTTCATCAAGATATTCCTAGGAAAGAGAAAAAAAGTACAATAGTGAAGTCCAGCTTTCACAATGTAGTAAAAGAAAAGGGGGGGGGGAATGGACCCACTCACACTTTTAGGAGCCTCGTTGGGCGTGAGCGTGTGAGTGCTGAGCACCTGCCCCTTGTTTGTTTATCATATCTGGTGTAGTCTGGGACTGCATTTTGGGGTGCTCTGAGCGATGGGATTCACGTATCATTTTTGTATATTGTCTGTTCCCTACATCCTAAACTTTACCTGGATAATGCTGAAAAAAAACATGTGATGTTGACTACATAATGTACATCAAAATGGTGCTGGTTTGTAAAAACAATACCAGCTCACCCAATGGGGCTTTGCCTACCACTTAACACAATGATCAGACATTCAATAGGCGCATGTCTATAGATCAGTTTGCGAGGATATGCTAAAGCCCTGTGTTTGCTTGGGTCGTAAATCCATCAATAAAATTTTGCCTTAATGTTTGAGCTAGAACTTTTAATGTACTGTACGCTCCAACACTAATAAATGAAGGGGCATTAAAACCTCTTTCTAGAACTCAATCTACAGAGCTTTTACACCAAAGGAATTTAATTGACCATCAATGCTGCCAATACTTATTAACCATATGGATATTGGCACAGTGTATAATGCTTACCTGGGGTTCGATGAGTGAATGTAATGTACCGCAAGGCGCCAGCTCCTGCACAAGAACAAAATGGTCTACATCATAAACATGGGTGGGGTATGTGTAGATCATATTTTCGTGGCGGGAGACCAATCTAGACACATGAAGCTCGAGCAGGAATGACTCCAGTTGGGTTCGGTCCTTCCGGATGAGCTTCACAGCAACGGTTCTTCCTGTTGACATGAAAAGGTTTATGAAAGATTAGTAAAGTTACATCACATGGGTAGATTGGGTCAAGCCATCGCAAACTACAGCAAAGGGTTAATTATGATGGCCAGGGGTCAAGACCTAAAAATGTATGGGAACTCTCCAAGCTTTCTGTCCCCTGTTATCATTTCTCAGACTTGGCACAAACATTCACATCTGATAATTATGTATATAGGTGGATTTCTGCAAAAAGGATCAATCCTGCATTCACTTTACAGGGAAAGCTGTGATTAAATATGAGCTTTTATTGTGTATGAGACCAATGGGAAATGTTCCCTCTGCATTGCTTCCACACAATTTAATCCGTGATGACAGGCCCATTAATTGACCGTTTCCTAGTATAGAGTCCCTCAAAAAGGAGGGGACTCAAAGCTTTTAAATGCAGTAGTTTAACCACTGCCTGATACAGGGGTTTCTTTGGCAATGCAAATGACAAACTTGGGTTTCTGGTTTAGCTTGGCTATGTTACTTTACTGTAAATTCTCTTAATGTACCCACAGATGTTAAATAGGTTGTTAGAAAACCACTTTTTTGTGGCACTCAATTTATGCACCATTCGGCACAAATCCTGATTTTTATTTTTTTCTTGCGTTTAATGCAACTTAATCCTTTGCCTCCCTCACGATTGGCTCAAAATAGTAAAATTACAATTAAATATTAACCTGAAAAATAAATAAAATGTAACATTTGCTCCTTGAGGTTAGACAGGCAGCTGATCCCTGGTCATTAAGAATAGAAATTATTGCTCATTATTTGGGAACATGCATTTTTAGGTCACAAGTGGACAGTGCAGACAGGAGAAACGGCACAAAACCAGCGGTAGGAGGGGGTTAAGCAACCTTACATGAACAACCTGTATACTAAAACTATAATCTATAGGAAAGAATCTGATTTACCTGAGATCTGGTCTTTCGACTTTAATACTTTGCCAAACGCTCCTTCGCCAAGAACCGCGAGCACCTCAAATTTGGGGTCGACAATTGCAGCGGACTCCATGTTAGTGTGTTGGTCTGCCAATGGAAGGTAGTGTTAATACAGTTACTAGTATTTATAAAGCGCCAACAATTCCTTAGCGCTGTACAATGGGAGAAACAGAACAAATATACATACGTTACACACATGGAACAGTGGGAAGGAGGACCCTGGTCGAGAGCTTACAATCTAGGAGAGGGGTGACACAGGTGAGGGTGAATAGGGCAAGTGAAGTAGTGGGTTGCATGAGGGCTGAATGGGAAGAGTAAGAAATGTGCAGTAGGGGGGATCATGGAGTCAGCAGATAACGCATTAGAGGAGCCTTTCAGAGACTTCTTGAAGGACTGGAGAGTCTAATGTTGCGAGGGAGGGAGTTCCATAGAAAGGGGGCAGCTCAGAAGTCCTGAAGGCAAGAGTTGGGGTGTGGGTACAAGGAACTGAGAGTATCAGATCATTGGCAGAGCGAAGTGGTTGGGATGTACCACATAAGGGAGATGTAGGCAGGGCCGGTTATGGAGAGCACCAATACTTTGAAATGGATTCTAAAGGAAATCGTAAGCCAGTGTCAAGATTGACAGGGGTGAGGTGAGAGGTAGGAGTCTGGCACAGGCAAACAGACTGCAGAGGGAGAATCTGGGATCTCTTAAGGCCAGAGAGGTTACAGTAGTCAAGGCAGGAGATAAGAGCTTGGAGTCCTGATTAAAGGGACGGACGCGTGCTATGTTTTTTTAGGTGGAAGTAGCAATATTTGGAGAGACTGTGCTGAGTAAAGGATAGATTGGAGTCAAAGTGGACCCGAGGCAACGTGTGAGGTAAAAGTAATGGCACCATTCACCTGAAGGGAAATGGAGGTTTTAGTTAAAAATTTAAAAATGAACAGAACCATCTAATACAGAGCGCCGGACATGCTTAAAATATACACAAGTGTCACAGTAAAACAAAATTCCAGAAAGCTATACTGAATGCAATTTACAGTGATCACAAATTACTACAATTGACTATATACCAACAGAAATAGTTCTGAACAGGGAAATGGCAATATGGAGTAAAATAATGCGTGGAATAATCAGAAAGGATTAGATGGTCTCACTTAGACTAACCTCATTTCATAATGTGCTGCACTATATGCTTTCTTGTAGTTTAGTGGGGTTTATTCAACTGCGTGGCTGAGGATTCAAAACTATAATACTTGAAAGCACAAACCTGATTAAAAAATCCTATCATACCTCAACTTGCTATTAGTGACGCACTGTCCAGAATGTGTATTTATAGTCTATAAGGATTGGTTTGTCATCCATAAAATGTTTTGTAGAGATCTGAACTCTTAAATGCGCTCAGTATCTACATTGTGAATACACTAAAAAGCAAGGTGTTATGGTCATTTCAGTTCTCCTTGGCCTGATAACTGCATAAACGTTAACTTTAATCTGCTGGCATTTTTGAAAACCATTTGGGAGTAGGCATCACATAAAATATGGTAAATATTTCTGGGTATAAAAGCAATGAAAAAATGTAATAACTTTAGAACCTTTAAAAACAAGTTCCTACAGACCAATCCTCCCCGTTCAGCCCATAGACACAACACTGAGCTTAACGCCAGATTTAATGGAATCCTAAGTGTTGATACAATGGAGCCACAATGGGGGAAATAGAGCACAGGACTATGTGTCAGAATTCTGAGCTAAACCAAAACAATCCATACTTCAGTTATATGAATGACCATAATATATGTTTAGGGGACACAATGTACATGAGCACGGATTGTGAAATCTGGATCTTACCTTGGAAGTGAAGGAATAAGCAGGATAGGGAGTCGCTGTGAGTTCTTCCAGTAGGAAGGTTGAATCTCAACATGGACAACACTCTGCCTTAGATAGAAGTCTTCACTGTGTAATTGAACAAGGCAATGTCTGAGGTCTATCATCAGGTTTTATGGGATAAGGTGGAGAAGGTGTGGCTGGGCCTGTTGAGTAGACATTGGGCACCATCCTTGGACGATCCACTCCATTTAATGCAAATGACAGCCTTTCATTTGGTAATTAAGTGTAAAGAACTGTTTGTGAAAGCTGAATGATACAGCAGTAGCACCTTGTGTGATTTGCAGACATCATGAATAGCCCCTCATTAACATTCAGTGGTGTAATCTATAGATTTGAGGAGTTACCCGTCTACTCTTGGGTCTGAACCAAAAATCTAATTGGGGTGTGACGACTGAGCACAGGTTTAAGGGATTTTGCTTTTGTGTGGCTCACTTTATGAATTTAGGGACACAGTATGATACAGTATTGTAGGATTACAATATAGTTGAAGACAACTACTTGTCACAGACCCCCACAGCTGTAATACAGAACAACGTATGTTAATACAGAGAGAAACATGGCATCTGTGCTGTCGTTATATCCCAGTTTATGGTGATGGCTTTTGGGCACAAGATGTTGGAGTAGACTTGGTCTTTGCCCCAAAATGCTTTATTTCAAATGTAAAGATCAAATCTTTAGTTTCTTACAAGATATTGCAATTTAATCTTATTTAATTTGTGTATTTGTTCGAGGGAAGGACTAATTAGGAATGAAGGAGGTTTAAGGATTATCCCTGTATTGCACAAGAGTTTCAAAGGAGGAAGTTTCCTTTATTCTATGGGATAAGGCTTTGTTCTGTGACCTGAAGCATGGCTCTTTGTTATTGGGTACAATGGGAAGATAAACAATGGAAAGGAGGGGGAAGGGAGGATACAAGAGGCTGTGTGTGGGACAATTTTGGTATTGCAACTAATTTTCTTTTACTTACAGGTCACCTGAAATCACTGGAAATGTCTGGAAGGAAGAGGAGCATCCCAAAGAAGTTTTTGGAAGGAGAGTCTCCATGGACAGCAGGACGGCAGGACTCGGCAGCGGGGCCGAGGAAGACCCGATCTGGAGGATCAAGGCGTCCGGTGCAGGGAGTATTAGCGGGCGCAGCGGCTGCGGCGTCTCCTATTCCTGTTTCTGGTATCTTTTCTCTTTCTCCTTCTGTCCCCTGTCCTTTGTCTCCGGTCTCATCCTCTTCTGTTTGTTCTCCCATTGTCACCCAATATTCCCCTACTTCCCCCACGGCTTCTCCCACCTCTGCTCCCCGCGCTCGGCCCGTATCATATGTCCCGCTGCATAGCTCGACGGGGGCAGGCGACCCGGCGGCCCGAGCGGCAGCCCGGACATATGAATAGGATGCAACCATCCCCTTATTTTACCCCATATGTCCCCGGGCAGGAGGGGGTGGGTTCCCGGCGCATACCTGCGGGCTTCGATCGCTCCATTGATCGTGCCCAGCAGGGGGGGTCTCCCGCCGCCATTTGCAGCATGCGATCAGCGGCCATCTTCTTTTTCCCAGCGTGGGAATTTGCGCGTGCCCAGGAGCCCCTCCGCCCAGTCTGACGTCAGAGCTCCACCATCACATGGTCAGGCACCATGTGAGCGGCCAGGAGCCAATCGCATTAAATCAGCGGCAAATTTGAATGGGGAAGCTGGCTTGGACAGTGCATATGCAGCCCAAACACAGAGGGATACTGCGGGCGCACACGGCCATAAGGTACAGGTTGACAGAGGACCTTTTCAGAAAAGATTTAGCACGGGGGGGGGGAAACCAGTTTGAAATAAGGCCCGCTCCCACTTGTAATATGCGCAGCCAGAGAGACGCAGAGGGCAGCAGGGCTGGCATGGTGCAGGGGGAGCGCAGTTCCCGGGAGGGGTCTGTGTTTAGGGGTTATTGCTCGCCCAGTGGATTGCGGGATTTTGCAGGGGATGTTGATCAGGGCCAGGACAGGGGGGCCCCCCCTTATTTTACCAGGATAGATCTTACAGAAATAGCCAGGTTTATGGTAAGGACAGCGCAGGCAATGTGTACGTCAGGCTTCAGGGAGAGGATCAGAATTTTCCTGCTAATGCAATGGATACGTATACTGACATTGTGCAATTACAGGACACGGAGCGTGGTTCCAGGGCGTCCAGCCAAGAGGAAAGAACATGGCATGGAGAAAGAGAGCGGTCACCAAGGTTTGGGAACATGGAGCAACCGGGAACCAGCAGAGGAGGAGCAAGCGGATCGCAGACGGGTGACCGGGTGACGGCTGCAAAGAAGGGTAAGAGGAAAAGATTTGTTGATTCAAGTGACGTTTCAGAAACAGATTCCAGCTCTGATTCTGAGGGTGGGAGAATAAGAAGCTGTTTAGGATGGTTAAGAAGATGTGTAGAAAGCAGGGCAGTAGAGGCAGAGGGAACGATTCAGACTCAGATGAGGGGGACAGCGGGTCTGATAGTGAGGGGGAGTCTGAGTTTCAGGGGTCGCGGTTAATTCCATTGTCGTCACATTTAAAGCCTAAGACAATCAGAAAGGCGCAGGAAGGGAGATATTTGGATTTATTTACCATTACTAGGGAGGCCGTGGCAGCAAGGGGGAGGGGGGGGAGCAGTCTAGGAAAAGGGGATCATTTATGGAATGCGTGAAGGGGTTCGCAGTCTATGCGGAATGTTTTTTGGGGAAACATCCGGGTCAGGTCAAAGGTATGTTGAGGTATTTGCATTTAGTCACAGATTGTGCCATGGCGTATGGGGGGTTTTCATGGAGGGATTACGATGAGTTTAGGAGGGATAGTGTCGGAACGGGCAAGAAGGGGAGGAAGGCTTTCGGGGTGAAGGTTTTGGATACATGGTCCAGGTTGGTGAGGGTGTATGATGGGAGGGGGAGGGCAGGGGGTGAACAGGTCGGTGAAGAAGGAAACAAGGGAATGCTGGGCTTTTAATGAAAAAAGGTGTGAGAAGGGCATGGGGTGCAGGTACAAGCATATCGGTAGGTTTTGCGGAGGTGCGCACCCAGGACTTGATTGTAGGCGGAACAATGCGGGGAGGAATAATTCCTTTTGTTCCCCAGGTAAATGGTCAGGAGGGCATGCTGGGCCCAGCCAGAACACCGGTCCGGGTAAATGAGTTAGTGGCTGAGTTGAAAGGGTACCCGAAAGAGGAGGATAGGGAGGCACTGAGTAGCGGTTTTCGCGAGGGCTTCAGGATACCGATTATGGGGTATGTGATGGGGGGTAAGAGTAAAAAATTTGAAGTCAGCGTATGAGCTACCAGAGGTCTTGAAGGAGAAGTTGGAGAAGGAGGTTTTACTAGGTAGGATGGCTGGTCCATTTTTAAAGTCGCCAATAGAGAAGCTGGTGATTTCGCCCCTGGGGGTTGTGCCTAAGAAGGAAAAGGGGAAATACAGGATGATCCAGCATTTGTCTTATCCGAGAGGGCAGTCGGTGAACGATGCTATAAGTCAGGAAGATTCTTCAGTTACTTACCAGTCGTTGGATCAGGCAGTGAGTTTGGTACGTGAGGCTGGACGGGGGGCTGAGTTGGCTAAGGTTGACATAGAATCGGCTTTCAGGCTGTTACCGTTGCATCCAGACAGTTTTCGGTTGATGGGGTGTAAGTTCAATGGACAATTCTACATAGACAAGTGTTTGCCCATGGGGTGTTCGATATCATGCGCTCATTTTGAAAGGTTTAGTACATTTTTGCACTGGTTGGTGGACGAAAAAGCAGGATGTAAGAATATGGTGCATTATTTGGATGACTTCATGATAGTGGGCGCCATAGGGACAGGAGAATGTGGCAGGGTCATGGAGGTGCTGTTAAGGACGTTTGGCCAGCTAGGGGTCCCGGTGGCGGGGGACAAGTCACAAGGGCCCTGTGTTAAGTTGACGTTTTTGGGCATCGAGATTGATTCGGTGAATCAGCTATGCAGGTTGCCGGAGGATAAGGTGGAGAAACTGAGGTTGGCTATTCGGCAGGCAATGGAAATGGAGAAAATCAAGCTTAGGGAGTTGCAGAAGCTGTTGGGTTTGCTGAATTTTGCCTGTAGGGTGATTCCAGTAGGTAGGATATTCAAGAGGCGGATGGAAATTTGTACCGGGGAGTCACCAAGCCGAATTTCAGGATTTGGGTAAGCCAGCAGGTTAAGGAGGATTTGAGAGTGTGGGATTTCTTCTTGAGGGATTTTAATGGGGTGAGAATCTGGGAGGAGAGGGTCACAGCGGAAGAGATACAGCTGTTTACAGATGCTGCGGGAGGTTCTGGTTTTGGAGCATACTTGAGTGGAAGATGGTGTGCTGGGGAATGGCTGCAGGAGTGGATTCAGAAAGGTTGGATTACAAATTTGGTGTTGCTGGAGCTCTTTCCAATTGTGGCAGCAGTTCAGTTGTGGGGGAAAGAACTGGCGAATAAAAGCATTTTGTTTTGGTCAGATAACCAGGGTGTGGTCCAGGTGCTGAATAGCATGTCAGCATCATCTCCTCAGGTTATAGCCTACGTGAGGTATTTGGTATTGTTATGTTTGCAGAACAATATAAACTTTAAAGCTAAGCATATCCCGGGGGTGGAAAATGTGGTGGCGGATGCATTGTCTCGGTTCAAGTGGGATGTTTTCCGTCGGTTGGCGCCGGAAGCGAATCTGCAAGGTGAAGGCTGCCCTTCGTTTCTTTGGCAGATTGGGAACAGAGAGGTCATCAGTGAGGAGATCGTTGGCACCAAAGACGTGGGTATTGTACAGCAAACATTGGAGGGAATGGAGCGAGTTTAGAAGGAGTCGGGAAGGGGGAGCAGATAGGGTGTTCTTAGAATACTTAGAAGAGGGGATTACTAGGAAATATTTTAGCTGGTATTTCGTACTTTGCTCGGTTAAGGGAAGAGAGGGATGTTACTAAAAGATTTGTCAGGAAGATTTTGAGAGGATGGGGTACAATGGGGGACAGGTGCAGTGATAAGAGGGAGCCGATAACGCGAGAGAGACTGGTAGCTTTGGGGCGAATACTTGGCAAGGACTGTAAGGATGGGTATGAGGCCAAGCTGTTTAGGGCGGCTTTTGTTTTATATTTTTCAATGGCTCTAAGGATCGGGGAGCTGGTCGCTCCAAGCAGACATTCCACCCAGTCAGGTTTAATGAGGGAGGACGTGAGAGTGACAGAGGGGGCCGTGTTGGTGTTAATGAGGAAATCGAAAACGGATAGAGAAGGAAAGGGGGTGTGGTCGCTGCTAGGGCAGGCTGGGGAAGTCTGTCCATTGGGATGTGTGAGGGGATACTTGGAGGTGGCTCCGGCAACTGGCCACATGTTTCTGAGGCACAAGGATGGTACTAACTTATCGCAGTACCAATTCAAGACGGTTTTGCGCAAGGCTGTTGAGAGTCTTGGTTGGAAGGGGAGTTGCATTGCTCCTCATTCATTCAGGATAGGGGCAGCTACCACAGCAGCAGAACTGGGTTGCCCTACAGAACAAATTAAAAAATTGGGCAGATGGAAATCAGAGGCGTATAGGCGGTATGTGAGGCCTATAAGGAAGTGAGGGGTTGTCATATAAAGCGGGAGGGGGGGGGGGGGAGAAAAAAAAGTTTTGGTTTTTGTGATTTGTTTGAAATGGTGGTTAATATGTTCCTTTTTGTTTCTTTTTTCCCAGGTCGGGCAATGAGAGTCTGGGTCCTGGGACACTCCTACGTGCACTGGGCGGCAAGTTATGCTGCAGGCACAAGGAAGGGAGTGAACCTGGGGTTCAATCTCCAGGAAGTAGGGATTAGATGGGTAGGAATGAGGGGTATGAGGTGGGATCAGTTGATAGAAATAGTGCAGACGTCCAGGAGAAAATGGGGGAGGCCGGATGTTATGATAATACATTTAGGTGGTAACAATATTGGCAGTATACCAGTTCATGTACTTCAGGAGTTAGTTATGGAGACTTTTAGGTGGTTTGGGAGGGAGTGGCCAGATGTTAGGATTGTCTGGTCTAGCGCGATTTCTAGGCTGACATGGGGAAATTGTAGAGATAGGAGGGCAGGGTGTAGAGGTAGGAAAAAATTGAATCAGGCAGCGAAGAAGGCAGTGAAGGAAATAGGGGGAAGGATTTTGGAACACACAGGCATAAAGACAATTAACGAGGAGTTGTTCCGGAGGGACGGGGTCCACCTATCGGAGGCCAGTAACGGACTCTTCACTGAAGGCATCGAAGCCATGATAAGGAGTTTGTTGTGAGGTAAGAGGAAAAGGTCACGGGTTTTTTATTTGGTGGCAGTAAAAAGAGGGTCCTCGTTTTTGGTGTTGGCGAAATAGGCGGCCTGGCACGTGGAGAGAGATAGTGGGGGGATGGTCTGCAGGGTACGGGGGGAGTGTGGTTCGTATGGCCAAGCTCAAGTGCCTTCCTGGTTTGCAGATCCTCTCGGCCTGCTATCTGCCATAAAAATAAACTGAGCAGATGTGTGGTCAGCCTGCTTAGCCACGTGGGGCGCTATTTCTGGGCAATGCTTGTGGTGCATTGCAGTTGCCAGTGTTATCTGGCTGCCAGTGTTATCTGGTGTAGCGAATTTGGCATACGAGGATCGATTAATAATAATTCTGCCTTAGAGGCAAAGAATTTGGCCTTAAGTAATAAAAGACGTGGCCTTTTCAAAATGCCAATACATTGTTGTGTTTTCATTTACGGGAAAGGGAGGGGGGGGGTCGGGGGCGGGTAAGGGGGGCTAGTAGGTTTAAGAAGGTAACTTACATGGGAAGAAGAGGATAAGGGTATAATTCTTAAAAGCTTTATATATAAATATACTTGTAATGCAGTGACAGTGGAGTGCCAGACAACTGTATTTCTTCATTTTACATGAAACTAACTTTTCTCCAATTTAATGGGCAAGAACGAAGTGAAATTTCAAGTTTTTTTTTGTCTCGTTTCCGGATCCGTCCTTAGGCTGGGGTCAGACGAACGCAGTGTTAACGTCCGCGTAGCCGAACTTTAGTACGTCCGTGGTAGCAGATAATCATAACCAATGAAGGTCCACACAGGAATGTTTTTTCATTGTAATTTATTTTCCCTCCTACATCCGTCAAAAATAACATCAGTCACAAAAACGGACTGTGTGGCCATTACTGCGTCTTCTGCCAAAAAAAATGTGTTCGTACTGCACGGGCGCACAGTTCATAGAAAACGCGCTCGTCTGACCCTAGCGTAAATCCTTATCTACTATAAGTGTTTTGAGAAAGTATTTTTACCAGGAAGGATACATTGAGATTTCTCTCGTTTTCAAGTATGTCCTGGGTGGCGAGTATGTACCGTTAGGTGTCTTGCCCAAGGACACTTACTGGAGAGGTGCTCTTGCCGAGATCGAACCCGTGTCTCCAGTCTCTCCCCACGGTTACAGAGCAGTGATGTTACCTGTACTCCATCCAGCCGGTACATTGATATAAAAGGTGGGAAACAAGTTACTTGTAACCTGAAATACAAACCATATGATTTCATGTGAGTCCAAAGGAAAACCTGTAAAATTCACTTTTGACACATTTTGTAATGTTTATCACTTCGGTTATTCACTAACCTCCAAAACTACCATGCACCAAATGGGGAATTTCAGCCAAATACAGGCGAATTGACAGCAAAGTACAATGCAGCTCAGCGGCATCAAAATTGTCCCATAGAGAACTACCGATTCATCTGTTCAGACTGCCAAATTGCGCCGTCATTGACCTGATATTTGTTTTTTCAATAAGACATATTTCAACAGGTGAATCCAATGTTTCAATTTAATAGTTTTAATTAAAAAATAAGCTTTTGCAAAACCTATATTTTTAAAATACCTTTTATTTAAAAGGACTTTTTTTTTATTTATACATTTTTATTGGTTAAAACTTTTTATTAGAATAGACTTTTTTTTTTCCTCTGGTAGGATTCAGAGGAAACATTAGCGCAATTGAGCAGATTTCACCGACATGTGAGCGATAGTTGCTTCGGCTACTTTTTATTTCACCCAAATACAGCGCCCATTCGATAGTGAATTCACCTTATTCGACCAAATGGGCCAAATTTCAAAGCAATGAAATTGTGTTTAATTCCGATGCTTTGTGAGTAGACCCCAACGTGTTTAAGGCTGCTGTCAGACGAGCGTAGTGTTCACGTCCGTGATTGCGCCTAAAAGTACTTCCGTGATAGCATGACAGGAAGCCCATCGGAGCCCGTTACACGAAGTACGTCCGCACTGAACTGCGGACGCACAACGGCCGCGGCCCACGGACGCAAGGCAGGCAAGAACGTACAACCCCTAGAACGGCCGCACAATGTGCGCTGCGTCCGCAACGTCTGCATAGCTTTGTGTGTGAGTGATGGAACGTGGTCAGACGGACTGCATTTATACGTCCAGCATTTTTTTCACGGACAAAATGGTTTTGCTTTTTAATTTATTTTCCCTCCTACATCCGTCAAAATATTTGTCAGTTAAAAAAAACGGACTGTGTGGCCACTACTGCGTCTTCCGTACGGACGTACCTCCGTGTGCACGAACGTACAGTCCGTAGAAATCACGCTCGTCTGACCCTAGCCTAATTGTGGTTTACCTTATATTCCACATACTAAACCTTATTTGAAACATTCTAGCTGCTTCTATAGGGGTTATTAAACTAAGGGGTGATTCACTGGCATTTTTGCAATTACGGTGTTGGGGGAGGGGGGGTTATGTCAAATTGGCTAATCAATTTTGGAGCTTATCTGTGGTCAGAGAATCCGCCCTGGTTTATAAAAACACCTTTTATTGAATCTCAGTCTGTGTTTACTTAAGATACATTCTTATTCCAGTGGTCTGGAGGTGGTCTCTCTGGGTGGCGCTGACGCTGCTGTCATGCTGATGCCATAAATGACAATGGGATGGGGGGGGGGTCCTACACCTGAACTTAATGTCATTTCCAAATCAGCATATGTGAGCATTGCTCCGTGTGTTAAGCTAATTAGTATCAGTAGCTGAGTTTCAGGTTTTGCTTTTATTTCAGTAAGGCTCCTGTCAGACGAGCGCAGCGTTCACGTCCGCGATGGCATGGCATATAGGCCAATAGAGACCCACACACGAAGTACGTCCGCAATGAACTGCGGACGCACAACGGCAGCGGCAAACGGACGCAAGTTAGGCAAGAACGTGGAACCCCTAGAACGGCCGCAAAGTGCGCTGCGTCTGCAACGTCCGCATAGCTTTGTGTGTGAGTGATGGAACGTGGTCAGACGGACTGCATTTATACATCCAGCATTTGTCACGGACAAAATGGTTTTTCATTTTAATTTATTTTCCCTCCTACAAAAATGTCAGTGAAAAAACGGACCATGTGGCCACTACTGCGTCTTCCGTACTGCATGGGTGCACAGTCCGTAGAAATCACGCTCGTCTGACCCTAGCCTTAAAGCTTTGAGCTTGTCACAGGATGAATTAAATAAGCACACATTTTAGTTATGTAAATACATTGTATGCTCCAATGGAGGGCTCCACATGCTCAGCTTCACTTTTTGGTGACAGTGTACCACTTTCTTGCTTTTGGTGTGTATATATATATATATATATTTTATTTTGTGGCAATACTGTTGTTTTTTTTTTATTAATTTCCCAGTCATGGTTTTAAATAATTACAGGGATTTGTGCTTTTCCACCTTTTTTGTGGATAAGGGAACAACTACAGTATGTGTGGAATTTATGTATCTGCAAAGGATTTTAGCAGGAAGGATACATTGAGATTTCTCTTGTTTTCAAGTATGTCCTGGGTTTCAATTTTGACCATCGGTTCAGCTCCTGCTGAGCTTTTATCAAGGTGAAGCATAAGGCTAGGGTCAGACGAGCGTGATTTCTACGGACTGTACGTCGTGCACACGGACGCACGTCAGTACGGAAGACACAGTAGTGGCCACACAGTCCGTTTATTCACTGACGTATATTTTGACGGATGTAGGAGGGAAAATAAATTAAAAAGCAAAACCATTTTGTCCGTGAAAAATGCTGGACGTATAAATGCAGTCCGTCTGACCACGTTCCATCACTCACACACAAAGCTATGCGGACGTTGCGGACGCAGCGCACTTTGTGCGGCCGTTCTAGGGGTTCCACGTTCTTGCCTAACTTGTGTCCGTGGGCCGCGGCCGTTGTGCGTCCGCACTTCGTGTGTGGGGCTCCAATGGGCTTTCTGTCATGCTATCACGGACATACTTTTAGGCGCAATCACGGACGTGAACACTACGCTCGTCTGACACCAGCCTAAATGTTACAACATTTATGGAAAAGATTCGAACACTCAAGACTTCTGTCCAAGATCAGGAAATGACATTATGCTTCACTTTGATAAAGGCTCCGGAGCCGCCGACATGTTTTTAGCGTCTTATCAATGAAAGTTTGCTTTTTTTTTTTTTTTTTTACCTTGAGTGCATCAATTTTTCTATATCTTGAGGATTCCTAGCACCTGGGTATGTGATGCACAAAAGCTGCATCCCTAGAATAAGGAAGGGTGAGGGCTGGATAACGTATATATTATGTAGCATCAACAGATACAAAATTAAAAACATCTACAGGATTATTCAAAGAGATCCGAATGGCTGGAGAAAGGGAACCGAATGCTGAAAATCAGCGTTCGGTTACCTTTCTTGGCCATTCGGCTATTCAGAGAGCAGGCAATACGCTAAATCCTGGCGAATTGCCTGCACATTCGGTGCCTGTTCGGTGCCTGTTCGAGGGCAGTGAAATCCCCATGAAAAAGCACTGCTTCGTCTATTCAGAGAACACAAACCAGCAGTGAAAGGTTCCCGAAATGCCCTGCCATTCGGTGGCTTCATTCGACAGGTTTATTCAGGCGAATCCCATAGGCTTCAATGTTAAAAATATTCCCACTTTAATTCAATATCTAATAAACCGTTCATTATAAAATTCTGCAGTAAAGAGTCTCTTTATTTATAGATTTTTTTAGTAAATATTAAGCATTTTTCTGGTTTAAGTTTTACTTATTTTTTCTGTAACAGCCCTCTTTATTATCATTCCCTGGATCTCATATGTAAATTTCAGACATGTTCGCTCAGTAGTTTCTTTGCAAACAGTGTTTCACTTTTCAAACATTCATACAAACTGTTTTTTTAATTTATTCACTTCACTCGTCTGCGGTGTTGGCTTTTTCCGGTGGCTGCGCTGTGTGTGATCGGCTCCTGCTCGGGTTTTTGCGGGTTTCGGCGTGCATTCGCCGGGTTTCTGCGTTGACTTTTCGTCGGGTTTGCGGCGGCTTTTCCCTGCGCTTCGGCCCTGTGGTGCTTGCTGAATACACCACAGGGTTGCCGAAATGGGATTGCCGAATGGCACGAAAGTCACCGAACATGCGGTGACTTTGATTCTCTTTGAATAACCCTGTAAGTTTGAGTTTAATGCAAAAGAGTCTATAAACCTAAAGTAGGAGTAAAATATTATTATTTATATAGCGCCAACAGTTTCTGTAGCATCTAAATGTGATCTCATTAACGAACATATGAACTGAAACGAGATATACAGGCTCCAGCTCGGAGTGTGTGATATTGCCGTGACAACAGGTTCCCCTCATGAAGCATGTATACATGTTGCAGGGCAGCACCTTTCCCATGCTCTCCCTCTGTGAGAAATAGTAATGGGCAATCAGTAAAAATATGGCCAAGCTGGCAACTCAAGCTTAAACAGAAAAGGCATTGTTGTCTACAAATCAGGCCTGTCACCAAGTAAGAAATGGAGCAATCACGTCTTTGTGACAGCTTGAAGACACATTTTACTGAGAATGCATTGAACAGGAACTGAATATTACTCTGTGTTAACCACTTGCCAATGCAGGGTTGACTATGCAGGCCCTGCTAGTGTCTATGGGCCTCCTCTGGCCCCGCCCACTACCTGCCGTGGACCGCACATCCGCTGCGTAGGCAGTTACAGACATTTATAAAGCACCAACAATCTCCGTAGCGCTGTACAATGGGAGAGACAGAATAACGCACACAGGTAGGAGAGGACCCTGCTTGAGAGTTTACAATCTAAGGTTAGGGTCAAACGCATTTTTCACGTCTACTGTCAAAAAGTGCGTTGATGCGTCCGAACGCATTTTTTCACGGAAGAAGAGATAGTTATGTTGGCCGGACATGAGCAGCGTCTGACATCTCCTAATCACGCACACACGCCGCTATGCGGACGTCAGTACTAGCGGTTCGACATTCGTGCAAAAATGCATTCGTTTGCCGCTTGCGTTGCGCGGCCGTACTTCGTGTGTGGGCCTGCGTTGGACATCATTTGCTGCTATCATGGCCGTCATAAAGTGCGGCTAAACGCACGTTCGCACTGCGTTCGTCTGACCCCAGCCTTAGAGGAGAGGGGAGACACATTAGGTGAGGGTGTATAGCGAGACGAAGCAGCTGGCTAGTGGGGGTACTAGTCAGCCCCAGCCGGTGTTAAAGCCCTCCCGCCGGACAACACCTGCCTGGTGTGAAAGGGTTAATGTATATTTGCTTGGTTTTATTGCAGATTAGATCTTTAAAATTATTTAAATGGACCAAAATTAAAAACGAAACAAGGTTTTTAAAATGTGTTTTAGACAGTTGTAATGTTTATTACATCATAGGGCATAAATGCACATCATCTCCGTTACAGGACTTTGTACACTCCCTGCTTTCCCAAGCCACAGGTGGGGGATTAGGGTTTCCTGACAACTATTTCATGCAGAGGGGAGCACAGGGAAAAGTGCTGTCCTGCAACATGTATAATTCAAATGCTGCATGAGAGAAATCAAGGCAGGCCACCTGCAGATTCTTGATTTCCTACATGTAGCTTTTGAATTCTACATGCTGCAGGTTCTTTTCATGCAACGCCAATCAGCGTGGAAAAAAACTGACCCATCACTTTTGATTTGCCAATAATCCCCATTGTTTCAACTAGTTAACTTCAGCTATCATAGAAGGAATAGGCAACATAGGCCAGGAAGTTGCTAAACGTAACAGTAGAGTGCTAAACACACCTGGAGTTATTGCAGAGAAAGCAGAAACTGTGCATTCTCCAATTACTGATTGGCCTGTGTTTGCAACACGGTGACTGTGGTGATCTACATTGACCTCCTGTACAAACTACGTAAACCAACATTGACTGAAACAGTGGGGCAACCTACGGTAGGGTTGCCAGATGGGCTATGTTGTCCTGAACACATACAGTATCTTCATGCTTATGGTCAGTGCAGGGCGTTACAACCCTGCAGTATCTATAACTCAAATGCTGCAGGTGAGAAATCAAAACGGAATCACATGTGACCGGCCTTGATTGGGAAACAGATTCCCTCCTGAAGGATATGAATAATACACATTGCAGGGCAGCACCTTCCCTCTCACTGCATGAAATAATTGGTGTCCGATCTCGCAACCCAAACCTAAGGTGAAATCTCTGCTAAAGAAACCCATCAGTGATGCCCTCATTTAAACATACACTAAACCAGTGTTTGTCAAACCTGTCCTCGGGACCCTCAGCCAGGTCAGATTTTAAGGATCACCTTAGGGAAATGCAGACTGAATCCTGCGATCACTGAGCAGCAAATTATATCACCTGTGCTGAGCTTCACATATCCTGCAAATATTACCTCAATACATAACACATGGCCTGTCAGGGGGTCCTGAGAACAGGCTTGGGAAACCCTGCACTAAACTATACTAGACAGTATTGGCAGATAGGATTGCCGGGTCAGCCATGTTTTCCTTGACACATTTCCTTATTTCATGCAGCGGGACAACACCAGAGGCCTGTTCAGTTTCTCAGCAATTGCTGAGTTGCTCCATTACAGCAGTTCAGTTTGCTGCAGCAGCCTCACTGACCGATTTGGTTGTGAATATTGAGGCAAAAGGGCGGAGGATTGCTTAATGAAAAGTGCTGTCTCTGCAATATCCACTGCTGTCCATTTTATGAGCACTTCAGTGTTAATGTTTACCACGTTCCAATAAATATTTGTTTTGGTCCACCAAAACCTCAAACTGAACACTTCCTTATTGGATTATTTGCTGCGTGGAGTCGGCCATCTTTCCCGCATCACACTCAGCTACTCTGCAGCAACTCTCGACTTAGCTGCGAGTGCTGAACTGCAGCACAGTGTTCAGTGCCAAGTTACTAACTTAGCACTTGCAGCGGCTGAGGAACTGAACGCGCCTCAGGAAGGTGCTGTTCTGCAACATGTATAATTAATAGGCTATAAGTCTGCATGGGGTTTTTTTTTTCCCCCACGCTGTGCTCGTCACCAGCATGAATAAATTATGTGTCTTAGAAAACATGGATCATCAACTCTGACAGTATACAGTGAAAACTATGACACAACTTCGACGGGTCTGTCAACCACTAAGGCTAGGGTCAGACTGAGGCAGTGCGAACGCGCGTTCTGGCGCACTTAATCACGGCCGTAGTAGCAGCAGATGCCGGGCAATGACGGCCAATATACGAAGTACGGTCGCACAAAAGTCCGGCTGCGCAACGCAAGTGGAAAATGAACGCATTTTTTCGGAGAACGTTAAACCACTAGTACTGACGTACAGAGTGCGCTGCGTATGCTAGCGGCGTGTGTGAGTGAATTGGAGACATCAGACGCTGCTAATGTCCGGCCAACATAACGTCCAGATGCAAGAAGTGTTTTATTGATGATCCGTACAAAATCACGGATGAAACTGCGCATAGTATGACCGCTATTGCGTATTCCGTGAAAAAATACGTCCATTCTTCGAACGCACATTTTCACGGACAACGTGAAAAATGCGTTAGTCTGACCCTAGCCTAAGTCAGAATATTTGAACCACTGAAGTTCGCTAAAGTTAAACCACTGCTCCTTGCGTGAAAGAAATCCGTGCTTGGTGAATCTCCTAGTGTTTTTATATGGCGTTTTCAATATCCTGAGCCGCGTTCAATACCTCAGCCGCTGCAAGTGCTAAGTTAGCAACTTGCCATTGAACGCCGTTCAACCTCTCAGCGCTCAGCAGTGCTAACCTAGCACTTGCAGCGACCCGAGGAGATGCTGCGTGTAGCTGAGTGTGATGTATTAAAGATGGCCGCCGCCATGAAGCAAGTAACAATGCCGTACAGCAAGATGGCCGCCGCCACGAAGGTAGTAATAATTCCGTACAGCAATGTTAATTTTGAGGTTTTTGTTCACCAAAGCACAAAATATTTATTTATTATTTCCCCCTGCACATAGACATATTACAGTTCAATTTATATATTGTTTCAGAAGTAAACATAACGTTTATTCATTAAAAACGATCATTTGTGGTGTGTGCGTACAAAACGGAATCGTGCTGACTGCTTTTATTTATCATATTTTGTCCGAGTGATCCGAAAAACAATCTGAATCTTTCATTAAGAAATCGTCGGTCATTTTGGATTCAAAATTTGCATCCAAAGCGTTCAATGACACTGCTGCAGCAAACTGAATTGCTGCGCTGCAGCAATTCAGCAGCTGCTGAGGTATTGAACGGGGCTCTGATCTTTATCATTGTCAAACAGGAAGTGATTCCTTCAATAAAGCAAAATCTCCTCCCTCCCAGTTTTTTCATTGACACCTCATGTAAATAAAATGAAATCACCCAGTTTCCTAATAAATACATTATATACAACACAGATTGTAGTTCGCGTTAAATACTACCTGTAACACTTGTAAAAAAAGTAACTCTAGTGTGTAATAAACAGTAGTAGACTCTAATTGTGCAAAAAACAATAGAGCTGGAATCTAGGCCTTGGAGAGGACTTCATTTTGGTTTCCCCATATCCCCACTCCCTCCCCGTAGCGCTGCATATTAAGGCCGGGGTCAGATGCGCGGAAAGGCAGTGTGGCCTTGGCTCCTATGGAGGATCGCACTTAGCAGCCCATTGAACACGCGTCGTAGCGCTTCGAGGGAGGCTTCAGCACGGCCGATGTTCCTGCGTGAGCTACAGTGTGGCCAGCCCCGTCAAAGCATCACAACGTTGCGACGGACGCCGGGAGGCACATCAGTACTGCGTACACACAGTGGGCTCATCTGGGCCTGGCCTAAGGCTAGGGTCAGACGAGCACATTCTGTGCATTTGTGCACAACGGACGTACTTTCTGACTGACAAGGTAGTGGCCACACGGTCTGTTTTTTGTGACTTTTTTTGACTGAAGTAGAAGGGAAAATAAATTAATATGAAAAACATTTTGTCCGTCAAAAATGCAGTCCGTCTGACTACGTTCCATAACTCACACACAAAGCTATGCAGACGTTGCGGACGCAGCGCACTCTGTGTGTCCTTTCTAGCGGATTTACGTTCTTGCCTAACCTGCATCCGTTTGCCGCTTCTGTTATGCGTCCGCAGTTCGGTGTGGACGTACTTTGTGTGTGGGGCTCCATTGGTCATAATTATATGCTATAACGGACGTACAAATGTGCGGCAACACGGACGTGATCAGTGCGCTCGTCTGACACGAGCCTAAAGGCCTCATAAAATTCCGGGGCAGTATGCTGAGCCAAGCATTAAGGATTGTCTGCGGCTTGAAAATTGCTCCAGATCCTCAAGCAATCATCGCCTCACACCTTATTCCAAGTCAAGTGGTAGCTAGCGTTACCAGATTGGACATGTTTTGCTATTTCATGCAGAGGGGAGCACAGGGAAAGGTGCTGCCCTGCAACCTGTATAATTCATATGCTGCAGTAAGGAAATTAAGACGGGGCACCGGGTAATCCTTGCTTATTTCTTACCTGCAGCATATGGATTATACATACTGTGGCGTTGCATTTTCATGCAGTCCATCACCATGAATAAATTATGTGTCCAGGAAATCATGGACCTGACAAACCTAGATACCATTTGTCTGTATTTGTAAAATATATTGTGAAATGAGAACTCCAATTTTAAATATCTGGAAGGATATTTAACCATCCAATTTAGGGATTACGAGTGTTTTAGGCTAGGGTCAGACGAGCGTGATTTCTATGGACTGTACGTCCGTGCACACGGACGTACGTCAGTACGGAAGACGCAGTAGTGGCCACACAGTCCGTTTATTCACTGACGTATATTTTGACGGATGTAGGAGGGAAAATAAATTAAAAAGCAAAACCATTTTGGCCGTGAAAAATGCTGGACGTATAAATGCAGTCCGTCTGACCACGTTCCATCACTCACACACAAAGCTATGCGGACGTTGCGGACACAGCGCACTTTGTGCGGCCGTTCTAGGGGTTGTACGTTCTTGCCTGCCTTGCGTCCGTTTGCCGCGGCCGTTGTGCGTCCGCAGTTCAGTGCGGACGTACTTCATGTGTCGGGCTCCGATGGGCTTTCTGTCATGCTATCACGGACATACTTTTAGGCACAATCACGGACGTGAACACTGCGCTCGTCTGACCCCAGCCTTAAAATTCAGTCCCCCCCCAGTATATTTGTCTTCAAAGCGCATGGGTCTTACACAAGCCAAGGCACATTGAACTTAATGTATTTTATTTGAGGTTTTGCACTGGGGAGCTTGCAAATGGAATGCCTTATGTTTTGAGGCGTGTTGGATCTACTGCTGTGTAATGTGTTAAATAAATAACATATAATATGAATCCCAGTAACTAAGCCAAAGTAACATTTACATACAGGGTCCAACCCGATGAAAGTATGAAATGGCTTATAAAGAAATATATACTTGTAGCTACGGGGCCTTCCCAATGTCTGTCTATTCACATTACATTTGTAGACATGCGTTTATATACTGTAGGACTTTACCAGTAACCTCTTATATATACACATACAAACTAGAGTCAGATTGGGTAAAGCTTCCACTCGACGCCCGTCTGGCCACCTTGCTGAGCAGTCAGTGCGCTCAGCCCTGCAAAGCGTCCCACTCCTATGGAGGATGGTGTTTTGCAGCCCCGTCAACGTGCATCTAGCGTTTTGATGGGGAGGCTTTGTGTGCAGACTCTTGTTGCACGAGCATTTCGTGCGAGCGCTCAAGCGTGTGACCGACCGACCCCCCCCCTCCCCGTTGCCGCGTCACAATGTTGCGACGGACGCCAATAGACACGTCAGTACGGGCACACCTACAGGGTTATTCAGAGAGCGTGAAAAGCAGGCGAGTGATTGGAGAATGAAAAATTCTAGGTCAGAATAGCCAAACCAGAAAAATTCTCCCTTTCATCTCACTTTCCAAATCTGCTATTTTGACCTAGAATTTTTCATTCTCCTGCTTTTCACGCTCTCTGAATAACCCTGATAGTGCGCTCGTCTGACACCAGTCTTACTAGGTGTTTCTAATCCCCTCACCATCTAGATTGTAAATTCCCACAGGAATAGAGTCCTCATAGCCTCATGTATGTATTGTAGAGTTGTCCTGTCTTTACCCGTTACACCTTGTACAGCGCTGCGGAATGTGTTGGCGCTTAATTAATAATAATATAATAATGATGAGTTTGCAGATTGTTGACCTGTCTTTTGATGTAACAGCAAACTCACTGTAGATGTATTTGTATGTGAAAGTATAGACCGGTGGCGTCCAACCTTGACTCTCCAGAGGTTTCAGAAATACATATCCCATGATGCTCAGCCACTCATTAGGTCAGCAGAGTGTCATGGGAGATTTAATTCCAAAACATCTGGATGGCCAAGGTTGGACGCTTCTGCTCTAGACGGTAGGTATCATACTAATCCCTGCCCCATGTGAGCACTTGTTATAATGGAGTGGAATTAACATATCTCTCTGGAGACTATAATCCGGTTACAGATTCTGGGGCTGCAGGACAGATTTTTTTTTTTGTTTTTTGCATGTTGAGATGGCACAATCTGTCCCATGTAGAACCCCTATGGTGACGGATAAATGACAATGGGATGGGTGTAGGTCCTAAATCTGAATTAAATGTCATTTACAAATCAGCATAAGCAAACACTGTGTGTTAAACCAATTAGCATCAATAGCTGAGACAGTAACACTGAGAGTTTTGGGTTGGACCTGTGCTCAAAGAAGGTAAAGGATATAAAAAAAACACATGTATTTACATAACAATATATATATATAAATACAGGCATGATGAAAATTTGCAAAGGAAAAGGCTCGCAAAGTGAAATTTTGATGTGTCTGAAATTGAAACTTGTGTGACAACTCTTATTTTTTTTTTCGTTAATTTATATTTGTTCAATACAGTTAATTTTAATTTGTTTAATAGAGTTAATTTAAAATGGTTTAATACAGTTTATCTTAATTTTACCTATACTATTGGTGCTTTCAAACTTTATTCTTAAATAAAAAGAAATTTAGCAGTTTCATGTTGTCGTTTTTTTTTGGGGGTTTTTTTCTGTTGGGGGGGGTGCAAGTAGCTGGTCTTGCCTAGGGCGCAAAATAGTCTAGCACCGGCCCTGACTGCATGGTCCACCCCTGCACTCTTCCACAATACCACAGAGGGGTTACTGTATGATAGTACTTGCATGCCTGGCACTAAAAGGCACAATATCTGGGTGCACTGCCACTGACACCTGTATCAGATTCATATCCTCAGAGGGGTTACGGTGTGACGGCACTGTTGGGGACGCTAAAAGCCCAATTTTAAAGCACCTTTTGTTACTTTCATCCAAAGCCTGCATAAGTTTCACAATAATTTAGCCAAAAAATCACTTTTTCTGCGTGTCCTAAAATGTCTTTTCATACAGGCTGCCGCCCCAAGCAGTTGTTGATCGATAGATTAAAGGAAAAGCATTTACCGTCATATGAAACGTCATTTATTTGTTTTTAAATGTTTCTATACATCCTAGAAATCCGCCACTTCACGGGCAGGTTATGGGGACCTCCTAGGCACGATATTTGAAGGAATTTTTCGTTTTTATTTTTAACCCTTATTTCATGGAAAACTCACTGTTCCTTTAAAAAACTTTTTTTTTTTTTACTTTTTGTCCTTGTTTCCTGTCCCCCAGGGCACTACCCAGACCCCCATACACCTTTTATGGCAAATATGTAGCATATATGCCCTCTTGGAGGGCACACTAAAAATCAAATTTTGAGTCCCATTGAGTTCGAATTCGAACATTTGGAAAGTTCGAGTTCGAATGCGAACCGAACTCTTGGGTGTCCAGCTCATCACTAGTGACCTCCTGATTTTCTCACTATTTGTCATTCCTGACACCAACCACTTTTAACACATTAGTGTTCCTCCTGGGATGCAATCTACAGTTTAGAACCTTTCAACCCAATGATAATTCAGTAGGTGCGCTCTTATGCTTATGCTATGAGCGGATATTGAGAAGATCTACTGCTAATGCATAAAGTATGTCATTTAATCTCACTTTTTTTTTTTTTTTTTTTTTGGAGAAAGCATTTTACCCGGAAGGATACATTGAGATTTCTCTCGTTTTCAAGTATGTCCTGGGTGGAGAGTGTTCCGTTAGGTGTCTTGCCCAAGGACACTTACTGGAGAGGTGCTCGTCGGGATCGAACCCATTACTCCACAGGCTCTCTCCATGCAGAGCAGTGATGTTACCTCTACTCCACCCAGCCGGTGGGAATGTGCTGTGCCATCACTGTGTAGCTATAGGGACTTGCATAGCTCACACGTCCATGTTCCTATAACTAGAATAGGCAATATCTTATTGTGATATTCTCGCACGAGATATCAATGATTTGCTCAAAAATCTGCATTTATGAACCCAGCCCTTAGTCTCTTACCTCTTTCACTTCCTACTTAAAGTATTGGTATAAATGGTGTTTGATTGCAGAGTACGATGAAAGTGTATTTAATTTAACAGGAAGCATAATTTATGCAAATTCTGACTTCATGGCGAAATAAATATGCATGTGATATTAATCTCAATGAACTGTGATAATCTGCTCATTTAAATATCACAAAGAATGATAGCAGCACCTGCAAGATAATAGAGCTATATTAAAAATATAAGGATATATATTTCTCCTCTTAATTCTGATTAATGAGCAGCTTTAATTGACCCTTTCACTTTTTTTGGGGGAAAAAATTCATAACATTTATTTGGTACATGGGATGCGTAGATAATAAATATAGGATAAAACAGCAATTTTGAATAAAGATTGTTGTTCTGAGTTGACGGATGAAAATAATGTACTTTTGCTTTTTTTTTTATCCATGTATTTTTCCCTTTACAAAAATATTGCTGGGGTGAAAAGTTCTAAACTATAGATGGCATCCCTTATCTTACAGTTTCACAAAGGGTCTGCATTATCAGCATACAGGCAGAAATGGTCTTTGTGTGAAATACAGAGAATGTGACGCAGATGGATAATAAAATGTTGATCTCCTGCTTATGGGGATATGGAATGATCATAATGAGATTATTAGTAATGCAGTTTCCAAAAAATACCAATAGAATATAAAAAAATCTGTATATGCCTTTTTGTATGGAAATTACAGTGACGCCTTGTATCTGTACTGTACAGGGATTTTCACTCCTACCTCCGATTTTTATTCTTGTATACAAATTTTAGTAGTGACTATGGTAATTTTATGATGGCATATGATTATTTCTCTCACTTGTTTAAGTAAAAGCATTGTTGTATATTGAGAAGAATAAAATTTATAAAAAACATAACATTAGCAATACATTAATTTTTAGTGTTTAATGTTTTTGGATTATATCCTTGGAGAAAAGGAAAACCAAAATATTAAGTATTTTTATACTCGCTTTCATTTTGAATTGCTAAAATTATGTTTAGTGGGAGTGTGGTAGTATTGTATATATTATTGTTTATTATTATATTATCTGTTTTTATTCTTGGCAATCCCATACGAACATTTTTTTGACATTAACCTATAGGAGTTAGTCAGAAAGCGACGAACATGCCACCGAATTTCACCGAATGATGAATTTCGTGGCAGTTTGTCTAGTCACTAAACTGTCAAATCGCCAATTACTCGGGAATTGACAGTGAAAGAAGGAGTGATTCAGCGATTTAGATTTTTTTTTCCTTCTAGCAGCGGCAAAATTGTCCTATAGAACACTGAGAGTGCTGAGTACTGAGAGAGCTATGTGTTGAAATATGTAAACCTCTGTTCTTAATCTATAGAAGTATAGATCAGGGGGTCGCAGTGGATGTGATTTACTTAGATTTTGCCAAAGCTTTCGACACGGTTCCACACAAAAGGATACTATTTAAATTAAGAAAAATTGGTCTAGATGAAAATACTTGTTCTTGGATAGAAAACTGGCTAAAAGATAGGGTACAGAGAGTGGTCATAAATGGCACATTTTCAAGATGGACACCAGTGGTAAGCGGTGTCCCTCAGGGGTCTGTTATAGGACCAATACTATTCAATTTATTGAAAGTCATGTATCAGTGTTTGCAGATGACACAAAACTAGGAAAAGTAATACAATGTGAGCAGGATGTTACTTCGCTGCAGAGGGATTTAGATGGATTGGGGGACTGGGCACTTAAATGGCAGATGAAATTTAATCTAGATAAATGCAAAGTTATGCACTTTGGAGTGAAGAACACACAAGTAATTTATACCCTAAATGGTACGGAGTTAGGGAAATCCAAGCAGGAGAAGGATTTGGGAATAATCATAGACTTCAAGCTAAGTAACAATGTGCAATGTCAAACAGCAGCCGCCAAGGCCAGCAAGGTATTGGCATGCATTAAAAGGGGAGTTCACTCACGGGATGAAAACCTAATTTTGCCTCTGTATAAATCAATGGTCAGACCGCACCTTGAATATGCCGTGAAATTTTGGGCACCTGTCTTAAAAAAAGATATTGTAGCAATAGAAAAAGTGCAGAGACGGGCAACTAAATTAATAAGTGGAATGGAAGGGTTAAGTTATGAGGAAAGACTAACCAGCTTAAACCTGTTTAGTTTAGAGAAACGGCGCCTTAGAGGGGATCTGATAACGGCCCCGTATATATTTATATAAGGCTATCAACCATTGTCTGATAACCTATTCATTAACAGGACTATACATAGGACAAGGGATCATCCATTTAGACTGGAAGAAAGAAAATTTAGCTTAAAGCATAGGAAGGGTTATTTTACGGTGAGAACAATAAAGCTGTTGAATTTTCTGCCTGTTGAGGTGGTTGGGTCAGAGTCTGTACAGACTTTTAAAAAACGACTGGATGACTTCCTGCAGACACAGAATATTAAGGGTTATAATATTTAATATGTGGGTAAAAGCTTCTTGATCCAAGGAGAAATCTGATTGCCATTCTGGGGTCAAGAAGGAATTTTTTCCCAGTATGTTGCATATTGGCGAGCACTTCAGACTGGGTTTTTTGCCTTCTTTTGGATCAACAGCAGTAGGTTATGTGGGAGAGGCTGAACCCGATGGACGCATGTCTTTTTTCAGCCTATATAACTATGTATAACAGTAATGGTTAATCTATTCTGAGAACGCCAAACTGCACTGAAATTCCCATGACTTTCAGTGGCTCAGTTCGACCGGATTAAACAGACGAATCCCATAGGTTTCGATGTAAAAAAAATAAAACATTTAATATATATTTTTTTTTTTTTCCACTGTTCATTCTCTCGATTTTCATCAAACCGTCATTTGTTTTTTCTTCAGAACATCTTTTTTGTTTTGTGGGGTTTTTCTCTTACATTTTTGATTTCCAATTTATTTTTATTTTTTTATAGTTTCTCTTTTAGATTTGAAATTCTGTAACAGACCTTGTTTATTAGACACATTTTAATACATTTGTATTGGTTTAAACAACTCTGCTATTCTAATGGGTATGATTTATTTTTTTTCCTGCAGTTTGGCGCACTTCTGGGACCCTGCAGTGAAAAGGGTCGGCGAAATGGAATCGCTGAAATAGAAAACGCAGAAATCTCGGTGCTTTCTGAATAACCCCTTACGTCATTCGAGAAAGTGACGTAATGGCTGGTAATACTTTTTTACCCTTCTGTTCTGTACCACCCTTTTGGGTGCATGCTCTACAGCAAGGGTTAGCAAGTTTGACCATAGAGTACAAAAATGGTGAAAATACTTTAATATTTGTGGGGTAGGTGAGAAAAATTGCAATTTGAAATATTTCCTTGATTTTTATTTTTTTTTATTTTTTATTTTTAAGAGGCAGAATGCAAACAAGTTTTTTAGAGAAACTTTCCACCACAGGGGAATATTTTACTTTAGATGTATGATTAAGACCTGCGGGTCGAAACGTCACATGGTATTGTCTTGAGGTCTGCTGTACCCGAATAAATGTTTTTGCTCCTCATTTGAAGATCCCACCTTCCTTTGTTTTCACTTGTCTATGGGACTTGCGGCGTCCCCTCAGTGGTGATCTCGTGAGGTCTTTCTGGTCTGGGCTCCCTTCCGGTGGAGATCGTGGCATTTGTCTTTTTACTGCTCTAAACCTATCATATGGCACAATGTGGTTCTTGCAGCTTTTTCAACTCTCAATTATCCAGCCCCACCCAGTAGTGCCATTGGTGGGCACACAGTATGCCATCCACTCATCCATGTTGACTAAAGGGAATTTAGTACATTGGCTCACCTGGTATCTGTCCGTCTAGTAGAAGGGTCACGGGATGGTGCTAGGGTCAGAGGTGAATCATGTAGGTCTGCGGGTGACATGTGAAGTATGAAGGTGGCTCTGGTAAGATGTCTAAGGCTAGGGTCAAACGAACACATTATTTGCAGCGACCGTCAAAAAGTGCGCTGAACGCATTGATGTATTTTTTCACGGAATGTGCGAAAACGGTCAGACGACGTGCATTTTCGTGCGTGATTTTTTTACTGCTTGGTCAAGATACTTTTTGCATCTGGACGTTATGTTGGCTGGACATTAGCAGCGTCTGACGCCTCCTAATCATGCACACACGCCGCTAGTGGACGCAGCGCACTCTGTACGTCAGTACTAGCGGTTCTGCGTTCTCTAAAAAATGCGTTCATTTTCCACTTGTGTTGTGCGGCCGGACTTTCGTGCGGCCGTACTTCGTATATTGCACGTCATTTGCTACTACTACGGCCGTGATTAAGTGCACCTAAACGCACGTTAAAAATGCACTAGTCTGACCCCAGCCTAAAGCAATCCCTCACTCATATTTGGTTTTGTGGATTGATTATTGGTGCTGCCCAGTGTGGAATATATTGCTATAGATTCCTACTACCTGTTCACCGTTGCTGTACTGAATCAAGCTTCCTGTCTCTCTAGGTCTTATAGTCCCTTATTTTTTAAAAAATATATATTAAAACGGATTACAGTAATATAGTAAATTAGACATCACTTTTTCTGTTGTAGCCATAGTTTAGTGAAAATCTATTAGTTCACCTCAGAATCACAATACAATTTAGTAAATCTAGTTAACTTGTGTATTCCCACCACAATGACCATAAAACAGGAGCACAAAGACACCAACAGATCAACACAAGAGCTAAGGAAAGGCTGAGTCTCAACTCACCAAGCTGAGCCCTGTACAACAAGCAACAGCTTGTCCATACAAGTCAGAGCAAGTCAGTGCTGGCTAAAAAAGATGAATCTGGTTCTATCATGCAACAGCAAGCTGTCACTCCACTAGATATCAATTATTTTTTAAAGAACAGCCTGATCGCTTTTCAGATCCTTTTTTTTTTTTAAATAAATTTTATTTTTCAAACATAAGGGGCCCTATTACAATCTTCACGCAAATGTTTGCGCGCGCGCAAAAACGCATTAACGGGAGGGGCAAAACCTTTGCGCAGAACGTCGTATTACAAAGTCAGCGCAACAAAAGCACGTAATCGTCTAATGCGGGTGGAGCTGCGCGAACCCTTTGCAAGCTTACTGTACTTCGCGCGTCCTATACTTAACATTGTGAGCGCAAATGCATTTGTGCGCTGGTACGCGGATGGTATTACAATCTATGCGCAGTTTTTAACGCAGAGCCGTTGCGCGCATAATTTTAGCAACTCCTAAAAACTGGTGGTAACTGCAAATCTGAACGTCCTGGTCAAAACCAAATAAACCAGCCCAAAAAAAAAATACAAAGTATAGTTACTAATATATTGCTATAGATTCCTACTACAAATTCTAAGCATATCCAATCATTAAAATGGAGAGGTCGTGCGTGTTTTTTATTATTGATGCAGCATGTATACTCAGATTGACTTTGGCAGGCGTAAAAACTAAACGTGAGATAATTGTGGTTCTTAATTCTGATTAGCTGAATCGCGTGAAAAAAACAGTCCGCACACTGATTTCTGCACGTAGCGTTAATGCGCGAAAGTTTTTGCGTGTCTTTTTTACGAGCTTTATTTTTGGACGGATGAAAAAATACACGAGGATTATAATACCAGCGTTAATATACACGCGTTAACGTCTAACGCTTTGCGCAAAAATTTGCGCGTGCTTTTTGCGTGAAGAGTGTAATAGGGAGCAAGAATGGGGTACAAAAAGAGAAAGGGAGACACATAACAGGGAATAATTTTCGTTATAGTGGTCGTTTGCAACATTATGTCTCCGTTTCTTTCAATAAGTGCTCATCAGGACGGCAATGATAACAAGACGTCGCATATGCGCAAATTAGGTTTGCAGAAGAGGGAAAAGAGAGGGGGATTACCAGGATAGGAAGAGGAGGTGATTCTCGTCCGTGGAGAACAAACCAGCAACAAGGTCGTAGATACCTCTTTAATTGAATAACTTTTTAAAGAAATGCCTGAAATAATTGATATTCTGTTTTGAAGTCTCGTTTATTTCGTTTTATTTCACTCCAATAAGACCAATTTATCCTGAACATAGCCCAATGAGGCAGACCTGTATGCACAAAATATTTTTTTAAAACGGTGATCCCATTGAGATCCCAAGATGAAATTTTGCAGAAAGCTTTTATAAATACGATATATGCAATACAATTTTTTTTTTTTTTTTTTAAAAAATGACTCATTTTTTTTTAAAATAACTTTAAAATTTAAAATTTTGTAACTTGGTTTTAAAATTTAAAACAAGTCCGTCGTGTGGCATCATATTAAACCCCATGAATTTCTGAAGAGATTGGCATTTTTAGTTTCGAAATATCACAATTCTGGGCTGAACTTTTAATGTTTGTGTGTAGTCCAGAAAGGCCAAAACTGGTTTTTGTTTATAATTTCTAACCCTCTTAACTAAAACAGGATTAAATAAAAAAAAATTAGATTTAAACTTCGTTTTTGATCATTCAAAAAGTGTACGAATTTTTATGTAAATTGGAAGACATGAGGTAAAAAAATTCATTAAATTGGATCACTGGACATGGCATAGCCCTCGTGCTCCAGCCCTGCCACTTGTCTGCCCTGTGCTCCAGCCCTGCCACTTGTCTGCCCTGTGCTCCAGCCCTGCCACCTGTCTGCCCTGTGCTCCAGCCCTGCCACCTGTCTGCCCTGTGCTCCAGCCCTGCCACTTGTCTGCCCTGTGCTCCAGCCCTGCCACCTGTCTGCCCTGTGCTCCAGCCCTGCCACCTGTCTGCCCTGTGCTCCAGCGTGGTTAGGGTGTTTTGCATGCCTTTTTGCAATCCAACAGAGTTAAACCCCTGGTGGAATATATATATATATTATATTATATTTTTTCATTCTTTTTAGAGACCCTAGACATGAAAACCCCAAAGTTCACTTGGTACACCGCCTGGCCATAAAATCCCCACCTGGGTTGAACTAGGCCAATATGTGCGATTCTTCCATTGGATAATTACTGCAGTTCTTAATGTTTCAGCTGCAGAAAATGAGGTGATGTGACTCCCTGAATATACTGAATGAGCGGGTTTTTTCTCCCCTGATGGCACAGCGAGCATATTCCAAGATGGCAATGCCAGGATTCATCGGGCTCAAATTGTGCAAGAGTGGTTCAGGGAGCATGAGACGTCCTTTTCACACATGGATTGGCCACCGCACAGTCCAGACCTTAACCCCATTGAGAATCTTTGGGATAATGTGCTGGAGAAGACTTTACGCAGCGCTGCGACTCTCCCATCATCAATACAAGATCTTGGCCACAAATTAATGCCACTCTGGATGCAAATAAATGCTGTGACATTGCATGAGCTTATTGTAACGACGTCTCCGCATAAGTTGCTTCAATGAAATATTAGAGAGTGTGACTTCTTTTTTTTGGCCAGGTAGTGTATAATGCCGTTCAATCTAAATGTCCTTCATTATCCGTAAGATGGAAGTGAAGATAATTATAGGCTACACAAAAATAATGCTGGCAACACATCCAAGATCAGAGTCATCAGATGTCAGACCATAAATAAAGAAGTGTCTCGTTCTTTGTTCATGTCATGATTTCCCTGGATGCAGTGATGCCTTGATTTATAATTTCAATGGCTTCAAAACGAAAACAATCTGCGTCTCTGAAGGCACACTTTGGTTGTCTGCTAATTGATTGTCATCTCCCAGGATGTGAGCGCTGGGAGGCGGTGCAGATGTCGCTCTAGCGGAGTGACGAGTTCAAATACGTGGAAAAATAAAATTAAATGAAGAAAATTAAGTTTAATGGAGATAAAATATAGATATGGAAAAATAAAACTTCACACACCTGGAAGATGAGGAAAATGTGAACGGAATCATGTTAACCCCTAAAGAATCACGGCTCTTCAAATCATGCAGCAAGGGTTTCTGTCCTCTCTGACAGTGGTGTTTGAACTGACCTGAACTTCAGTTCAAGAGTTTTCTTCTAAATTCACACTAAATCAAGTTTTTTGCTCCAGAAAAACTGGAAACCAAAATCTGGCCTTTCCAGGAGCCAAGTCTACTGAACAAGTAACTTTTACTTAAATGCATATGGGAAATCATAATTAACCCCTTTGCTACTGTAACCGATGTAAATATGTGTGTGTCTCTTTAAGAGCACAGTATGTGTTAATTCCCCAATATCCCCCATTTTAGAGAAACTCCTTTAATATTCTAAATGTCTCACGCAAAGAAAGCTTTTGGTTTGTTTTTGTTTTAATTTTGTGCAGCCGTTGAGTTAATGCTATTATGCTAATGAGGCATGACCTCATCTCCTGTGAGCCCGGGGTTTTCCTTCAGATCAGGAGGCAGCTGCGTGAGGTAGAAAGTGTAATTAAGAGCTCTCACATTTTCTTCCCTTTAGAGTTTTAAAACCATGCAAAAGTTCTCCCAAAACGTTTTTTTGTGTTTAGATTTAACCCTTATATATGTGTAGTTATGTTAGTTCCTCTAGGAGGTTCATGTGTGCAGAATAAAACAGCTCTATTGTTTAGAACAGGGCTTTGAGTGTAAAATATCAGCACAACAAGTGATAACCTGTGTTAATCCTATGCTTGGTGTCTGTAGGTGGATGTCACAGAGGATATTCTCATTGCCGTGTTTCATATGTTTTATTCGGGTATGATTTGTTTTATTCCCATTTTTATGTTTTATTTGTATTTTCCTGTTGAATTTATGTATTTTCTTTTTGTATATATGTATATATTTATTGTATTGTATTGTAATGTGACTATATACTCAGCCTTCAGATCACGAGGCAGCTGTGTGAGGTGGATGTCACAGAGGATATTCTCATTGCCGTGTTTTATATGTTTTATTCAGATTAAAATCGCATGCTCCCAGTGATCCAGTTGCCGGTCTCATCTTTGATGCTCAACAACACCACAAAACACAACACAGAGTCCATACGAACGGGCAGCGAGAGTGTAGGCCGGTTACACTACCAAAGAATTTTTCTGAAAAGCAGTGTTTATTATTATTTTTTGAGAAGGTATTTTTACCAGGAAGGATACGTTGAGATTTCTCTCGTTTTCAAGTATGTCCTGAGTGGCGAGTATGTACCGTTGGGTGTCTTGCCCAAGGACACTTACTGGAGAGGTGCTCTTGCCGGGATTCAAACCTGTGTCTTCAGTCTCCACAGTCACAGAGCCGTGGTGTTACCTCTAGAAAATATTGCTATAACTCTATGTGAAACAAATCCGAGGCAGGTGAGCATAAACGTCAATGGCCATTCAAGTAAACAAATACCTGTTTTGTTTCACATTGAGTTATAGGGATAAGCACATATGTCCTATTTTTTGTGTGTTTTCTACATGTTACTGGGCTGGATACTTCTGGTAGTTGCAGCCACCCTGGTAGGGATCAGGCGTGACAGTTTTTTTCTGTAAATAAAAAAATTATTGAAATATAGTCCAAATGTGTTTCTTAGTGTAATATCCCATTTTGCAGACAAATGTCACCATCTGCTGGCCAAAAGGATCTACTGCAGCACTGGAAGACATGTTGTTCAACTAGTGAGCTGTCTCGAAGACCCTTGCCCGGCTGGTTTTAAATAGTATTTGCACCTCAGGCGTCCTCAGTTTTATGTTTTTTTTCTTTTCTATAATAAGAGTTATTCAGAAAGAGCCGGTGAAGCCTATCCTGCTGCTTTTTACATTATTTTTTCTAAGAAAATGCATTGAAATGTTTAATGAAAATTGCCATTGTTGCAACGGTTACAAACTTCACCATTTATAAGAATGGCAATTTTTGCCGGTGTTTGCAACATGGGAGAAAAACGGTCCTTTACGAATAGCCACATTTGTTTCAAAAGTATGGGAAAAAAAACCTAGATATTAATTATACTTTATTTATATAGCGCCAGCATATTTTGTAGCGCTAAACAATGGGCACGATATAGACAGGACTACAATACAATGAACATCATTTTGATAACCAGTACAGGAGGAAATGAGGGCCTTATTCCCCTGGGGGCCTACAATCTAGATATTTGTTTATTAACCTCTTTTTGCAGTAGCCTTGTAGTGAAAGTGTGCTTAGGCGTCTCAGAAGCACATTTTCTTACTAAATTCACTAGACATGTGCACAGCACAAAATTTCGTTTTGAACTAATGGATTCGTCCTAAAATGCAATTTATTTAGTTGCTAAAGAAATTCGTTTTCAATTCTTTAGTATGAAAACTAATTTCGTTCATCCGAAAACCAGTGGATACAATTACTATTGTAGTAGTGGCTCCTCAGAGGGCTGAGATCGCTGCTTGTTACAGTATCTCTCACTCTCAGCACAATGTGGGCCATATTACATAGTTGGTGCTAACATAACCAGAGCTGTTGTAACCTTCCCAGAGCCATTATAGCCTATGGAGGTTTTCAGTTTACAACAGCTCTGGTTAAGTTAGCACCAACATTGTAATACTGCCCCGTGTCAGGCAAAGCTGTTACAGTAACTGACTGCTGCTCATCACAGCGCTCAGAGTTTCTGTAAAACTAGTAAATAATATTTTTATATATAAGAGGTTAGAACAATATTATTTCCTTGTTTTACTGAAACTCTGAGCGCTGTTACAGTCAGTTACTGTAACAACTGAGCCTGATACATTGTACTGAGAGATAATGTAACAAGCAGCCGATCTCAGCGCTCACAGCCACTGGATTTAAAGGGCTAAAAAAAAAGGCTCCTCTCTGTATAATGTTTAGAACATCGTCCTGCATTAATTAATACCCCTCTTTGTATAATGTAGATAACATCCTCCTGCATTAATGTCCCTCTCTGTATAGAACATTCTCCTCAATTTATACCTTTCTCTGTATAATGTATATAACATCCTCCTGCATTAATACCCCTCTCTGTATAATGTATAGAACATACTCCTGCATGAATTAATGTCCCTCTCTGTATAGAACATCCTACTGCATTGGCATGTGGAGGGTGCAGAACTTCGGATGTTGCGATGTTGCGATCTTCATTGCTGGTCTCCTTCACTCATCAATGTAATATCACAAAAAGGACTGAAACTAAAATGTAGTGCATTTTATTTTAGTTTCTTTCGTTTTTTGTACTGAGCAGTTTCGTTTCTCTTGAGTCATACTGAAACTAAATTATCCCAAAATTCGGACTAAATCGTTTTAGTACTAAAACGAATGCACATGTCTAAAATTCACCACTTGACATGCATCTGGCACCATCTGCTGGCCCAAAAGTGCTTTTACATCTCCATAATACAGTTTGGGCTCTTTTTTTTTTTTTTCCTCGTGGGACAAAAACAGGACTCCAAGCCTTAAGGCCAGGGTCAGACGATCGTACGAGATGTACCTGTACTGACGTGCGTCCGTCGCAGAGTTGTGACGCTTCAATGGGGCCGGTCACATGCTGTAGCGCGCACCTACAAGTGGACGTGCAGAAAGCCTCCCCATCAAAACGCTAGACGCACGTTGGACAGGGCTGCATAGAGCGATCCACCATAGGGGGAAATCAAGCCTTGCAGCACTGAGCGCATGAACTGCGCTCAGCGAGGTGGCTAGACGGGCGTCAAAATGGAAGGAACGCCCACTCTCATGGACGTGCCTTCCGCTCTTCAAAACACTCGTCTGACCCCCGGCTTAAACTGTCTTGGCACCTTCGACTATCATGCTTGAGGAGCTAAAACTTTGCACGTTTTGGACCCCACTTGAAACAGAATTTCTCATTTCTGCACTTAGGCCACCTCGAGCATATTCAATTATTAAGGCTCCAGCAGGAGTTTTTGAAGATTGAGTATATTCGATCGTGGTAGTCAAGTGCTTAAAGTAAGTTATGTTTATAAGAATATTTCTATACGATCGCAGAATGCTTGAGCTGACATCATCCGCGTAGAATACGAACTGTCAAAAGGCTAAAATCCAAGCTTTATTTTCTGCAAAATGTGTTTCAGGATCCTATTAATATCACATTAATTGGGGAATCATTGTACTGTTTTCACAACACATTTAAGCAATATTAAAACTGACAGAGAAGCCCGAACAGTTATTTCTAAACTTAAATGCTTCATTATTACTCTTTTTTGTTCCGTTATCTCATTGATTGCCATGCTTTTTGCTATACTTAAGCTACATAAAATGCAGAATGAGAAAATACGCCATTTCTCTTTTGGAAAGCATGCAATTAACCAATGTTAAAGTTTGTCTCAACTGACTTGGCAACCTTTATGGCACGCACATTTTATCCCTCGGTATTGTGCGTAATAGAAAGACTGCCACTTGCTGTAGCGGGATAAGAGGTTTAATGAATATTAAAAGCATGAGATTTATTTGTAATCTATTCATTCTTCACTTTTTTAACCGAATAACTCACTGAGCGCTAATAAACATTTAACTAAACAAGCTCTTTTATTTATTTTTTTCTTTGCAGCAATTCTAATGCAGAGAACGGAAAGAAACTGTTAGGAAATGAAAGACTGAATGATAGTGACAAGTAAAGCAGACACTTGCATTCTTTTTCATTTTTATTGATATTCAAGAAAATATTGTTATTTCAGCTAATTGGGAGCACACGAAATTCTGAATTGCTGAAATACTGAACTGGCATTTTACTAACTCTTTGTGCAACACTAGCCCTATCCCTAACCCTAATACAAACATAAACCGTAACTAGTAGCCCTAACAGAAACCCAACTGTAAAAGTAACCCTAAGGCTAGGGTCAAACAAACGCATTATTCGCAGCGACCGTCAAAAAGTGCATCCGAATTGTGAGCTGGGAAACAGGTAGCGGGTGCAATTGCTCTCTGGGGTGAGCACTCTTGAAAGGTTCAGAAACCAGACCAGTGACTTTTCTTCAAACGGGGGTACATTTATTGCAGCAACCCACAGGTTATACACCACACTGTATATTGCTCAAAATAAACCGTTCAAAAGCAAAGAAAATTCCTAGCCGTGTCCCGGCACTAACTAAACATACAATAGCCCTGACTAACAACCTTTGCAAACCTAGTGTTTGTCAGGCTCCAGCAAACCAGCATAACCAACCTTGTGCTCCAGCAGATAGAGACCGTCTGCTCCCCAGACTCCAGAGCCATGTCTGTTTGCCTCACCTGCACTAAATTGCCACTGAGGCAAAGTGCAAAACCAGGTGCTTAGAGGTTCCGGAAGGTGTAAGAGAGAAATCTGGGTGACACAAAAAAACCCCGGACAGGACCTTTCCTTGCTCTCTACATGATGCCCTGTTACAGAATGCATTGATGGATTTTTTTCACGGGAATGCGCGAAAACGGTCAGACGCGCATTTTCGTGCGTGATTTTTTACGGATCGTCAATAAAGCACTTTTTGCGACTGGACGTTATGTAGGCTGGACATTAGCAGCGTCTGACATCTCCTAATCACGCACACACGCCGCTATGCCGCCGCAGCGCACTCTGTACTTATAAAGGGGAATAAGGCCAGCATCAGACGAGCGCGCTATGTGCGCCTGTACTGACCTCGTGCTAACCGGCGCCCATCGCAGCGCACGCAACAAGTGTCCGTTATCCAAGTCTCTCCTGAGTGTGCTCAGCGATGTGGCCAGACGGGCGTCGAGTGGAAGGAACATCCACTCTCACAGACGTTCCTTCAGCTCTCCAAAGACACTCGTCTGACACTAGCCTTAAATGGGATAATGGTATAGAGCAGGGGGTCAGCAACCTTGGCACCCTGATGTTTTGGAAACTACATCTCCTTTGATGCTCAGTCACATTAGGCTGACTGACCCACATGGGAAATGTAGTTCCCAAAACATCAGGGAGCCAAGATTGCTGACCCCTGGTATAGGGGTCTGCAAAATTTCAGACATTTCTGAAAATCTTCAGATTTGTCCAACATTTTTGATCAATCAGTATCTGAAATCTAAAATTTATGGATTCTGAAATTTTGACCTGTGCACATGTCTAAAGGAAGGGCACACAGAACAGTCTGTTACACAGGGGAGCATTCACTAACCAGTGTTTTTTTATAGAGTTCTTGGTTTATCTCCTTAAGGGGGTTAATATCTCTGCTTCGGCCAGCCCACACAGCTGACGCGCATCATTGGCTGCAGGGGGTGACCTGAGCTCAGGCCGTCTCACAGCAGACAACGGCGCTTGCCGGCTGCGGGGAGGGGCCGAGGCAGCCCATAGAAGTCAACAGGGCGTACTAGTATGCACGGTGTCTTCTAAACTCACCCGCTGCAGGGAGCCCATGGTACGCCTTGCGTCTGGAAAGTGTTAACTACGGTGAACTATGGTGGAGCCAGTACAGTCAAATTATGGTCAATTTACAGTATAGGAAATGTATGAAATGCTGTATTTTTCACCGTTCTTTCCACCATACGTTCTGCTCAAGTTCTTAATCATAGTTTTCAGCATTGGTTTCTGTCGTAATAATTTAGTACGCCTTTCACCATAGTTCCCATCGGTGTTTAGCATTGTTTCGACACAGTTGTCTCCACCGTAGACATTTACTGCTTTACTATCATTATTAACTATCCTACAGGAGCCTGACATTGTGTAAACGCCATCTGGTCTTTTTCTGGTGCACCGCAAAGGAAACGAGTTAATTGCAAACAAAATTCAGCTGAAATTGCACAGACTTTCAGTGCATTGTGAATAGACCCTACAGTCTATTCAGATTCTCAAGGTGTTAAATGTCATATATACTTTATACATCTTTATAAATCTACTTGCTTATGCTGCAGTTCCATTCTTGGAACGTTCTGCCCCTTTAACCTCCCTGGCAGTCAAATTTTGTGTCTAATAGCGCCTCAATTTTTTATTTTTTTTAAAGGAAACGTATTTTTGTACATAGTTAGCCTATAATAATTAGGAATCACGCACTGAAATCCGTGCAAGCAAGAGTCCTTACTGGTAAAATACTTTATAAATAAATAAATTAATTAAAATAAATACACTGAGTCCGATAAAGTTTGAAACACGACATAATAATTTATTATCCCAAAAATAATTATCCAAAATAATGCAAATAAATGATATTCAATAAAATACAACAAAAAACACTGAAATCTGTCTGAAAACAAGGGTTAGACTATGTATGGTCTGTTTCCTAACCTGTAGTGCCACCTAGTGGCCGTTCATAAACATTGTACATTGGAAAACAGTGTATTATTTTTTTAATTTTGCTGCCTGGTCCCGCCCCCTGCATCATGTGACTCACAGGGAGACTTACCAGGAAGCAACTCGCCGCGATCACACTGCGGGGGACAGCCAGGGAGAGCAGGAGGAGGTGAGTATGCATCCAGCCCGAGTGTGGCTTGGGGTTACCGTTCGCGGTAGTGAAATTTAACCCCGAGTCACACTCCGGAATACCACCAGGGAGGTTAAAAGCTGACTGTCCATGTAGAGAAATTCCAGGTCGGAGTAGAAAATAGACTAGCTACATTGTGTAGACCTATAAACGCCCTGTTTTCTATACAAACTTTCTCACACACACCGTTGCACACGCATTCCCACCCCCACACACGCACATTGCCCCATACACTCTCATCTACAGAAGCTGAGCCTGTCATGTCCATTTGATGCTGCATTTAAGATTCATTGTTGAAACTGACCATCTGTCTGTACATGGCAAGACCACGACATGTACTTCTAAGGCTCAGAGAATAAACACCTTTTTAATCCTCGTCTGTAAGTAAAGACTCTCTTTATATTGCACACTATGGCGAGTCTAAACCCATAGATCTGAAGGCCATAGTACTAATGTAACAGAAATATTGCGTATTCTGATATTTTTGGTATTTCGGATTGATTCTTTTTTTCGGATGATCAGCAATTCGCATTTCGGGCTGATACGTTAATTAGTTTTTATTGGTATTTTGTTTTTATGATCAATTCGTATTTCGTTTTTATTTTGTTTTTCGTTTTTATTTCGGAATGTGAAACGGATAAATTTTACTTTGATTAAGGCCCGTGTCAGACGAGCAGTGTACACGTCCGTGTTGCCGCACATTTTAACGTCCGTGGTAGCATATAATTATGATCAATAGAGACCCACACACAAAGTACGTCCACACAGAAGTGCGGATGCACAACGGACGCGGCAAGGCAGGCAAGAACGTAAATCCGCTAGAATGGGCGCACTGAGTGCGCAACGTCCGTATTGCTTTGTGTGTGAGTGATGAACGAGGTCACACTGATGCATCCATTGCATTGTGCGTCCAGCGTTTTTGACGGACAAAATGGTTCTTCATTTCATTTATTTTCCCTTCAACATCTGTCAAAAATAACGTCAGTCAGAATAACGGACTGTGTGGCCACTAACGCATCTTCCGTCAGAAAGTACGTCCGTACTGCACGGACGCACAGTCCGTACAAAATGCGCTTGTCTGACAACAGCCTTGGGTGTAAAATAACAATAAAAAATGCCTAAACCCCTGTCTTTGGTGAAAGCTATTCAGTACCAAGGACAGCACCTATTCTTGGTGCTGCAACTTTTTCAGCACCCTGGATAGCAGCTCTGCGGGGCTGCTGTCCTTGGTACTGAATAGCTTTCACCACCAAAGACAGGGTTTTAGCCAAGTAAAATTCATCTGTTTTACATTCCGAAATAATTAATAAAATCAAAAGAGTATACAGGGAACTGCTTCAAAAGTGGAGCAAGGATGGAGTGAGCTGATCCTTGGTTTTTCGTTCTCCAGGATGACCGTTTCCAGAGGCATCATGGAATTGTTGTTGTAGTACAGCGAGACAATCCTGAGTGGGGAGACAAGAAAATGCTTGTGCTGCATTTGAAGCCTGGACACTTGCAGTTGAACATTGACCTCTATCTGATGTATGAGATCCATGGGAACACCATGAAACAGCCAAGGGTAGAAAATGGTGTCAGAATTCGTCCGTGGACATTTTAGGAGGGATAAACGAGACTGGGCATCTGCTAATAGATGACATGAATGTCGAACTGGGAGGAAAACAGACCAGGCTTCCAGATTCTTGTGGCCCGTGAGGACCTTAAAAGGATGGAGGTCCTTCCATTCCAGGAGGTGGCACCATTCTGACGGGGCACACTTAATGGCAAGTTCTTTCTCATCGTAGTTTATCTCATCAGGGGTCAGTTTCTTAGAATAGAAGACAACGGCATTGACTGCTTGGGGGACTTCTTCAACTCGAAGCCAAGAAACTCTATTTTTTTCATCTTGCAGATGCATTTTTTGATCTTGGCAAATAACTGCTGTGTACGGAGATGTGTCAGGATGGTTGTCATGTTTTCTGTCTTCAGTAAGAGAACAGGGAAAAAACAAGGATTATCATCCAGATAGACCATTATGTAACTGTCGGTCTCTGAAGATTTCGTTCAGGAAATGTTGAAATGTAGCCAGGGCATTGCAGAGTCCGAAGGGCATTATCACATATTCATAGTGGCCGTATTGTGATCTGGGAGCCGTTTTCCAATCGTAGCCTTTCCATATCCTGACTAAATTGTAGGCCCCCTTTTAGATCAAGTTTCAAATTAACCCCTGTCTCCTTGCAGTCATTCAATAAATTCAGGTATCAGGTACATGTGCATCGTCTTAGCCTTTGTGTCGTTTGAGTCTATTCATCATTCCTGAGACCTATACATGTCATGATTTAAGATTTTGTACAATGTTATTTTTTTCAATTCAATACATCATGCTTATATATATATATATATATCGGAAACCTTAAATATATTGACCCAATGCCGAAATATCAGAAGTTTCCAATATTCTGAATCAGCGTATTAATATTTATTTTTGGAATAGGACATTTTTGGATTCCGAATTCAGAGTGCACCGTGATTTTACCTGTCCACATGTCTAATCCATATGTGCCTTTTAAACAAAAATAAATATGTCCTTCCTGTTTTTTGGGGGGTTTCTGCAGGTGTGACCTTTATTACAGTGGACATCACAAATAAATGTGTACAGATTTAATCTGTATATAATGTAGAACTTTGCACCGGTTCTTGTTGGTGCAGTCCGCCATGTTTTCATATCACAGGGTTACATGGCTTCACTTAAGCCTGAGTTTAAATGTAAATGTGATTGCCGCTTAAGGCTATATTTAAACGTAAATATGATTATACAGTTTAATCTAAATCGAGTTTTTGAATTTACATCAAACGTGAAAAAAAGCAAGGCTAAATTATGTTTGAGAGTGTAATGATACACATTTGCTTAAATCTCTGTTAAAGCGGCAGCTCTACGCGACTGTTAACATAAGTTGATTAAAGTAAATGAGTCTTTTGTTGTTTTCTTCAGAAATGTGCCTTTTGAGTCGATGCTCCAATATTATATTTACTGCCTTAATGATTAATTAACTGGGTCAGGTAGACTGAACGTTGAAAGTGGGTCAATCAACACTATGTGAGACTTGTGCTTCGCGTGAGTTCAAGCATATTTATGCATATATTTACAAAGCCCTTCATAATCCCAATTATGCTTTCAAAGTGCATTTATGCTTAGAAACATTTATTCTCTCTCTGCTCTAGGTATTCGAGATTTTCTCAAGCAGTATAAATTAATTTAAATTAATGCACGAGCTGATTCGCCCTGCCAGGTTTCAGTTTTACCCTTGAAGGGTGAGCACACTCGTGACCTTGATGTCTAAAGCTCCAATTATCCTAATAATAGTTTGGTCATAAATATACATGGCACAAATAATAGCCGGAAAAAGTAAATAAAATTCCGGTTTACTCATTGCAACAGACTTTTCATATGTTTTCATAGATCGCCTGCACGGGTGTACAAACTGGTGGAAGGCAATTTCCCCTCTCCCCAATTATCTATCTAGACGTGTGTGTCTGGGACTGAGGATTTGTTATGTCGATGTAGTTTATCTATATATATATATAAACGCGAAAGTCCTGACTGACTCCTCAACGCCCAGCTGAAACGGTTTAACCTAGGAACGTGAAATTTTGAAGGTGCACTGTTTTTATGATGTAGGCTCCCACTAAGGAAGGATTTTTGGAAAATGCATCCATAAGGGGGTGAAAAAGGGGTTGAATATTTTAAGCAGGATACCTATAGATCAAAAACAAGATGCTACAGATGTGACAATCGGTATTTAGATTCGTCTTGAAAAATAAAAAAAAACACCTATTTTACCGTTTTTCAAAAATCCAAGTTGGGGGCGAAAAAAGGGGGTAGAATTTTTAAATATTTTTATTTTTTTCTTGTAACAAGTATTTATTCGAATTTTGCATGAGTAAAGACTTTACAGCATAGTATGTAAGCAGGCCAGGTATGGGTCAATAGGCAAGTCGTTACATCGGGGGCATGAAATTTAAATAAAAACATCAGCAATTACATGGTCAAACAATCTGTACATTAACAACAATCATAGGTGGCGGACGAGATTAATACGGGGGGGAGAAGGGGGGGAGTGGGGTTGGGGGGTCTGTAAAGGAGTAGTGCTAATCAGCAGGTGCCAAGGTTCAATATCACGGTCTAGTAGGAGGCAAACCACATGAAAAGAGGGTAAACAGGGTGACTCAGGGGGTTATGGTTGTGCATTAGCGTCAGGTCTATATCAAGCAATCTTACGTAGGGGAAGGGTTTCGCGATAAAGGGCAAACAGCTGGCCAGTACAGTAGAACCAGCGGCGAAGGTGTTTATCAGAGGTGCCAGCTGCTCTATGGAGGAGGTCCTCGACATTGCGTAGGTTATGTATCTCCTGTACCCATTCCTTAAAAATTGGGGGCCGTGGGTGACTTCCAATGTTGGGGGAGAACGGCCTTAGCCGCATTGAGAAGTCTGTCTAGTGAGTTTTTGTAATCTGCAGCTAACAAGATGGTGTGGTGCAGGAGCATTGGGGCTGGGGAGAAATCAGGTGACATCGTGGAGATCTTGCCAATGGTATCGTGGACCGTTTGCCAGAATGGTTTGAAGGCGTGGGCAAGACCACCACATGTGAAGTAGGTCTGCGTGAGGGGCTTGACACTTCCAGCAGGTGCCGTCGGTACGTGTGCCATATGTAGCAATCAGCGCGGGGGATTTATACCACCTCGACAAGAGCTTAAAAGCTGTCTCCTGCATCCTGCTGGCCATTGAGCATGTAGTTGTGAGTGTGGTGATCTTTTCCCACTCCTCGTCCGTAAAGGACTGCTGGAGGTCCGCTTCCCATTTGGCCCTGTAAAGAGGTGTGTGGTTCGTCAGCCCTTGGAGCAGGCCGTAAAGAGAGATACCATGGGACAGTGTGCGAGGGCGTTGTATCAGTGTTTCAAATTGTGTGAGGGGTCGAGCGAAGTCAGCTTGTCGGGCTAGGGTGCGTAGATATGTGGTCAGGCGGTGTAGATGAAATCGGGTGAGGAAGGAGTGCGGGTGAGGCAGCGGTACATCGGTTGCCAATTTAAACGTGTCACTGTCGACATATAAAGAGGCTCGCACCGGTAGTGGTCGGTCTTGTGTAGGTAGAATGCGTTGGGAGAATGTGGGTAGTTGATGGAGGGGAGAGGGCCAGGGGGCGATCGTCGTGGAGCGCTGTAGGGTCCTCCACACTTTCAAGGTGGCAGTGATCCTGGGGTAGGGGGGGTGTATGATTCGCGGTGGTGCCTGATGGCCACGGAAAGGAAGCTAGGTCACCGTCAGCGAGTGTCGTCTCCAGGGGTACCCAGAGTTTCTGAGCGGGGTTATTAGTCCATTCCAAAATGCGGAGTAGGTGAGTGGCTTGATAGTATTTCCTAATGTTGGGAAGGGCCAGGCCCCCGGCAGTTTTGGAGGCAGTTAGGAGGTGGAAGTTAAGTCTAGGTTGGCGGCCGTTCCAGACATAAGATGTGAAGGTCGATTTGGAGAGAGCTAAAAAATTGATTAGGGAGGGCGATTGGCAGGGTCTGAAAGAGATACAGTATGCAAGGTAGGACATTCATTTTCAGGACATTGATGCGACCAAACCAGGTGACGTGTGGGAAGGCCCATGATGCGAGGTCTGAGGAGATAGATTGGAGTAGGGGGAGAAAGTTCATGGAGTACAGAGCCAGCAGGTCAGAGGTCAAGTGGATGCCTAAGTATTTAATTGCGGAGGGGCACCAGTGAAACGGGAATGCAGACTGCAGCTGTGCTCGTAGTGGCGATGCGATACCCAGTCCCAGGATCTCAGACTTTGCCATGTTGATCTTATAGTTACTGTACGAGCTATATTCCGGTAGGAGTTCTGTGAGGGATGGGAGGGTGATTAAAAGTTTGCGAATGAAAAACAGTAGGTCGTCTGCATAAGCAGCGACCTTATGTTGCTGCGTTCCTATTGTTATGCCGTGGATCGAGGGATTGCTCCTGACTGCCTGTAAGAGGGGTTCCAGGGAGAGTGCAAATAGCAGCGGGGAGAGGGGACAGCCCTGTCGTGTGCCATTGTGGATAGGAAATGGTGGGGAAAGGATGCCATTCAGGTTAATTCTGGCTGAGGTATTTTAAATATTTTAAACGGGATACCTGTATCTCCAAAACAGGCGATGTTACAGTCCTGAAAATTGGTATTTAGATTAGTCTTGAAAAATAAAACACGTATTTTACTGTGTTCTGAAAATTCCTTGGGGGGGGGGCAAAAAGGGGGCTTGAATACTTTTATCAGTATACCTATATTTCAAAAACCAAAGATGTTACGGGTGTGAAATTTGGTATTTACAATCTTCGTGAAAAAAAACAAACAGGTGTTTTACCATTTTCCAAAAATCCCAAGGGGGGGTGGAAAAAAGGGGGCTGAATACTTTTAATCAGGATACCTATATCTCAAAAATAGAAGATGTTACATACGTGAAAATTGGTATTTAGATTCGTCTTGAGAAATAAAAAAACACCTATTTTACCATTTTCCAAAAATTCAGTGGGAGGGGGCAAAAAGGAGGGGTTGAATACTTTTATCAGTATACCTATATTTCAAAAACCGAAGATGTTACAGGTGTGAAATTTGGTATTTACAATCTTCGTGAAAAAAAACAAACCTGTGTTTTGCCATTTTCCACAAATCCAAATAAGGGGGGTGGTCAAGGGAAAGGAGTCTGAATACTTTTATCAGTATATCTATATTTCAAAATCCAAGATGTTACAGGTGTGAAGTTTGGTAATTACAATCGTTTGAAAATAAAGAAAGACGTGTTTTACCATTTTCCAAAAATCCAAGTGGGGGTGAATACTTTTAAACAGGATACCTACATCTCAAAAACAGAAGATGTTACAGACGTGAAAATTGGTATTTAGATTTGTCTTGAAAATAAAACCACATGTATTTTACCATTTTCCAAAAATCCAGTTGGAGGCAAAAAGGGGGATGAATACCTTTATCACTATACCTATATTTCAAAAACCAATGATGTTACAGGTGTGAAATTCAATATTTACAATCTTCGTGCAAAAAAAACATGTTTTACCATTTTCTGAAAATCCAGTTAAGGGGGTGGGGGAAAGGGATGTGAATACTTTTATCAGTATACCTATATTTCAAAAACCAAAGATGTTACAGGTGTGAAATTTGGCACTTACATTCTTCTTGAAAAGTAGTAAAACACGTGTTTTACAATTTTCCAAAAATCCCAAGTGGGGGGAGAGGGGGGTTCTACCAAAAATACCTCAAGTTTCTTTTAAAACACAATTTTAACAAATCCTAAAATCCACGCGAGCGAAGCCGCGGGCAAAAGCTAGTTTATTTATAAAGGCTTTTACCAGGAAGGATACATTGAGATTTCTCTCGTTTTCAAGTATTCCCTCAGTTATGCATTAGATACATCCTAAAGTTATTCAATTAACCCAATAAACACTGCCTGGTCAAAAATAATAAAAAATTACATACACCTTCTCCAACACGTTATCCTAAAGATTCTCATTGGGGTTAAGGTCTGGACTGTGGGGTGGCCAATCCATGTGTGAAAATGATGTCTCATGTTCCCTGAACCACTCTTTGACGATTTGAGTTCGATGAATCCTGGCTTTGCCATCAGATAAGAGAAAAACATTTTATGGAAAAACCTCATTTAGGTAGTCAGCTGAGCCTATATTTTGTCGCTGAAACCGATTAATCACTGCAGTAATTATCCAATGGAAGGCTCACACCTATTGGCTTGGTTAAATTCAGGGGAAGGATTTTTTATTTTTTCGGCTGGCCAGTAATTAGTAAAGAAAGTGGTGTCTCGAGTGCTCCTCACGGATCTGGACTTTTCTGGTGTTTTTTAGCACGATTTCCTCGCTGATCTTGGTCTTCTCGGTCTTAGAAGCTACTGATAACCTAGGGAGGTGTATTTGACCGTCGGTGACTTAACACGGTTACTGCACTCGGAACCTGTGCCTCCGCGGCCTAAGAGACGGCAGCCATCTTGAGACCTGCGCGGCTTCCGAAAAACGACCCGCCTGATTTACCAGGAGGGACACGATGGGGAAGAAGAGTGTAAAGACGCCCGGTAAGGCAGAGGGCTCTCTTCAAGCAGACATTAGGGACTCGATGGCTGGAGGCATGAGGAGCCGAGGCGGGGATTCACCCTCGGAGCCGAGCCTTGGCCTGCTAGGGGTCGGGTCCCGGCTCCACTCCCGAATGGGAGATGGGGGGTCAGAGACCAGACTCACGGCTGGGAGTGTTCCCGTGGACGATGCGGACACTGGGGGGGACTCGTGTTCTCCCCCACTCATGGCGGTGGAGTCGCAGGCTGTACCTACTCTCGGTCCTGGACTCCCTCAGGCCGATAACACGGACAAGTCTCGCCCCTCTACCAGAGGTGATGTCCGCCGTATTTTAGATGAGATGCGGGCCCTTTGGAAAGCGGACCTCCAGGAGGTGATGGGCGAAGTTGCTATCTTGCGGACCTCAGTGGAGTCGGTACAACATTGTGTAGAAGAAACGGTTACAGCGCAGGCTAAAATGGAGACCCGTATTGATTCCCTGCAGACCCAAGTGGACCAACTTTCCAGAGCCCTGGAGTCGGTGGAGGCTCGACACAGACGGCGTAATGTTCGCTTTCGGGGGATCCCAGAGTCAGAGCCTCCTTCCTCGCTTCTGGACTATGTTAATCGGGTGGCCCGTTCTATGTTGCAAATGCCGCCGGACGCCCCTGAGATTTTTGGCGCAGCGCTCTGCATCCGGAAGGCAGCAGCGGCTCCCGCGGGAGTGCCGAGGGACATGATCGCGGTCGCTATGGACGTTTCAGTCAAGAAGCGCCTGCTGGCTCTCCCTAAAACAAGATCCCCTTTTATTTTTGAATCCACCCAGCTGTCACTTTTTGCGGACTTGCCTTTTCTGACGATCCTGGCCCGGCGGAGGTTCCGGGAGGTGACGGCCCGCCTACGGTCGGAGGAGGTCCGATATCACTGGGGGGCGACAGGATCTCTAGTGATTGTCCGTGATAATGTTCCACACATTGTGACTTCCCCGGAGGAGGCCTGGGCTTTATTCCCCAGTCTGGGTATTCCCACCGATACCTCGAGTCTGGACACGGGTTGAAACCGGCATTTGTAACCTGGATCTCTGGTCTTTGCGGCCCAGCGTTTTACCCCTGGACTCTAAGACTTTTTTGGATTACCGATTTTTGGATATGGCACAGTTTCCTGTAGTGTATTTACATGTATAGAAGACTTATATCCCTCCCCTACAACCGAGTACACCAGTTTTGATTTCCCCCCTTCACACACCGATGACGACATAGAAACATTGAAACATAGAAACATAGGTTCTTATCTGCCGACATTTTTCTTTCGGCCCATCTAGTCTGCCCAATTACATGGATACTTGACCTGGATTTATCTTTTGTTTTGGATAGCCTTATGCCTATCCCATGCCTGCTTAAATTCAATCACTGTTTTGGCCTCTACCACTTCAACTGGAAGGCTGTTCCATGTATCCAACATATTCTTTTTGTGAGGTACCTGGGACTCTTCGGTCCCCTAGGATGTACGTTATGCCAGCGGCAGTGTCTTCTCCTCTTCCCCCCCCCCCCCTTTTAATTTTTTTTTTTTTTTATTTTATTTATTTATTTTATTTATGGCAATTTTCAGGGGGTCCCGAGGAGCGCCACTATGGCACCTACCATGGCTCTGGCTGTCTTACTTGGCCCTCGACCCCCTGGGCCGCGTGACATTACCCTTCCACGGCCTCCCCCGGGAGTGAGCCGGGAAAGTCACGATAATGGCCTCTGCCGCCTTTTATCCCCCCCTTTTTATTTATTTCATCCCTCCTCACACCCATCCACTCCCTCCCTCTTCCTTTTTTTTTTTTCTTTCTCTCTTCTTCTCTTTCTTTCTCCTTTTCATTCCTTCTCTCCCCTCTTTTCCCCGTTTCATTCTCCCTATCTCTCTCTCTTCACACACCGTCGCTGGCTGGAAATTCTCGTTACTAGTCACCACTTTTTCCCCCTTTATTTGGTTTGTTTGTTTTATTCCTTTTATTTGCTGTTCCTTTTAGAGGTAGTCCTGCCTTTTCCTGGCTTGTTGATACACCAATTTATGATGTAAAGTTGACATATGCTCGGAAGTGCTCCCCCTTTTATTCAGCGATGCTCACTGTTTTTGCTTCTGGAGTATATAGACAAATTGTATGGAAGCCTCTCTGTGATTCTTTATTTGGCTATGCTGTTTTTTTTTTTTTATTTTCTTTACGCTGAGTTATTACAGACGACTATATGTGGCCCTGCGAGGCCCTCACTTTACGTTTTACTTGTATGATGACTTACTTCAAAATAAAAAAATGTAAAGAATTTAAAAAAAAAAAAAAAAAAGTGGTGTCTCTCCTGGTTTAGACTAGCGTCAGACGAACGCAGTAATCACGTCCGTGTCGCCGCACAGTTTAGGCTAGGGTCAGACGAACGCATTTTTCTCATCGTCCGTGAAAAAGTGCGTTCGAACGAATGGACGTATTTTTTCACGGAATACGCGTTAGCGGTCATGCGCATTTTCGTCCGTGACTTTGTACGGATCATCAATAAAACACTTTTTGCGTCTGGACATTATGTTGGCCTGACATTAGCAGCGTCTGATGTCTCCTAATCACGCACACACGCCGCTAGCGGACGCAGCGCACTCTGTACATCAGTACTAGCGGTATCACGTTCTCGAAAACATGTGTTTGTTTGCCGCTTGCGTTGCGCAGCCGCACTTTCGAATATTGCCCGTCATTTGCTGCTACTACGGCCGTGATAAAGTGCGGCTGCACACGCATTCGCAATGCGTTCGTCTGACCCTAGTCTAAATGTCCATCGTAGAATTGATTTGTGAGACCAACACACTAAGTACGTGCACACCGAACTGTGCACGCACCACGCAGGAGGCAACAGACGCCATTTAGGCCTTGACGTAAAAGCGCCACGACAGATGCCCAGAGTGCGCAGTGTCCGCGTACAGGCCTGTGTGCATGATGACGCGAAGTCAGATGCAGCGCATTTGCGACGTCCATCACGTTGATTCTCAGAAGTTTTTTTTGGTCTGGCTGACTGTACCTGTCATTTAATTTTATTTAATTTTGTTTCCCATATTTCCCTTTTTTTTTTTTTTCTACACCGTTAAAAAAAACCGGCCCATAACCAGAAAATGTAATTTCTAAAGTGAAGAAAGCTTTTGAATTTACCTGCTGGTACCTGAACAGATCCCTGACGGCCCCTCCTCTACTATCCATTCCTTGCCCACAGGCGCTGCTAGAATTTTCTGACTCGATACCACTAGCTTAATGTATTTTTATGTGGTCTATCCCCTTGTCCGTGCGTATATAACCAGGCGGGATTGTTGGACTTTGAGGGAATGTGAGTGATTTTGTATATTTCTTTCTACACTGTACGGTAACCCGAATCTGTCAATAAAGAAAATATTGTTGAAAAAAAATGACCGTGTGGTGTTTACAGAATTTCCGTCAGTACGTACGTCTGTTATGCATGCATGCACGCAGAGTGCACTCAGATTGCGTTCATCTGACATTGCCCGATCATTTTGTTTTTAATTTTTTTTGTCACATTGTAACAAGATTAACTGAGTTTCCTTCTATATATATGATTTATATTATTCTTTTTTCACCCATTTAGGGAGCAGCGAGCTCTGCACTGTTCTTTATCCTGTTTTCCATGAAAATAAGTATTTTAGAGTCTGTACATACTCCGAACCACCTTTGACACAACTTGCCGGCAACAAACTTTCAGAATCAATCTTTGTCAATAGTTTTGTACAGTTAAGATCTTGATAAGCTCTGCCATTGTTCCACCCAGATCTATTACTCTACTGGCACTGTCACAAAGTCAACTTGATGCTATTACTCGACTGCCGTAAATCTGTACTTTAGATCTTGTAAGTCTTTGGACTTCAGATTCGAAGCTGGTCTTTCCGTCAGAAGTGCAGACGCACGTTCCCTCCCGTTGTTAACAGACAGACGGATCTGTGTTCCGAGAGACATTTCATAAACGCTACAAATGCAGCTTTGATTAGGAGGGCAAAAAAAAATAACACTAGCAAAAATGTTTATTTAGAATGCTGCTGTAGTTATAAATGAATGGTTCAAATGCCAAGACATTTTAGATAGATGATGCCAAGACTTTCTGTAAGCCTTCACACATTGCTACAAATAGTCAGAAACTTAAATGCGAAGGAAAATAAAGAAATTTACTCTTTCTCTTTTTCTCTCTAAACATGGCCTTTCCAATTATACCAAACATGACAAGGTTTGGTATAAAAAAAATACTAATACCGATGTGCATGGAGGATTTCAAAATTAGAAGCCAGAAAACTTCAACAGATTTTCATAGAAATTTACTATCCTAACAAAATGCTTGAAAACGGCTTATTACAGGGTTTTAACAGATGATAGGAATGATCTAGTAATTCCCAAGTTTTGAGATACTGTCAGGTTTGGCAAGAGACTCTATACCACCTATGTCTGACCCTGGTTTACAACTGCTATAGCCGTTCCACGAGAAAGAGCACAATCCGTTCCCGGTCCGCCTGTGTCTATGCTCAGGTGTAGTCCTTCAGGAACCTGATTACTCCCTCAGAAAAAGAGATCACGCCCAAGCTTAGATGCTTCTGCCTTGAATGTTTTCTGGGGTGAGTGGTTCACCAAGGACACCTTGAAGCCTGCTCTGTTAGATAATTTTTATCTTGCGTGGTTGTCCTTTCTTCTTGCTCTATTGTTGGCAGCCAATGTAAGCGTTTAAATAAGTCTTTATATATGATACGGACCAACAACCGCAGCAGCAGAGATTTAACTTGCTTGTTTGGTAAATATGAATAGGACTATAGATTTTGATTATATATTTTATTTAACACTCTGCTCTACCCAGCTACAGCTCCTACTGAAATCCGTGCCTCTACAGCTCCTATTGCAGAAACTCTGAGCTCCTCATCCTAGCCCCTTGTGCCTTTTTTGCCCTCAGTCTCCAGTACCCACATGTAAGTTCCTTATGTATCTGTCTTCTCCTTCCCCTTTTGCACCTGACAGATACTAACATCCAACAAATAAGGTTAATTGCAGGCTTTGACAAAGTATGGAATGACAGTTGAAGGACCAATTGGTCCATAGTTTCTTTACACCTACTGCTTCAACCACAACCTGGTTGGCACCACCAAAGGACACACATAAATGTTCCCATTTCAAAGCCGCATGTTACCTCTATCTCAAATGCTGTAGATACCCCCCTTAATCTTTAATAATACTCTTCATGTTGACACAGTTTGAAATATTACTCAAACGACATAATGACATCGATGCCAATGTTGATGTTTATTGATCGAGAAAAGCTGTTATAAGGGACCGGGCAAGATTTGGGAAGCCGGTGGTTCTGGTGGACTTTGCGGCTTCTGCCAGTGTTATGCAGCATTCCCTTCTCATCATTAGGTCAGCGTCTATGTATTTCAGCCTCACACACATCACCTACTGTTGTTGATCCAAAAGAAGGCAAAAAACCCAGTATGAAGCGCTCGCCAATATGCAACATACTGGGAAAAAATTCCTTCTTGACCCCAGAGTGGCGGTCAGATTTCTCCTTGGATCGAGCAGGTTTTATCCACATATTAATTCATATGACCTTTAATATTCTGTTTTTGCACAGTGTGTTACACATTTACATGGCTCATTCAGCGACCCAGTCAAAGTCCTTGAATGCTTTATGATGATATCCAAGCACTCGATCCCGTGGAGGTGTTAGATTGGGAGACTCTGTTGTGAACATTCGCTCAAAATTGCTCACATCTTCTGGGCCGCTGAGGCTTGGTGTAAATGGAGGCTGTATCTTCTTAGCCAGTAAGTCCATCCAGTTTATTTCCTGTTCAAATGAAAGGGGATTGGGTTAAAAGAGTGAGCAAGATAACTTATGCTTTTTTATTGGATTATACAAGGTTATATATATTACATGATAAATATCCAGAAACCTGCCCCAAAAAGTCACAATTCCAATAAAGCACAATCAGATCATCTTTCAAATTACCTTATGGTGTACAAACACCCTCCTACCCTCAACTCCAGCTCCTACTCTATTGCTGAACACCCCAAAACCTAACCTGAAGTCCTGTTGATACATTTATTTAAGGTTACTCCCCATAATCTCGCCAATATCTAACTTAAATCTTTGCTAAACACCATTCCCAAAACATGTGGTCAGCATTGTGCATTAACATATCGCATTTGACGCCAGGATGTGGGTCCTTTGGGGCCGAGCATTGGATGCAAATGTTGATAAGAATTGATACAGGTTTATTTGAAAGCACAGCTGTTAGTCCATATATATTTATACCTGTCTGTTTGTCTTTCTGTATAAACTGACAGTTATGCTTTAAGTTAAATAAACTGGAAATGGTTCGGCGACAAGAGCGACTATAACTCCTCTATGCTCAATTATGGTCGGAATATAGATGACATGGACTTACGGTGAAAAATGGGTGGTCTTTGACATCTTGTGCACCCTTCTGGCTTCCCAGACGCCTGTCCGGTAATTTTGTGAGAAGCTGAAAGTAAAAAATTAGAAATTTAGTTTATTTTTACTGGTAAACATCACAAAGTGAGAGATTCTGTCACTAAGGTTGAGCAGCCCAGAAGCTACAACTATTGACTGATATTGCCAAATATTTATGTGTTAAATTGAGAGAAGGATTCTTCTCTATAAAGATTTAGGAAAAATAGCAAAACCCTCTCCCTATTTGATAAACCCTTTTCCCACCATATATATAGAACTTACAGATTTTATCAGTTTTGTAGCGCTGGAAGGTACCCTCCATGGAGACATCACGGTACCATACCGGATGTTTTCCCTCAGCTTCTCATCATTTTCTCCATAGAATGGGTCCTAAAGGAACGAAATTGCTTAAAGTTATTAATGAAGCTAAAATAAGATCCTAATATGTGGACGTTTGGTCTTGAAAAATGTATTTACTAATATGTAATAATAAAGAAAATTAAACCGAAATGAGGCGTGTGAAGATATATAATACAAAAGGGGTTATTCAAATAGAACTGAAATTTCACTGAAATTCAGCATTTACTGCAGGGTCAACAAATGCGCCGAACGGATCCGCTGAAGGCATCTGATAAACCGGCGAACGCTGCCCACGATCTGCCCAACGGACCACCGAAAACCTCCGATCAGCCACTGAATGACGCCGAAAAAAGCAGACCAGCTGCCGAACAGGGGTTAAAAAACCCAAAACTTTTAAAAAACATTTAACACAAAAAATAATGTATGGAAATAATAGGTAAGGTTCTATGAATAACAATAAAAAGGTCTGTTAAAGAATTTAAAAAAACGACATTTGAAAAAAATTGGAATCATCAATTTCGCAGAAAATGCCTAAAAAATTCTAAAAAATAGATTAATAAAAAAAGGCTTTTTGGGCCAGCGGCAGAGGTGGACAGACGTGCTTTAGAGGAGCTCTGCTTTCTCCAGTATAATTAGCGGTTTTGAAGACGTTTGCCCCTGCCATACCTCGTCCCTGACGACTCCTCTGTGGCAGGTCATAGGGTGGAGCGTTCCGGGGCCCTGTTTGCCCTCTCCCCAGACCTGCGATCCACGTGCTGGCCGGGTTGGCAGTGTACGGGCGCCATCTAGGAGGCCTAGCGGACTGGGAGAAGCCTGACCTCGAATTACGGTGCTCCGTATCAGGATGTGGAAAAAGACCAAGCCCAGCCCAGCGGAGTGGAGGAGAGTACCCCGGACATTCTTCTCTCGCTGAGTGACGCCTTGGAGCGCAGACTATTGCAGAGACAGCCTTCCTGTTCTGGCGCGGAGAAGCCATTGGAGACCGGTGCGCTCGCCCCCCCTGCCCTGCAATGGATTCCGGCCGAGACAGACTGCGACCTACCAGCCACAAAAAAGGACATTAAGGCCCTCCTGGCAGACGCCAGGCTTGCTTGGCAGGCTGACCTCCGGGCCCTTGAATCTGGCCTCACTGCTACCTGGACCCAGGTGAACATTGTGCAAGCACGCACGCTAGAGATCGAGGAGGTGCAGGCCGCAACCTCCTCTCAATTACGGGCACTCCAGACACAGGTGGGGAATCTGCAGTCGGCTGTGGTGTCTCTTGAGGCTCGCCATTGCCAGCGATACCTGAAACTGCGGGGTGTTCCGGAATCGATACTGGACGCTACCCTGCTGCAATACGTTACCCACTTCGTGATGGCCGTTCTCTCACCCGGGGTCGTCATCCAGGATCCAGTGCTCTTGGCAGTCCGAGTACGGAGGGCTGCTTTGGCACCGGCTGGTGTCCCAGGCGACATAGTTGTGGTTCTCCGTGACATCCGCCTACAGATGCAATTGCTGGAGGCGACTCGCAACATCCCCACAGTTTTATTTGAGGGATCCTCCGTTACGATCTAGAGACCTTCCTTTTTTAGTTTTGGCGGCTAGACGCCAATTTAAGCCGGCCACTGCACTTCTGCGGGCCCATGGGGTGCATTACAAATGGGGGCCACTCGGCTCCTTGCTGATTCCCCATGGAGAAAGCCACGTCTCAGCGACCACTGCGGTTGATGCGATCACCTATCTCCAAATCATGGGAATAGTCTCAGAAGCCCCGTGCGACGTGGCGAGCGAGTCGATGGTGGGCTCCCCCTCCCTCCCCGGGAACCAGACTGAGCGGGCCACATGTTTCATCGGCTCATACCCCTTTTCCTAGTTTTTTGGAGTGTTTATTGGTCACTGAGTCACCGGACTACACCCGAGACTTCATTGCAGCCCTTGGCTTCGTTTTATGGCCTACTACCTAGGCTTCCCTGTTCTTTCAAACTTAGCTGCGACCTCCTGCTGAGTCTTCCCCCCCCTTGCCCTCCCAGTTTATACCCACCCTCTTTATATCTACTGGTGAGACTTGAGACTATTGCACCTCACCCATCTAGCGTCTACTGTTTTCTGGGACACGACCTACAGCGAGATATGGTGGATTCTGGCCCCCCTCCCCCCTTTTTTTTCTTGGGTATTTTCTGGGCGGTTCCGGGGTGCGCCGCCATGTTTTGTCATGCCTGGCCCCCGGACCGTCTAGGCCTCGTGACATTATCCCTCCATGGCCTCTTCCGGGAGCGCGCCAGGAGCGTCACGGTGATGGCCATTGCCCCCACTCCCCTCCCCTTTTTTTTGATTTTGTTTTCCATCTTCCCCTGGACCCACCCATGCCTACTGTCATTGTACCTAATGGTCCTGTTCCTCACCCTCCCCATACATTGCATTGGGTACCCCCTACCTGTTTTTATGTGATGTCTCTGCTATACTAGCCTTGCATGGCTTTTCCTGCAGGTCGAGTTGTGACCCATTGCATTACAACAATAAAATTGTTTCAAATAAAAAAAGAAAGGCTTTTTGCTGATAATGAAAGTAAACAGTTGAATAAAAAATTCATAACTGTTTTTTGGGGGTTTTTTGCATTTAACCCTAAGAGATTCTCCTTTTTAAACCTGTTGAACGAAAGCATCAAATGTGGCATTTTTTCAAACTTTCTACAGCCGCCGAATTGCACCGTATTTCGCTGGCGATTCAACAATATTCGGCATATTGACACCTTTCCAAATATCCGAATAGCCAAGAAAATGCACCGTACAAGCGAATTCACCGTTCGTGTAAATTCAATGGCAAATAATCTTTGAATAACCCCTAAAGTATCTAATGCAGTTAAATAACCATTTGGTGTTGGGGTGTTACATCTAATAAAAAAGCAAAAATTATGTTCAAATTGATTTAACTCAAATTGCTTTAACAGAATATGAGGCTGTGCTCACCCTTCCAGTCAGCATCCTGTAAAACATGACTCCGACGGCCCACCAATCCACGTCTCTGGTGTAGGGTTTTTCGGCAATCATTTCTGGGGCCATGTATCTTCGAGTTCCACATACACCAGTGGTCTTGTCCCCAAATCCGATTCCTTTAAAAACAGACATTCAGATTGTAGGTCAAAGTAACGTTATTGACACAATTCAGTTGATTTTGTTGTCGTGTTTTAATTGTATCTCGTACTGATTTTGTGACGACTACGATTCCTTTTACATCTTTCTATGAATTGTCTCAATAGGCTGATAGTTTAAACAGCCGAATGACCGTCCATCACTACAATATATGAGCAGCTTCTCAATGGTAAAAGCTTATTTCACTTTTATAAATAGAAGCTCTGCATGAGGTTAAGTGACTGTAATAATAATAATATGGAAATAATAATAACCCATATCAGTGATGAGTGAAAAGAGACTTTCATATCTGGGCAATGTGCGGATGGAGCATGGACTCAATACCGAGTGACAAACCAAGTACTGATTAATGAAGATGGAAAGCAGATTATTTTGTGACTTTCTTTCCCCGTTTCTAAGTCTGGGCGTGATGGACAGAAATGAGTATGGGGCTATTTCTCTGTAGGATTATATCTTGGAGACGTGTCCATTGCTCCTTTTAATAATAAGTTAACATACTTCATTCTCTTTAAATCGTAACCAGTAGAAGTTTCTATGTCTCTACATAGACTGATGACAATTCATAGATAAAACTAAAAGAAGGCAGAAACTGAAAACTTCCCAAATTAACAGCACCCAGAATCCCATCTTTTTGGGCTTGATAAAGGTCGCTTCTGCAACTGTAACGTTGTCTATGTCCCATTTACACTCCTTTTTCCTGTGAATTTTGGAGTGCCTGATGTCCATGATTTCAAATCAAATCAAAATAAGCTTTATTGGCAGGATCAAATACATTTTAGCATATGGGGAGGAGGGGGGGTAGTGGGACATATATATGGGGGGGATGGGCAAGTCCATGGACATTATCAGGGGTAAGGGATAATGTGAAGGGGGATGGGGGAGAGTCCGTGTTGGGGATTTATAAGTCCGGGATCTCTCATGTTCCTCTCACTCTGTGACATTCTGTGACGTAATGGGCAGATATTTTCACCGCCGGCTCCTCTTCTCCCAGTATGATGTGGAGTTTCCTTGTCTCTTCTATAGAGGTGAAGTCAGGGATGAGAGCGGAGAGTCTCTGGAAGTGAGTTTCCCTCAGTGCTGAGTACTTGGAGCACTGTAGGAGGAAGTGGACCTCATCTTCCAGGGCCACCTGGTCACAATGCTGGCACAGTCTATTCTCCCTGGGCTTGTAGGTCTGTCTATGCCGCCCTGATTCAATTTCCAGGCTGTGGGCGCTCAGTCTGTACCGGTTCAGGATCTGTCTCTTAATGACTCTGAGGTTCCTGGGGAATTGGTGCTATTTCAGTATTGAATTTGTTCCCTATCCAGTAACTTTACAGTCAAGTACACCGTTTCTTCCCTTTATTTTTTGGTACAAAGCTCTGCACTCCTAGACTGACAGTGGCTTATTGAATCCCACAACCAGTCCACATTTTAAAGGACAGGGACATTTTATACTTAGTAAACCACAATTTCAAATAAACTGTTATATTTAAAACTAGATTTACCTATTTCGCCGAGTCCAAAATCTGTGATCTTAGCGAATCCTTCTCTATCCAGCACAATGTTATCCAGCTTTAGATCTCTGGGAGAAAATGAGAAATTTAAATAAGAAACTTGGTTACAATGTTGCACTTGCCATATATGCGTCTAATATTCAAATATATTAGTTAACGGGAACGTTCGACCCGCCTTGAGTCTTATATTCTAGTAACTCACCTATGGATAATCTTTTGCTGATGGAGGAATTCGACCCCCAGAACAACACATGCCGTGTAGAACTGGGCCATGGGCACAGAGAATGACTGCAGGGATTTCAGTCTGGTACTAAGGTTCCCACCGGCAGCGTACTCCATAGCAAAAAATGCCCGGTCATTGGTGTGGAAAGAGGCAAATAGATTGGTCACAAATGGGTGCCTCACGCTGCTTATAGTTGTCAATATTTCCCTCTCAGTCAAGATGCTGAAAAACAATCATAGAAAGAGAATTATGACTTTTTTTAAAGTACGGCCTTTCTATCAAAAAGAGTACAAACCTATACACTGAATTTATCCAAAGTATCTTTTTACTAATCTAATAAAGCACATGGACATCAGATGTCTCTTAGTCAATTAAAAACGAAATAAATAACTGTTAAATTGATAATTTACTGTTACTTTGTTAATGAATCTCCTTTCACTAACCTCTCAAAGCCCGAACGGAATTCTGCCAATTTGATGGTTTTAATGGCCAACAACTCCTTGGTGACCTTAAACTCTGCAAGCATCACCTGAAATAAGAAATAATAATTACATTTTTATGCTTTTGATGAGAAACCTTTAAAATTTTAGTAGAAATGGAATAAACATACTTTTCCGAAACCTCCTCGGCCCAGGACTTTGTGGAGGTTGAAGTCTTGCAGGCTTATTGTTGGTTTGGGGCCACTGGATACTTCAACATCTGATGAAGAATCCTAGAAAACAAAGTAAAGCAGCATAAATGTATGAGATTTTTCTTGTGCAAACGTCACTCATCCACCTACTGAGTGCAAACTTTTATACTGATTTTCCAAATACACTTCTGATGAAAGGAAAATAGTAGCTAGAGGCATAACTAGAAACCTCAGGACCCAGGTGCGGGAATCCAGGACTGGCCCCCCACCCCACCCTAAAATATCAAAAATATATTCCCCCTCCTCCCATCACCATGTACTGGACCCTCTCAAAGTCCTCAATGTTGACTCCAGACAATCAGTGTCCCACTTTTTTCCAGGGCCACTATGACCACTTCAGTCCATTCCAATTTTAATGTAATGTGTACTATGTATATCTCACTAAGCTCCACAGCAATAAAACTCACAAATAAGTATAAAATAAAATATTATTTAAAAAATATATTAAAATAGTAAATTATTTAAATAAAATTAAGGTAAACCTAAAAAAAATAATATATATATATATATATATATATATATATATATAGTTAGTATTTGTACCTTTCCTAGCTTTTTTTGCCGGGCATGTGCTGATGTCCTCTTCATCCAGTGGAGGAGACCAGCTGGGACCCTGGCCCAGGCAGCCAATCGTGGACCACCCAGACTCAAGGGCCCGGGTGCCGTGGCACACTCTGCACCCCTGGTAGTTACGCCACTGTCACATGCACAAGCCTCAGATAGTAAAGAGAGTGGCGATGTTTCAGCAGGATCATCACACTCGGAGGACTCAGATGATACTGCGCATGGTGATTGTTCAGCGGGATCACCAGATTCAGGTGTCTCGGATGGCTGAAAGATTTTTTCTGGCTCTGGCTCTGGCTCAGAAACTGTCTTCTCTATGAGTGATTCACTTTAATGAAAAATAAAGAAATATCCAATGTTATCTTTGTAGTAATTTTACAGAATACTTTATGAAATGATGCTTCAAACAGAAGAATGTGAGAAGTATTCTCCATTAACTGTGTTATACACAATATAGGTTTTCATACCATCCATCCTGAGACTCTTCAGGCAGGGGTTTCACCATTTCAATCACAATGACTAGCACTCGTTTTTTGATATCTGGAGCTTCAGTTGGTACAGGAAATTCCTCTTGCTCAGTACCTGTCATCTGTGATTCACTGCAACAAAAACAATAGTATATTTGTTGAATTGGTTTATTTTACCTGTTCTGTTAGTCATGTTTTAGTAGAATATCATGTTTAAAGAAAAGATCTATTAAAAAGAACTCCCTCCTTTTTTGGAAATATTTGGTCAGATGTGGCTGAAAGCCCTTTATATACATTGCATACTGCAAACTTACACTCTTGTAAGAAATAAAGGGCAATCATTTTAATGTCATGCACTAAACTATCAAAATCTTCACACAAGCTATACGGATGACACTGAGTGTAAGATTGCAATGTGCGATGCATTCAAATTTATCAAATGCATCTGAAATTCTTAATATTCAGATGCATCTAAATTTATTCAGTAACATTTTATGTACAAAATCTCTTCGGGCCGAACCGAATCGTGCAAGTCTGGCAATCTCTATTAATACATAAGGTGTTCTGCAATATTGTATCAAATCCAGTGACTCTCAATTCTACAATTAGGCATTCACAGGAATAAAGAGAGACAAAGGATTGACTGAAACAATGTAAATATTTTGAAAAGTCCCTAGTAGAAGAAAAATAAATTATGTCAGTCAAATGGAAGTGTTGTTAAGGATCTGAAGAAGTAAATCGTTTACAATCAAAATAATATTGACCATTTTTTCTGAAAGTTTTGTACATTTTATAGATAGATGAAGATTGTGACTCTAAATGTAGATTTTCTTACACAAAATCTTTGTTCTAGCTCCTCTAAACCTGTAAAGGAAACTAAAGGCCCAGAAGTGGACACATAGATACTCTGTACATTTATGAGAAATGTCTTTTTACCCAGTGGTTGGTGGTACATTCTGGATCTGGGTGTCTTCTATTAAAGGAATGTCAGCATTCACCTCAAAGATGTCATCAGAGGATATATCTGTAAAAGGTGGGACAGAACAGATTATAAATATTTGACATGAAATGGGGGTTAATTATACACTTATTATGAATCCCTTATAATGAAAGAAAAGAATCAGAATCTGCTGAGTTTCCAGCATTCTTTTGTAAACAGAAAAAGATTTAATTTTCCCCATAAAGCATTAAAATATTCGTGAGACAATTACTTGTCATAGGAAAGTTATGTCAATGGTATTGTCGCCATAGAAAACCAGGACCACAAACCACAGGAATGGCCCAGTTGGCTTCAGGTAGGCTTACGATATAAAATGTTTGCGTTTTTACTAGTGAAATTTCACAACATAATGTATATAGAGGACCTAGATTAAAAAGGCATATTGGAAACAAATACATTATGCCGCCTTTAATCCTCAAACCATAAAACAATGCAGGATTCCATCATTAATATATCTCCAAATAGTGAATTTATTTCTCCATTCCCACCCAAAGAGACGGAACGTCTGATTGTCTTGTGAAGATAGATGTCCAAATTCACAAATTGCGGATAGATGAGCGCTGGACTCCTATTTCTTTTATGTTTTACACAACCAAGAAGTGAAGAGCATCCTTTTACACGATTATTCATGGTGCTGATTTTAAATGTGATAAACAAGGAGTACACCATGTCCTATAAGTGTGATGGCATCCTCGGTATTAGCTATATTTGCATTCTTATGTTAAACAGATAACTAGTGAGAGCTCACTGGGCTCCCGCACTCATCAAACTTTGCCAAGATAAGAGGAAACCTCAAATTATTTATAGTTTTGTTTAAATTATATTTTTTAGAGGTGTGCATTTGATTCGGAAAAATTCGGAACGAAATTCGTTATTTCGTATTTCGGAAGTACTTCCGAAATAACAAATCGATAAGCTCCAAATTCGAATCAAAACAAAATGGTATTTAATGAATTTAATTCGTTATACACTGTGTCATCATAAAATAAAAAATGTTGTGTTCCCTGAAATTTGAATCGATATAAAATATTGAGTTGATTATATCAACTATCGAATTGATCTTAAATTAAAATACATACAAGTAATAGTCATCAAACAACTTTATGAAATTTAATTTCATTTCACTAGCACCTGTCCCTGTTAAATTGACCCAAATACAAAATCTGTGACACAGCTTAATATTTAACCCTATTTTGTCTTTTAACAGCAAAATTTGATTAACCGCCCTGGCGGTCTATTTATTTTAAAATTTCTAGTCTAAAAGCGCTATATTCCCCCCCCCCCCAAGGGTTATCCCGAGTGTGGCTCGGGGTTAAATTCCTATGTTGGAACCGGTAACCCCGAGCAACACTTGGGATGCCGCTGGATACATCACATGTCCCTGCGCTCCCTCAATGTCCCCCGCAGTCTCCTCCAGCAATCGCGACCCTCATACTTCCTAGTACCCTCCTCGTGAGAAGGAAACTAGGAAATATGAGGTCGCGATTGCCGGAGGAGACTGTGAGGATCAGCAAGGGAGCGCAGGGTGAGGTGATGTATCCAGCCCGAGTGTGTCTCAGTTTTTCCTCTCTCAGCGGTGAAATTTAACCCCGAGACACACTCGGGAAACCGTCAGGGGGGTTAATTGGTTTTATTTGGTGATCCGAATTGATATCTGAAATTTGAAACAAATTTTTCAGCGATGCACACCCCTATTATTATATACTATATCCTTTCCTAAATGTCAGATGCACAAAAGGTCTTTCCTGGCTATTATCCATTATTATACCTTTAAAACAGACCATATAATACTGGACATCACTGAACCATAGACACAGGCAGGTCTTAAATGTTAGTATTGATGCCCTCAAGCCCTTCCATTCATATCCGTTTTCCTGATGAAGCTGTGATTTATAGCGGTGAAACGTGGCAAAGTGTGATTAAGCCGTTATATAATTACTATATAATAATGTTTAGAAGACTGAGTAACAGGCTGACCTGTCAGTGTATGGCTCCAGCCTAAAACTAACCAATCACATATTGTTTTTAACATCTACAAGTTTTACATTCAGGGAATAACGTCTAAGTTATGAGTGGAAGTGTAACTGTTAATCTCCAACTTTTTATTTAACTTGTATTCTTTGTGAATTTCTGTTTTGGCTTTGTCTTATTCTCATACCATTGGCTTCACTCTATAAGGCCTGGCATTTTATTCACTAAATAAAATCCACACTTTAATTCCACTTCTAAAGGAGATGTTGAGACTCCAGTTATTATTTCCTTTTAATTTTGAATTGTCTTACCTGATATTCCATGAATAGTAATATATTCAACACTTCGACTCTCCGATGGCTAAAGCAGGAGAAGAAAAGAAAGTCAGAAAATCGCGGCCACTTGGCTCGAATGCATTAATTATAAGCATAAATAGATCCCTTATAACCCCATCCCCTTTTCAAAGAGCAGCAAGCATTTATAACTAGACATGTGCATTCGTTTTAGTACTAAGGCGATTTAGTCCGAATTTTGGGATAATTTAGTTTTAGTATGACTCAAGAGAAACGAAACTGCTCAGTACAAAAACGAAAGAAACTAAAATAAAATGCACTACATTTTAGTTTCAGTCCTCTTTGTGATATTACATTGATTATTACATTGATGAGTGAAGGAGACCAGCAATGAAGAGCGCAACATCGCAACATCCGAAGTTCTGCACCCTCCACATGCCAATGCAGGAAGATGTTCTATACAGAGAGTAACATTAATTCAGGAGGATGTTCTATATATTATACAGAGAGGGGTATTAATTAATGCAGGTGGATGTTGTATACATTATACAGAGAGGGGTATTAATTAATGCAGGAGGATGTTCTAAACATTATACAGAGAGGAGAATTTTTTTTTTTAGCCCTTTAAATCCAGTGGCTGTGAGCGCGGAGATCGGCTGCTTGTTACATTATCTCTCAGTACAATGTATCAGGCTCAGCTGTTACAGTAACTGACTGCTGCTCATCACAGCGCTCAGAGTTTCAGTAAAACAAAAAAATAATATTGTTCTAACGTCTTATATATAAAAATATTATTTACTAGTTTTACTGAAACTCTGAGCGCTGTGATGAGCAGCAGTCAGTTACTGTAACAGCTTTGCCTGACACGGGGCAGTATTGCAATGTTGGTGCTAACTTAACCAGAGCTGTTGTAACTGAAAACCTCCATAGGCTATAATAGCTCTGGGAAGTTTACAAGAGCTCTGGTTATGTTAGCACCAGCTATATAATATGGCCCACATTGTGCTGAGAGTGAGAGATACTGTAACAAGCAGCGATCTCAGCCCTCTGAGAGCCACTACAATAGTAATTGTATCCACTGGTTTTCGGATGAATGAAATTAGTTTTCATACTAAAGAACTGAAAACGAATTTCTTTAACAACTAAATAAATTGCATTTTAGTACTAATGCATTAGTTCAAAACGAAATTTTGTGCTGTGCACATGTCTATTTATAACGTGTTACCCCCAGCGAAATAAAATACAAAACTACATTCTAATAAAAGAATGGCTGGTTGTAAGGGGTAATGATTGAAATATTCCTCCTGGATCCTGTATGTAAGGTGAGTACAGGGATCAGGCGTATGGAGGAATCCTGAGTGGGAACTCGATTTGGGAAACTCCTGATTTCCATTATTATTCTCTCAAACATAGAAATATAGAGAAAGCTCGCCCTCCCCATACCGTCTCACCTGTCTGCAAGTAAGTGTTAAATTGTGACAACGTAAGTCCCCATATTAGGGCTCCATTCCAAGCCTGGTGTAAACTTAGCAATTCCATTGACTTTAATGGCTCTGGTAAGTATGTAACACAACTGGTTAATTTTACACCAGGGTTGGAATAGAGTCCTTAGTTGTGTGTGTGTGTGACTACTGCGCTCACAATCCAGAGAATGCAGTGTTTAATGCTGGGAATAATCATGGAAAGATGACGTTGGAGCTGCCCTGGGGGGTTTTGCATTGACTATAATAAGGAAATCATAGGGATTCTAAAAGTGGTAACAGAGACTGAAGAGATGTGACGGCGTGAGGCTGATTCCTAAATCAAGGAATGGATTTATAGACTGGGGGAATATTCACAAACTTAGAAATAACATCTTTCAAAATAAAACTGATTGGGAATACAAATAAAAATTGGGCAAAATAGAGCTATCGCTTAATCTTGCTCCCAAAATTCAGAAATGTAAAAACGGCAAATCATTTACTCATCATAAATCTGTTAAACCTGATGTAAATAAGCATATATCTTACATCAACACTCTATGACGGCTAATAAACAGATATATATATCTATTATATATGGTACAATGTCTTTCCTATCAAAAGTTAGTCAGTTAGTCAAAGAATAAATTTAGTTATAAAGTTAATGTGACGCGATGAGTTGAAGGACTGTACCAAACCAAGTCATTTCCTTACTTTTCTGGAGCGTCTCTGTGGAAAACAGCAGAAAATATCGCAAAATTTTGCCATGTTCAGCTAATCAGGAAACTCACTAATGAATTTAAGCAACTCACAAACTCTGACAAAGAGTAGTCTGCAGAAGACTTTTATAGCTGGATGATGTCACAAGCAGATCCACACTGTGACATCACAGGGTTCCAGCGCTGCAGGTAGGCTAGATGCTTTGCAGTGATAGACTGCAGGACTTACAGTAAACAAGGATTAACCTTTGAGTGTCTGGGCAGGTTTAAAATATATGTGCAAGCTGAAAAGCAGGGACAGTCTGAGCATATTACTAGAATTTATATGGAGTTGTATTAAATTGTAAGGGCGCTTTTCCAACCCTGGTGTAAATTTCACTAAAGCTGTTGCAAACTTAAAATCTCCATAGACTATGGGCCTTATTCCACCACTGTCGCTATGTTTCACGTCTCCTGTATTTATCTTAATACATACTTTATTTATCTTAACAATGAGAATCGCTATTCCCCTCTTGCTGCAAGCTGACCTATAGCGATTCGAGTGTTGCGATTCCCTGCTCGAGCTCACTGTAACTTCACATCTCTTGTACTTTGTTTAGGACACGTTACTTTGGATAGAATCACAAGCTATTCAAGGTAACGTGTGTTTCCTTTCAGGAGTCATGATCTCACTGAGAAATACCGACTCCTAAATACTGATGTTAAGTGATTTATACGTTTTACAAATCACTTAATACACCGGCCTAAGCCCCCTAAAAATCCTATATTTACCTTCCATAGGGATTGTAATAGCAGTAACGGAGGCTGAAGAGATGTGACGCCCTAAGGCTGACTCCTACGTCAAGGAATGGATTTATGGATTGGGGAAATATTTGCTAAACAGTGACTTGTAATAACAACACATTAATAGACTTGCAAACTAAAACTCATTGGGAGGAAAACGCAAGCTCAGGCAAAATAGATATATCATTCAGTCCTGCTCCCAAAGTTTAAATTCAGAAAGTAATCACGGGAACTCATTTATCTGTGATAAACTGTCATAAATCTAATATAAATAAGTAAATATTGTGGATCATCTCCCTATGTCTTCTACTGATCATGTTTCCTCTCTATATGTAATTATATGTTTAAATATATGTTACAATGTCAGTCCTTTCACTAGTGGCTTCCTTAATAAATGTATAAAGAAACTGTTACATAAAAAGCTATATTATTACTAACCCAAAGCTCTGTCCATTATATGTATATAATTACTATATCATTCCTATCACGGGGGTCTTTCTTAGCTCAGGTATAAAGAAGTCAATGTGACGCAATGAGATGTAGACCTGGACCAAACCAAGTCATTTCCTTACTTTTCTGGAGCGTCTCCGTGGAAAACAGCAGAAAATATCGCAAAATTTTGCCATGTTCAGCTAATCAAGAAACTCACTAACGAATTTAAGCAACTCGCAAACTCTGAGCTAAAGGACTCTGCAGGAGCCTTTTATAGCTGGATGATGTCACAAGCAGTTCCACACTGTGACATCACAGTGTTCCAGCGCTGCAGGTAGGCTGCATGCTTTGCAGTGATAGACTGCAGGATTTACAGTAAACAAGGATTAACCTTTGAGTGTCTGGGCAGTTTTGTAATATATGTGCAAGCTGAAAAGCAGGGACAGTCTGAGCATATTACTAGAATTTATAAGGAGTTATTCTTAAAACTTTAATCAGGCGAATCCCATGGGTTTCAATGTAAAAAAGTCCCCGTTTTTTATTAAATATTTATTCAACAAACGGTGAATTTCCCTGTACGGTACAATTTCGTGGCCATTCAACTATTCGAAAAGCTGGCAGTTCGCTAAATATTGGCCAACTGCCAGCGACATACAGTGCTCTTCAACAGCAGTGAACTCCCTATAGAGAAGCAATGGTCAATCTATTCAGAGAACACCGAACAGCAGAGAAATGTCAGTGAAATGCCCTGATGTTCGGTGCTTTCATTTGGCAGGTTTAATCTGGCAAATCCCATAGGTTTCGATGTAAAAAAAAAACCCTGTTTTTACTCAGTATTTATTAAACCATTTATTCACAGTAAAAGTCTCTTTATTTATTTATTTTAGCTTTTTTTTAGGTATTTTTGTGGATTTTTCGCAAAATTATTATTATTTTTTTTTTTTTATAGTGTTTTTTATTTTCCTGTAACAGACCTTTTTATTATTATTCATAGGACCGTATATATTCCAGGCATTTTCGTGCAGAAGCTTTTCTGCAAACCGCTTTTAAAAGTTGTGGTGTGGTTTTTTTTCTTTTCATTTTTATCCGTTCGTTGCCTTTTTCCGATATTTGCTCGGCACTCTGTTCGACAGGTCATCGTTTTTTTCGAGTCAATTTGGTATTTTTTCGGAGTGTTTTCGAATTGATTCTGCGTTTTCTTTGGATCGTTTCTAGTTTTTTTCAGATGTATTTGGTGGTTTTGCGGTGGTTTTCCCGATCGATTCATTGATTTTTGCAGTGGTTTTTCTGATGCGTTCGGCAGCTTTTCCCTACACTTCAGGGACCAGGTGAATGCAGAATTCACCGCAGGGTCAGGGAATTTTACTCCCCGATGTGCGCGGAATGAAAGAGCAACAAAGTTCCAATGGAATTTCAGTGCGCTTTGAATAACCTTGGAATATACAGTATATGCCAGACTTTGTTTTTGTACATTTTCTTTACAAAGAAACCAGTTTTAAAACATAACCAAAATGAAACAACTGGAAGGAAGATGTTATGGAAATGAGGATATGAATGTGGCTTGAAAATTTAAGAATTGGCTTTATTTATGTTTTATAATTGGTTTAATTATTTATGTTAGGTAGTGCTTACAAAATTTTAGGAACATCTTGAAATGAGTGGAATTGAACTTGACCACTTAAGGACAGCGTGGCAGTCCAGGACTTTAATGCTCAGCAACCGCATAAATTGTTGCGGAGTTCCTGGAGATCATATTTTTGCTGTGACTCTGCTCTTTCCTTCATCCCCCACATTCAGTCTCTTTCCTCCTCCTGCTGCTACCAACTAGGTAATATTTCCAGGATTCAGCAATTTCTTACCGCTGACACCACAAAACAACTTATCCACACCCTTGTAATCTCCCAACTTGACTATTGTAATAATCTTCTAGCTGGCCTCCCTCTCTCCCGCCTCTCCCTCCCTACATTCCATTCTGAATGCCTCTGCCAGGCTCATCCACCTCACCTGCTGCTCTGTCTCTGCCGCTCCCCTCTGCGAGTCCCTTCACTGGCTCCCCATCCACTGCAGAATTAATTTTAATATCTTTACCCTGACCTACAAAGCTCTCACTAACTCAGCTCCCCACTACCTGTCCTCACTAATCACCAAATACACCCCAGCCCGCTCCCTAAGGTCAAACAGTGACCTGCGCCTAGCTTCTCCCCTCATCACCTCCTCCCATGATAGACTGCAGGATTTCTCACGCGCAGCCCCCACTCTCTGGAACGCTCTCCCTCGTACTGTCAGACTTTCCCCTAACTTCTCTTCCTTCAAACGCTCCCTTAAAACATTCCTATTTAGGGAAGCCTACCACCCAACTCACTGACGCAACCATCAATCACTCTCACCTTACAGTCCTCTCCTCCTGTTTCCAACCCCAACCCTCCCAGATTGTGAGTTCCTACGGGAATAGGGCCCTCATCTCCTCCTGTACTGTTTGTCAAATGTTGTTCAATGTATTGTAACCCTGTCTATACTGTGCTTATTGTACAGCGCTGCGGAATATGCTGGCGCTTTATAAATAAAGATTAATAATAAATAATAATAATAACCACCCTAAATAGAAATACATAATTTCCATTAAGGGAAAAGAACGGAGTGCAATCTGCCCCATTTGGCAGGCTGATCCACCCCCAAAACAAATAAAATGTGCAAATCAAAAGCAAACTAATTCCCAATCTATAATGATTTGAATAATTCAATGCAAAAACTGAAATTGGCTGGATTCTGATTTCCCGTGCTTCTGCATCCAAGGTCAACCAGGGTACATTTGAATCCAATCTAACCTAATTTAATTTGCTTAAACATCTGTGGTTTCTGATTCGCATGATGGCAAGTTTGTGACGAAATTTAGATCCAAATTTGAATATGTACAAGTGAGCTAACCCTTTCAATACGACGTGATTTACAAAATAAAATTAAAGAACCAGCAAAATGAGGACTTTTTGGAGATTGAGGTATAGTAATATTATGTATAGATGTCTCAGATTGCGGGGTCCTCTCTCCTCTTCCCTGTCCCTTATGTGTGAAATTTGTTCATGCTTGGTTTTGTCTTCCCAGTTTTAGAGCTATGGAACATGTTTGTACTAACATGTTTGGGATTAAAAAAGAAAACATGGAAAGAGGCAGCAGCCACATCACGGCACCTCTGGTCAGGTGGGTCCTAAATGCCGTGCCGGGTGGACTTACACTTTAATGGCCATTCAAGTAAACCAAAACCTCTGTTTTGTTTTTTTTTGCATGGAGCTACAGTGGTAAGCGCAAATGACAACCTTTTTTCTTATGTTTTACACTTGACTCCATAGGAGGATCGAGCCTTGCAGCGCTGAGCGCACTATGTGCGCACAGCGAGGTGGCCAGACGGGTGTCGAGTGGAAGGAACGTCCACTCTCACGGACGTTCCTTCCGCTCTCCAATGACGCTCGTCTGACACCAGCCTAAATGGTTGTTGTATTTCACATATCTATACTTTTATGTACATGAAATTCATTCAGTTGACTATATTCCCTTTGCATGGAATCCTGCTCGTCAGCGCTGACATGATATTATTATGGAAAGGTACTAGTCATTTATATTTTTCTATGCGTTGTGATTAGATTGTTAGTGAAAGGTGCCAGGTGTTACAAAAGAGCACTTATTGCCTCTTCTAATAAGCTAATTTGCAAAACTAATTCCTACTGCCAGCCCGAGCAAAAGAGGTTATTTTTTTTCCCCTTTTAAAAGTGGCTAATTATAACTCTTCTTCCTGGAAAATCGCTGCATTAGGAGAATGTTACATGTTCAAAACCAGGTGCAAACATTTAAATACATTTTTACACTCTTTATCTTTAGTATCTTTTAGTATAAAACCTTTAATGGTAAAAGTCTTGTTAGCAAATGAAAATATGGCAGTATTTTTTTTTTAATGCACCTACATTATATCTTGACTTTTTAATGGAAAATAAAATGCAAGTGTTAGTTGCTTTTTTCTTTATCAAAGTAACATTTTAAACTAGTTTTCTTTCATCACGGTATACAGAGGACACTGAAAATAACAGGAGGTACAAACCTAATGAAACCAAGAGCTAGAGGGATAGACTAAGAGGAAAACCGGGGTACTTGCGGAGGGGTTAGATATTAAGGATACATTGAGATACATTGAGATTTCTCTCGTTTTCAAGTACGTCTTGGGTTCAAGAACATTTAAAATGTTCTGAGGAGTGCAGGCAGGGCTCAAAATTTCAGGTCCCAGGCCATAAGAGTTACTCGCCACCAGTTGCTCCACCTAACCCCTAACCAGCCCTGAACTCTGCCCCTAAACACACCCCCTTAAATTATCTTATCAAATTACACTGTTAAAGGTTTTATTTAGAATAAAGTTACAAAAATGCCATTAATACCCAGACATCAGACCCCAGATGCATGTATACCCAGACATCAGACCTCAGCTTGAACAGAGCAAGGAGGCAGGGAAGCTTCTCTCCACCCCCCTGCCAGTGACAGAGACGAGCTGGGGCAGGTTAGGCAGCTAACCTCAGAGCTTGCATGGGAGAGACTAGAAGTTTGGGATTAGCGAGAGTAATTAGAGAGAGAAGTGGAGACAGCTGGAAAGGATGCCTGAAATTAGAGGCCGGTCCTGGGTGGTGGGGGGCACTGCCAAGTGCGGAACTGAAGCTTGGTCTGTGTGTTTCTGTGTGAAAAGGAAATTAGTACAAGTAAGTGTCTAGGTGTCAGAGGCCTTTGTAATGGGGAGGGGCACTGGTGAAATAATCTAAAAATGCGGGAAATACTTCTCAGTGTTATCATATTTAATCAGTATATACATCGCCTGGCCAAAATAAAGTCACCACCTGGATTTAACTAAGCAGATAGATGTGAGCTTTCCATTGGATAATTACGGCAGTGATTAACGTTTCAGCATAAAGTTAGGTCATGTGACTCACTGAATGAGCAGGTTTTTCCATCAATGGGTATTTTTCTCCCCTGATGGCACAGCGGGCATATTCCAAGATGGCAATGCCATGATTCATCGGGCTCAAATTGTGCAAGAGCGGTTCAGGGAGCATGAGACATCATTTTCACACATGGATTGGCCACCGCACAGTCCAGACCTTAACCTCATTGAGAATATTTTGGATAATGTGCTTGAGAAGACTTTGCGATGCGCCACGACTCTCCCAACATCAATACAAGATCTTGGCCACAAATTAATGCGACTCTGGAAACGCTGTGACATTGCATGAGCAAATCAAATTGATGTCACAACAAAAGGCAACACAACCAAATCATAGAGCGTGTAACTTCTTTGGCCAAGCAGTGTATAAACCTGTATATTCCTGGCATAGAAATGACAAACTGACGGCAATAAACCACTTCAACGATGCAGAGAAACAAAGTTATGACTCTCACCCTCAGCAGTGATTCATGTCCTGCAAGAACTAGAGCAACCTTGAACCTCCAAATCTTTTGGAAGTTTCAAAACCTATTGATAGCCAAGGTTGGCGACCCCTGAACTAAAGGATGACAAAGACCCAATAGAAAGAGATCAATGAAACAATGACATATGCCCGCTTGGAGGTATTGGGTCCAAAGAAACACCAGAAAATAGTGAATTTGTGCAAAATCCAGGGGAAAAAATCTGCAGTCAATATCTGCCCACGTCGTGCCCAAACTACACAGACTTGTGTATCCTTTGAGAAGAAACACTGTAATGAGCTGTAAATTAAAATGCCATTTAAATGATGAGTAACGTCTAAATCAAAACGGAATCACAATGTCAGTGTGTCATTTTACATTCTGTACCTGTGCTCCTCGTGTCTTCAACTTTGTCCCCATGCCTCAATATACAAAAAAACTTTTGTCACAAGGACAATGGAGTCAAAACCAGCACATTTAGGATTAAACCTATAATACAGTTACAAAAAAACAAGATAGATTGTGGCAAATATTTCGCAGCTACATTAGCTTATACCACTTGCGCTGGTTTCAGATTACAGACCTACAGTAAACATATAGCTTTTATTAGTTAATTCTAAAATCATAATTGACAGACAATTCTATATAAGATAGATGCACTCCATATACTGTTGGTTAACCCCACGTCGGTGGGTGGTAACTAGGGATCATAGGAGTATATAACCCCTGTTCGCTGATCACAATTCTGTCCTTAATTAGTTCGGTATTGTCAGAAAAACAAATCCCCCTGCGATATGTAAACCAACACTATAATAAATATATGGCTGGGTGGAATATCTGTAAACCACTTGACAAAGAATTTAAGACTGACTAGCACAACTCAATAGTGATGTACAGTCCACCAATAGGGGTTATTAGATAAAATATAAATTGCAGCATAATAAACCTAGGCTTGCAACACACATCCTCTTATAGTTAATTAGCTTCAGTCCTAGAATGGGAGTTTCACAACAGGTATATACTGGAGAGTTACTCGAACTCCTTAATAAGAGTGAAGGAAAGAAAGGATGAAATCCCACCATGAGTTCACCTTAATAGGTATTGGTCACATGAATAAACATGTTATAACATTGTTGGATATGATTGCAATAACAAAAAATAATAAAATTCCCACATTTGTAGATTTGTATATCACTGTCCTATACCTTGGAGAGGATCAGTCCACCGCTCAAAATAGCATTAGGTAGTACCTGTAAGTACAGCCCTAAATCCGATGGAATATTCTATGCTGACCCTATCCAAAGCAACACAAAGGAACACAAATAGTTGGTCAAATAATTACTGCAGAAATAGCCCCAATGGCTAAAAGATTGTTAATTAGTCAAATCGCCAATAGCAACAGTATAAGAGTGCCAAGTGACTGCTAAAATCAAAATAACATTATTAACCTCCCTGGCGGTAATCCTGAGTGTGACTCGGGGTTAAATTTTGCTACCGCGATCAGTAACCCTGAGCCATACTCGGGCTGTATACTCACCGCATCCAGCGCTCCCTCGCCGTCTCTGCAGTCACCTCCGTTTGATTGCGGCGTCGGCGTGTGACTTGCTTCCTGGTTCCGCTCCCTGTGAGCCACGCGACACAGGGGGCGTGACCAGGCGGCAAATTTTGAAACCTGTAAAAAAAAATAATGTAAAAATTAGATTGTTTAAAATCCTGACAGGTGCAATGCATTCTGTCAGGATTACTTTGTGTCATACATCCCCAGGTATCCCCAGTGAGTGGTCCTGTGTCCTGACAGTGGTTTTTACGGTCATGGCGTCCAAAAAGCACGCTTGTACCTCCAAAGCGGCTGCAGCGCAGCCTGAGAGCAGCGACAGCGAATACAAACTGCTTGCGGAACCGAGCGACAGTGACTCGTGGGTCGATTCATCCTCAGACCCTGAAAGTGATGACTGTGAGGAATCTGATGCTGCGCTCAGCGACGTTCCAACTTGGTGCTGTATTGATGGTGCAGATAATGCAGCACCCCCAAGGTTCCCATTTACTGGAGCACCTGGTATAAAAGTGGACGTGGAACTCTACAACCCCCTGGCATACCTGCGCTTGTTCCTGACCGATGCGGTCATAGAAAAAATTGTAACTGAGACAAACCGGTACCAGGAGCAACAGCCAGTTACTCTGCCGCAGAAGTGGTCACGTAGCAGAAAGTGGGAACCAGTGACCAAGGATGAGATCTGGAGATTCCTGGCCCTGATAATTCTCCAGGGAGTTATCGCTAAACCGATGCAGAGGTGGTACTGGACAACCAATAAATTGATTTCAATGCCTTTCTTTGGCACGGTGATGCCAGAGTACCGGTTTGCGCTCATTATGAAGTACCTGCACTTCGTGAACAATGAGGAATTTGACGAAACCACGCATTCTTCCCCTAAACTGCGCAAAATTTGGGACGTGTATGAAATGATCCCACAAATTTCCAGCGGACCTATGTGCCAGAGAGGGACATCAGTATAGACGAAAGTCTAATGGCATACAAGGGACGGCTGAGCTGGGTGCAGTACATCGCATCTAAGAGGGCACGATTTGGCGTCAAATCCTATATGCTGTGTGAATCCTCATCCGGCTACATCTAGAACTCCTTTATATACACGGGCAAAGGGACGAAATTCGCCGCCAAATACAGCAAGTATGGATTGGCAACATCTTCCGTGCTGTCACTCATTGAGCCATTGCTGGGTCAGGGCTATTGTGTGACAACGGACAATTTCTACACGTCCCCTGAACTCTGAGTGTCTCCTGCAGCACAAGACAGACGCATATGGGACCGTCCGACCTAACCGACGCGACATGCAACCAATCTTCAGAAGTAGAAAGCTGAAGACTGGAGACATGGTTGCCTGGCAGAAAGGCAAAATGCTGGCACTGCGTTGGTGTGACAAGAAGGATGTTTGCCTGATGAGCACTGTCCATGACAACTCCACTGTCATGGTACATACGAGAGGTGGCAAAGACATTATGAAGCCGCAGGTAGTGGTGGATTACAATTCCACCATGGGAGGTGTTGACCGAGCTGATCAAGCAATGACATTTTACCCTGCGATGCGTAAACAGCAGAAGAAGTATTACAAGAAGATCTTCAGGTATCTTCTTGAACAGTGCCTGTGGAATGCCTACATTCTGCAGAAAAAGGCAAGTGACCAGACCCTCCTTCATGCGGACTACATTTGGAAGGTTTCTGAATGTATATTTCTGTGCCATCATACACCGGTGGCTGGCAGTAAACCTGGACGCCGTGCTGTTGGCGTTGTCAACCCTGAACGCCTGACTGGTCGTCACTTCGTCGACCACATCCCACCAACAGAGAGGAAGTCAGCGCCTACTAGGATGTGTGTGGTTTGTTCTCCAAGCGGGATGACAAGGGCAAGAAAATCCAAAAGGAAACCAGGTTCCATTGTCCGGATTGTGACGTTGGACTTTGTGCAGTCCCATGTTTCAAGATGTATCATACCAAGGACGTGTACTGAGGCAATATGCAGTCACTAATATTGCAAACATGTTTTCTGAAAGATTTCAGTGGTTTTGGTTTGATTATTTTATTGAATATTATTTATTTCCATTATTGTGGATAATTATTTGTGGGATAATAAATTATTATTTCGTGTTTCAAACTTTATCTGACTCAGTGTGTTTACATGACCCTTGTTTGTACGGATTTCAGTGAGTTATTCCTACGGATTACAGGCCTACTATATGAAACAACACATTTCCTTCCCAAAAAAATTGAAACACTTTTTGACAGAAAATTTTGAAAAAATCAGACCGCCAGGGAGGTTAATAGCAAACGCTATCCCCTTTGTCCCCATGCCTCACACCTATGCAACCCTGTCCCTGTGCCCCTTGTTTCTGTTTTCCTATGTGACCCATTTCCAATCCATTACGTGCACCATGTGCGTCCATTCTGTACCCCATATTTCTCCTCCTCTGTTCCTGTGTCCCATTTCTCCTTACTGTGTCCCTCTGTCATCCCATTTGTTGTCCAGTTGCTATGTGTGTCACTGTCACAGATGATGGCGCTCAGCGGAAGGATGGGAACCCAAAACAACATAATAGAAACATAGAAAAATGTCGGCAGATAAGAACCTTTCGGCCCATCTAGTCTGCCCAATTACATGGATACTTTACCTGGATTTATCTTTTGTTTAGGATAGCCTTATGCCTATCCCATGCCTGCTTAAATTCAATTACTGTTTTGGCCTCTACCACTTCAACTGGAAGACTGTTCCATGTATCCACCACCCTCTCAGTAAAATAATGCTTCCTGATGTTACTTTTAAACCTTTGCCCCTCTAATCTAAGACTATGTCCTCTTGTTTTGCTACTTTGTTTCCTTTTAAATATACTCCCTTCCTCTACCTTGTGGATTCCCTTTACGTATTTAAATGTTTCTATCATATCTCCTCTGTCTCGTCTTTTTTCCAAGCTGTACATAGCAGCCTGTACAGAGCAAACAGCTGGAGATTATATATATATATATATATATATATTACACACACACACACACACACACACACACACACACACACACAGTCACCGGGTGGTTGTGGCACCAGGATTATATCTCAGGTCATGGTAACAAATTTGTGTCCAGATGCAAAGTCTATAGAACAGTCCAGGATCGAGAAGGCAATACCAGGCAACAATTGCGATGAGACAAACCAAAGGTCCATAACAGAATGTCAGAGGAGTGGTATAACAAGGCAAAACACTCTCTAGCTCGAGGGAGAACAGTATTCAAGCAATCACTTCTTTTATAGTGTAGCAATATGCAGAGACCGGGAGACAACATGGCACGCGGATGCGTCATCATTGCGTGCTGGCATCACTCGCATGTAGAAAAAGCCGTCATGGGAAAGGCAATGTGTGGCACATTCCGCCGGATTGGCAGCCTCGTGTTGATTTCTGCAGGTGGTGCATGGAGTCCTTGCAGCAGATGCCGCTATCGCTGGAAATCGAGGAGGGGTCAGTAGGGGATACATGAGTCACCATGCTTTCTCATTCTGCCCCTGTGGGAATGGAAGGGAGAAACTGTTAACACCATGACATAGTATTGTTTATATGTGTTGTATAATATATACTAAGAAAAATAAATCAAAATTCTTAATCCATTCAAACGCTAATATTTTTTTTATTATTTTGATAAGTAGGATCATGTCTACTTGAGCAAGTTAGTTGGATTATTCTCAAAAGAACGACCTCGTCTCCTTTATGCTTAAAAATATGTGTATGTGACAATTACTAATATTTTAACTGATAAAGTCATTGGTTAAGTGAATTAAGTGGTAAACTATGACATTTCTGCCGCTGTCCTCTCTAATTGAATGCATTGTTTCTGAAAGCCCTTCAACCTGTTTTGTGCTAACAGAAGGATATACCTTTTTTAATGGTTTAAAATTTGAAATGTTTAAAATGGTTTTATTGTCTTTTATATAAATGGAGCGTTGCACTGTAACACACGTTATCAGTCAGCATTGTATTGTTCAGTGGGTGTCCGTGAACGCAACGCTCTGTCATCATACATAAGTGCTTGTCCCTTTTAGAATTCCTTGAAACAATGATAGACAAACATGTACTTTTCAACATTCCACGGGAATAGTTTTGAGTGGTTTTACTTTAATGTTTACATTTTCTATAACCGGCATATGGCTTTTAAGTGTGTGTGTGTGTTTTGTCTGTGCGGAATTCAGCATTGTTGTTTATCCTCTCTTTGCTTTATAAAGATATTCCATTGCAGACAAACTCAAACGGAATATAATGAACATAAAGAATTGTCAATGTGCTTATTATAAACAGAAGTTTTAGTTCGGATTTTAAGTTTAGAATAATCCACATGTTCTATATTTCAGTATAATGAGATGAATGCTGCATTATTACCACGTCACAAAATTCAAAAGCATTCTGAAGACTAGAGCGAAGAGGAGCGCAAATTGTGTTAGAAAGCTTCAGGGAGTTCCGGATTCAGGAGCCTCTAAGCCGAAGAGGAGGAGCTGCACACGGCAAGGAAGAAAAGGTAAGTAAAAAAAAAAGTGAAATAAAAAATAACTGGGCAGAGACTGTCAGCAGCCTCTGTCCAATTATTTAAGGGCAAAAAAGACAACGTTATCTTTAATACAGTGTTCCTTTAAAGTTGCGTGCAGAGGACGTCCCCCATACGTCATGGATTTCCGGAAGGACATGGGAAACCTCAGTCTGCCCAGGTCCGAGTCCCACGGCGGTCTGACTTCCTTGAAGTCAGATCATACCATATGACTAGTCTCAGGGTACTGGTGTTATCGCAGCGTTGCGCAATGACATCAGTTTCAGGTGCCCCCCCCCCCCCCAGCAAAGCCGGCAGAGTTCCTGAAAGCTAGGGTGTTCCTTTTGGATCCCTCTACCTCACAATCTGTACACATTAGGGCAAAAAGAGAGGCATCGCTGGATCCCCCAGCGATGCCTCTCTTTAACACCTTAGTTGCTGGTCCTCAAACCGGCACTGGATCGCGGACTGCTCCTGGAGGTGGCTGACATCTTGAATGTCAGCCAAGCCTCCGGGCCTCCCCCCACCCAATGATGTTGTCATGCATGGGCTCGATGTCAGTTAAGGAATTAACCCCTAGCTGCCAAGGGGTTTCCCTATGGGAACCCTATGGCGGAGATGGGGGGGGTCCAAGAGACCCCCTCCCCATCTCCCAATTAGTGGCAGCTAGTCGGCCAGGGCATGGCCTTTCCAATGATACCAAATATGACCAGGTTACATGTAAAACAAATAATTTAAGAAAAATAAGTGACGTTTTTTTAAATTTATTAATGCAGCACTATTGTTCATGTTTCAATTATATTGTGAACAATGATGTTGCACTAATGATTTATTTTCTCAGTTTTAGCTAAAATCGTGTATTTTCTCAGAAAATTTAAGTAACGGGTTCCCATTTCAAATTTTTTAACAAGCGCACCCCATAGAATATATAACCACAAAAGCTCGGATGATAAATATGACAAAAATAATTTTACACACTGTAGATGAATGGAAATTCACATTTTTTTTTACATTTTCTTTGTTGATGACGTATACATATAATAATGATATATTATAATCCGCTGAGTCTGCCAAAAAAAAGTTATAGAATTTGTCTGGGTTGTATAATAAAACATGACTTCAAATTGTACATATATGCAGAAAATCGGTTTCACGCCTATTCCCTAACAGGGTGGCTGCATAGACCAGAAGTATCCAGCCCACTTCATGTATAAAACATAATGAGAAAAAAGGTTGTCACTTGTGCTCACCACTGTAGCTCCATGTGAAGCAAAACACAGAGGTTTTGGCTTACTTGAATGGCCATTAAAGTGTAAGCCCACCCGCCACGGCACCTCTGGGTCAGGTGGGTCTTAATCTAATGAAACCAAGGGCTGCTTTCTAAGCAACCGCATATCCTCATGCTGCTTCTCATCCAAGAGCCAGACTAGTGGGTTTATATTAATACCCTCAACAGGAACAATTCCACTTTGGGATTAAAAAGAAAACATGGAAAGAGGCAGCAGCAACAATGACCTGGCTAGAGATACAACAAAATATACATATACTGTATGCAGAAAAACCGATTTTGTGCCTTTTCCCTAGCAGGGCGCCTATGTAGACCAGAAGTATCCAGCCTGCTTCATGTATAAAACATAACAATAAAAATGGTTGTCATTTGCTCTCACCATTGTAGCTCCATGCGAAACAAAACACAGAGGTTTTGCTTTACTTGAATGGCCTTTGAAATGTAAGCGCACGCGCCACGTCTGGTCAGATGGGTCCTACCTAATGAAACCAAGGCCTACCTTCTACGCAACAACATATCCTCATGTTGCTTCTCAGCCAAGAGGCAGACTGGGGGGTTATAATAATACCCTCACCAGGAACAAGCTGGTGCTGGAGCTACAGTGGTAAGCACAAATGACAACCTTTTCTCTTGTTTTGACTTCAAATCGCGTTTAAACATGAGGAGCAAAAACGGTAAAAATTAGCTCAGCACACAGGGGGGAAATGGTACAGCAGTGAAGGGGTTAAAGGAATTGCAGAACTCAAGCTAGAATGTAAAAGTAGTAGCGATTTTTGGCCAGCAGAGGAAGCCGTCTGCCTGTCAAACAGTGACTTACCGACATTGAAAATATACAGTAGGGATGCTGCTATATATTTTACTGTGTGGGTAATAAAAAGTGATTTTCCATAAACCCACTGGGTCCTGTTGCTGGTTTTATGGAAAAATCACCTGGTAGTGAATGGGCTACTATGAACGCACATGTGTGTATGTATATATATATGTATATGTATATGTATATATATATATATATATATATATATATATATATATATATATATATATATATACTGTTTACTCTTAATAAAATATTATTTACAGAGCACCAACATTTTCTGCAGTGTTATATAGTAAAAGAAAAAAAGATGAATGTATCATAAAACCAGGAACAATCAAAATGTATGCATCAATAAGAGCAAAGTTGATTTCAAAAATTAGGCTATGATTATCTCCTTTAACCCCTTAAGGACCACTGACGTTCATACGTACGTCCTGGGGAAAATTCCCCTTAAGGACCAAGGACGTACTATGTATGTCATGGTCCTTTTAACCCCCCTCCCTATACTCCCCTCTCTAGCCGGGCTCCCACAATGGTCTGGTATGCTTGAAGCATGCCTCACCTATTTATGGGGCCCGGCCATCGTGATGACATCATCACCATGTGCTAGGTGCCCCCCTGCTGCCTGCAGTGGGGGATGTGAAAGGGGTGGAGTGCTCCTTTGGAGCCCTCTCAAATGGCTCCACATAGGTAAAAAAGAGTGGCACCGCTGAAGAGGGCAGAGTCTGCCTTTTTCAACAGTGCCTTTCTTTAACCTCTTAGGTGCCGGATTGTGATTCAAACCTGGAAGTGGCTGACATCTTGGATGTCAGCAAACCCTCAGTCACCCCCTATCCACTGATGTTGACACCATATGTGCGATGACATCAGTGGGCCAGTTAACCCCCTAGCTGCCAAGTGGAGAGGGTCGTGTTTGGTATCATTTGGAAGGCCTGATCATGGCCTTTCCATTGATACCAAACATGACTATGTTTGGTGTAAAAGTAACTTCACTTCCCTGCAGTCTAATTTTTTTAAATTTTTGTGTCTAAAACTGTCTAAATTATTTTGGAAAGGAAATGTGTCATCTTAGGCTAGGGTCAGACGAGCGTGATTTCTACGGACATCGTCAGTACGGATGACGCAGTAGTGGCCACACAGTCCGTTTTTTCACTGAAGTTATTTTTTGACGGATGTAGGAGGGAAAAATAAATTACAATGAAAAAACATTCTGTCCGTCAAAAATGCTGGACGTATAAATGCAGTCCGTCTGACCATGCTCCATCACTCACACACAAAGCTATGTGGACGTTGTGGACGTGGCGCACTCCGCACGTCCGTTCTAGCAGTATTACGTTCTTGCCTAACCTGCGTCCGTTTGCAGCGTCCGTCATGCGTCCGCAGTTCAGTGCGGACGTACTTCATGTGTCAGGCTCCAATGGACTTTCTTTCATGCTATCACGGACGTACTTTTAGGCGCAATCACGGACGTGAACACTACGCTCGTCTGACAGCAGCCTAATATAGTAAGCCTGTAATAATTAGGAATAACTCGCTGAAATCCGTGCAAACAAGAGTCTAGTAAACACACGGAGTCAGGTAAAGTTTGAAACCCGAAATAATAATTTATTATCCCAAAAAATAATTATCTTAAATAATGCAAATAAATGATATTCAATAATATAATCAAACCAAAACCACTGAAATCTTTCAGAAAACAAGGGTGCAATTTTAGTCACTGCATATTGCCTTGGTATGATTTATTCATCTGAAAACCTGGGATTGCACAAAGAACATTTTTACTGTACTTTTTAATTTTTTATTACAGTTCAAATTTGCCACCTGGTCCAGCCCCTGCGTCGCGTGGCTCGCAGGGAGCGGAACCAGGAAGCAAGTCGCCAGCCGCCGCGATCACACTGCGTGACTGTGGAGACAGCAAGGGAGCGCAGGATGCGGTGAGTATATACAGCCTGAATGTGGCTCGGGATTACTGATCGCTTAGTGAAATTTAACCTTGGGTATACCGCCAGGGAGGTTAAAAAAATAATACAGTGTTTTTTAATTTTCTCTTGGGGTATAATAAAATAGGACTTAAATTGGCGATTAAACATGATGAGAATAAAACGGCCAAAATGAGCTCAGAGCACAAATGGCTCAGCAGTGAAGGAGTTAAAAAGCAAAACATGTAAAAATTGGGTATTTCTAATCTCCATACAAAATTTCTAAACTATTTAGCCGGTGTCTTTTTTGGCGGTTGTAGATTTTGGGGATTAAAATTCCAAAAAAGTGTGTTTTTTTTTTTTTTTGTTTAAAAAAAATTTCATTGTATTTCAGATTTTTTTTATAGTAAATTATAGGATATGATGGAAACAATGGTATGTTTAGAAACTCCATTTAATGGTGGGAAAAGGTATATAATATGTGTGGGTTCCTTAAACGAGTAAGAGGGAAATTTTACCTAAACACACACAGCGCAGAAACGTAAAAAACAGTAGTGGTCACTTTTGGACTGACAATCTTAAAACTGCCCGGTCACTAAGGGGTTAAACTACAAATCCATTTAAACAATTAAAAGTGTGCGGGAAGGAGCTGACCTTCATTTGACACAAAGTCTTGAAAACAGGTCACTTTAATAATGCAAGGTGACCTAGAAACTGCTCGTCTCTCTACAACCTGAGCATGCATAAAAATATACACCTACAAAAAAGAGAATCTCGGGATGACTTGCTACTTTTTTCTACCATTGTAAATGTTTTATGAAAGTCAACAGCTTTCTTGCATGAATAAAAAACCATACCTTGAGAACAAGAATAAAAATGTGCAATATCGTCTCCTATAAGCATCTTATTTAAAATAGATAATCCAATATGACTGTATTCTTCTCCCAAGCCATAACCTGTCACGATGCTGAATAATCAGTAGCTAGCCATGCAGCACAAGAGAAACAGTTCACATATGCCAATATCCTCTCCCCTGGCAAGCTTTTCCGTTACCCACTTGAGATGGCATTTCAAGACCCGTATCGTCACTCTTTTGCATAAATGAGTTGAACTGCAGTTCACCAGATGTCTAGGGGAAATAAAAGGCCAACACTGATATGATTGGTCTCTCCTTTTTAAATCATCCTTGCTTAATGCCACAGGAGATCAATGGTCATTCCGGAGAGTGACTACGTGACCCGTGGCATTGCAATGCTACGCGGTAACTTCGAAACGGCAAAACTACCGGAAAATTAATTATTGCTTCGGCTCATAAAATTCTCCTGAAAACGGCGGAATGTGTCAAACCAAAATAATGTATTAACCACTTGGCTGCTAAGGACGTGCTCAGCGCGTCCAGCCAAGTGGTTCTCCTGTGCTATGGACGTGCTGAGCGCGTCCTAGCACAGGAGGCAGTGATTGGCCGTTATTTTGATGTCAGCCCAGCCTCCGGGACCCCAGCGGGCAGGAATAGCGTCATCGCGCCAGGAACGATGACGTCTAATCTAGGCACCCCCCCGCCAGTGCAGGGAAGGTGCCTGAAGGGGAAGGGGGTTCCTTTGGCCCTCTCTCCCTCCCGATCTGTACGGGGCACAGCAAAAAGGCAGGCACCGCTTGAAAGGGCACAGCTTGCCCTTCCAAGCGATGGCTGCCTTTAACCCCTTGGGGGCTGGATCACGCACTCCTGGAGCTGGCCGACATCTTGGATGTCGGCCAAGCTTCCGGGATCTCCCCCTGCCGACTGGCGATGACGTCAGTTTGGGAGTTAACCCCTAGCTGCCACCTATGGTGGAGATAGGGGCTTCCAATGAACCCCCTATCTCCCGATCCATGGCAGCTAGGGGTTAATGTTTGGTCTCGTTGGAACGGCCAGAGCATGGCCTTTCCAATGATAACAAAATGACCATGTTAAATGAAAAGAAAAAAAGTGTAAAAATCTAAATAAATTAAAAAAATTGTTTTTTGTTTGTTTTTTGTTTTATTAATGCAGCAATATTGTCCCCATTTCAATTATAATGTGAACAATGATGCTGCACTAACAATTTTTTCTATGGGGGGTTTGCTAAAAATCACGTAATTTCCCCCCAAAAAATGTCATTTCAAATTTGGGATCCAGAAGGTGCCTCCAAAGTTTTAGCACCGTGGGCATGATGTCTGAGGTGCTAACACTGTTTAGAGCCAGCTGGAGAATGTCTCTAAATGACTTTTCCCCATCTGCTCCTACACAGAGCTCACAACTGTAGTAAATCCATGTGACCAGGAGATGGCAACATCTCCCTGCCAAATAAATAAATAAATAGGTTATAACAGTTAGGAATACATCAGGAATTTCCCAAATAGTTCTTACTGTATAGTTAATCAACCTCTTAATGACGTGGGGCACACTATGCCATCCCTGCAGCAGGTGAGCATTAATGCTGTGGGGCGGCATACCATGCACCGTTAGCGTCTATGAGCCTTTGCAGTCCCACCAAACAGTTGGCACATGGCAAGCACCATTGGCTGCCGTGGGACGGCCTGAACTCAAGCAGCCGGCAGCCCCACCGGCATTAATGCCCTGCCGTGGGGCACAACCTGCCTGGCGGTAAGGAGTTAAAAATTGTTTTCCAAAAATAAAGCAAACCTGGTTCCTGACAGTGTTGTTTTTGTAAAATTCCTTGGTAGTGGAGGGGTTAAATACCTGATATTAAAATACAACTGCACTGATCAGCCACAACATTAAAAGCACTGACAGCTGAATAGAATAACATTGATTATATGGTTACAATGCTGCCCCTGTCACAGGATGCAATACATTAGGCAGGATGTGAGTAGCAATTTCTTGAATATTATTGTTATCATAGTTGTGTTATATACCTTTAACGCCTTCACAACCATGATTGTGTATACATGCTCAGCGCTAGTAGACACAGCAGCCTGAGATCATGCTAACAAGACCTGGAGCTATGCTGTATAACTGCAAATGAATCTGGTTTGTTGCAAACTAATTTTGTCTGGTTTTGGGCTCCAGAAGGTGCTCCCAACATTTTAGCTCCGTGGGCACAATGCTGAAGGTGCAAAAACGGTTTAAAACCGGCTGGGGAATGTCCTGACATATTAGGTTTTCCCCAGTCAACACGGAGCCACTAACTGCAGTTCTAACTGCAGTAACTCCTTTTTCTCCCTGCCAAATAGGTTATTACAGTAAGAAATGCACTGGGAATATAATCGCAAATATATCTTACTGTATAATTAATTAACCACTTCGATGCTGAGGACGCGCTCAGCGCGTCCTCAGCATTCCCGCTGGTATGCGGAGGACGCGCTGAGCGCGTCCTCCCATTGGGGTCAGCGTTCGGCCGGGTTCCGGCCGATCGCTGGCCCCTCCGGTGCGGGCTGACATCCTGGATGTCAGCCCGGCATCCGGAACAGCAGCCGCCGGAATTTGGTGTCATCGCGGCATGACACCAAATTCAGGCGCCCCCCCCGCATGTGCGGAGGAGGCGCCTGAAAGGGAGGGGGGGAGGTCCTTCGGACCTCTCTCCCTCCCGATCGGCAGCTCTGCGGGGGTTAACCCAGGCATCATTTGGAAGGGCACAGCCTGCCCTTCCAAATGATGCCTGGCATTAACCCCTGGGGAGCTGGATCGCGAATCGGCGCTGAAAAGCACCGGTTCGCGATCCTTTCCCGGAGCTGGCCAACATCTTGGATGTCGGCCAAGCCTCCGGGAACTCCCCCTGAGGACTGGCGTCATCGTGCGTAGCACGATGACGCCAGTCCTAGAGTTAACCCTTAACTGCCACCAACGGTGGAGATAGGGAGTTCATTGGAACTCCCTATCTCCCGATCCGTGGCAGTTAGGGGTTAAATTTTGGTTGGATCGGCCAGAGCATGGCCGTTCCAACGATACCAAACATGAAAGTGAAAAAAGTTGTAAAAAAAAAAAAAAGGAAAAATATAAATAAAAAAAAATTTAAAAAACAAATTATAAAAAAAAAATAAACACTTTTTTTATTTTTTTTGGTTTGTTAGTGTAGCAATATTGTTCCCATTTCAATTATAATGTGAACAATGATGCTGCACTAATGATTTTTGTATGCGGTGCGTTTGTTAAAAATAGTGTAATTTTCCCCAAAAAAAAATGTAACGAGACCCCATCTCTAATTTTTTTAACAAGCGCACCCCATACAAAATATAACCGCAATTGCTCGCATGTTAAAATGTGAAAAAAAACACTTTACACATTGTAAATTATTGAAAATACATATTTTATTGCATTTTTTGTTATAATATACAGACATGACATAACGTATACATATAATAATGACATATTATGAATCTACCGAGTCTGACGGAAAGAACGATATATAATATGTCTGGGTCATATACTAAAATAAGCCTTCAAAACACATTTAAACATGATGCGCAAAACAGGTAAAAATGACCTCAGCACAGGGGCGGGAAAAGCCTCAGCAGCGAAAGGGTTAAAAAATATTAAAAAAAAAAAAAAAAAAAGAACACCGGTTCCTGACAGTGGATTTATTGAAAAATCACTTGGTAGTGAAGGAATCTAAAAAATAAGGGGAAAATAATTGCACAGCTCCTAAAATATCAAGATAAACCTGCACCGCAGACGATATCCCTTAACTGTTACCAAAAGAGTGTTTACTCCAAATCTTTTGATTATAATGCGAGCAAAAGTTGTTTTGTTTCAAATTTCAATATTTATAAACACCCAGCTGAGCAGATGCTATTTATGTAAAAGAAAAAGGTGGAAAACACAGATGGTTTTTTGATGCTTTTAAAGTTTGGTAAACAATAGGATTTTAGCTGCCTGATTGCTGGAAGCTTATTCCTTAAAATAAAAAAATCCACCAAAATATAATTAATCACTTTTTTTGCAGCGGAGATTCTGACTTACGGAGGATTGGGTAGGAGGATGAACAGAAGAATTAAAGTTCTACATGTCACGACTGTAGCCATCAGCTGTGGGTTTGTGCTGCTGTTTGGAGATATATATATATATATATATATTTTTTTTTTTTTTACTTAAACAAAATTTGAGAATAATAAAAAAAGAAAGCCGTATGTACCTAGCAGCACTAATAGTAATGTAAACCGCATAGGCTGCAGCAAGACACTGCTAGGGAGTCGAGACCCGCAAGTCAGAGAGCTCAGTTCAGCAGCAAAGGGGTTAAACCAAGTGTGCTTTTAACTCCCGATGCTCAGATCTGACATTGTACAATACGAATAGTGATTTACACTGTCAGATCTGAGCATTATGAGTAGGGTTGCCAAATCGGCCATGTTTTCCTGTACACATATTACTATTTCATGCAGAGAGGAACAGAGGGAAATGTGCTGCCTTTCAACATGGATTATTATTATTTATATAGTGCCAACAGTTTGCGCAGCGCTTTACAATAACCAAAGGGAAGGAGATACATATAAAGGCCCCTGCTCAAAGGAGTTTATAGTCTAGAGGGATTGGGTAGATGAGGAAGACTAGGAGTTTTACTGGAGAGCAGGATCATTATTGCCAGTGGCTCAGGAATGGCGGGGCCATAGAAGCAGCTTCAATCATGTGTGAGTAGGTGAGCAGAGGGATGAGTTGCATCAGTGATGTGGTACGCTAATCTGAAGAGATGAGTTTTGAGGGATTTCTTGAAGGCCTGAAGATCAGGGGAGAGTTTGATAGGGTGAGGCAAGTCACTCCATAGGACCGGAGCTGCCCTTGAGAAGTCTTGGAGGCGAGAGTTGGCCGTGCGGGTGTAGACAGATGACAGGAGATCGCCCGCCGACCGGAGTTCTCGAGACAGGATGTGTTTGTGTAGTAACAAAGAAATGTAGGGAGGATTGAGTTTTTGAGCCATTTGAACATGAGCTTCAGTATTTTAAACTGGATCCTGAAACGTACAGGAAGCCAATGGAGGGACCGGCAGAGAGGGGAGAGGTGTGTCTGGTGAAAATATGAGAATAAGCCTGGCACCTGCATTCATTACAGATTGCAAAGGGGCATTATGGGAGTTGGAGAGACCAATAAGGAGTGAACCAGCACCTATGCAGTAACTTGTGTCAGAAAGGGGCAGATGCGGGCAATGTTCTTGAGTTGATAGTAACAAGATTTGGTCACTGTCTGGATGTGGGGTGAGAATGTTAGGTCAGAATCTAATGTGACACCAAGGCAGCGAGCTTGAGGCGGCCGACTAATGAGCGTTACATTCACTCAGAGAGATAGGTGGTATTAGGCTCCTTTTGGAGGGAGGAATGATGAGAATTTCAGTTTTGACAAGAATCCAAAGGAGCTGATCAGTTTTCCTAGAGAGGCAGTGTAGATAAAAAAAAAAGGGGGCCCAGTACTGACCCTTGGGGCACCCCAACAGAGACAGGCTGCTGGGAGGAGGTACTTCCAGCAAATGAGACACTAAACAATCGTTGGGTCAGGTAGGAAGTGAACCATGAAAGAACCGTACTTTGAAGGCCTATATCACTAAGAGTTTGAAGGAGGATTGAGTGAACAACTGTATCAAAGGCAGCAGAGAGGTCAAGAAGGATCAGCAGACAGTAGCACCCATTAGATTTAACAGTTACAAGGTCAGTTTTGCAAGAGCCGTATCCGTTGAGTGCAGTGAGTGAAAGCCAGATTGCAGAGGGTCAAGGAGAGAGTGGGTGTTGAGGTAGTCAATCAGACGAGCATACACAAGCTTTTCAAGGAGTTTAGAGGCAAAAGGGAGCAGGGAATCGGGGCGGTAGTTGGAGGGAGCATTCGGATCCAGAGACAACTTTTTTAAGCTCGGGACTACTGTGGCATGTTTAAGGAGAGATTAATGGTATGGGTCGAGGACGATACAAGGGAATCAGAAAGTGTTTTGGTAAGATGTTAGGGAACGGGGTCGAGGGGCATAATACATATGCTGCAGGAAGTAAATCAAGGTAGGTCACCTGGGATTTTTTTTTATTTCTTACCTGCAGCATATACATTCTACATGTTGCAGGGTTGCATTTTTCATGCACTGCCCATCAGCATGGAAACATTATATGTGGCCAGGAAACCATGACCATTCTGGCAACCATAATTGTGAGACAATAGAGAGCTCAACTCGGTGGCACAGGTGTTAAAACAAGTGTGCTGACTCCCTCTAAGTTCTAAGGCTAAGGTCAGACGAACGCATTTTTCACGTGCGTTTAGCCGCACGAAATCACGGCCGTGCTAGCAGCAAATGACGTCCAATGCCGGGGAAGATACAACGAACGGCCGCACGAACGTTCATCCGTGCAACGCAAGTGGCAAACGAACGCATTTTTTCGAGAACGTTAAACCGCTACTACTGACGTACAGAGTGCGCTGCGTCCGCATAGCGGCGTGTTTGCGTGATTGGGAGACGTCAGACGCTGCTAATGTCCGGCCAACATAACGTCCAGACGCAAAAGGGTTTTATTAATGATCCGTACAAAATCACGGACGAAAATGCGCATCGTATGACCGCTATCGTGTATTCTGTGAAAAATACGTCCATTCGTTCGAACACACTTTTTCACGGACGACGCGAAAAATGCGTTCGTCTGACCCTAGCCTAATGCAGCTCCTACCTGTGCCAATTTTCATATTCCACAGCTGACAAGATGAGATCTTAAGGTCTCTGTTGCTGTATCCTGATTGGTGTATCTCTCTACGGTCCCTTCGGTACTCAGCCATAGTGCCCAAGCACCAGTGATGCCAATGCTAGGCATCAATTCGGGAGTGTTTTTCTCATGGATCATAAAAGGTGTTCTCTTTCCTCTGCCTAGTCTCCCAACCCTCCAGTGCCCAGTGTAATGATCAGGGCTAATCCTGTCCCATGGCTGTTTGGTTGAACAGCACTACCAGTGCACCATTCTGACCATCCTGAATCACTGGTGTGTTCTTCCTGTAATTCTGCTACAGGTGGGATCTGGGAGGTTTGCATGCTCTGTATACTCACCGTAAGGCCCCGTTCACACTGTGCGATTTTCATATTCGCGACGCTGCGATTTTGCAAAACCCCACCAATGGAAATCGCAAAAGGCAAATCGCAAAAAAAAAGGGTCATGTACCAGCGACATGCGACATCGCGTGGCAAGATGTGAACAGCTCCATTGAAATGCATTGGAGATGCTACATAGCGCGACATCGCGCGGATTTTGACGCGATTTCGCTGCAAAATCCGCACGGCAAATCGCACAGTGTGAACGGGGCCTAACAGGAGCAGGACCAAAGTTGTATCAAAACATATAAGACTGTTTGCTGAAAATGAAAAGAATAAACGGTTTAATATTTTTTTATAAAAAATTATACTATTTTACATTTAATCTTATAGGATTTACCTGTTCCCAAGTATCAGGTGATACCAGTATCATCTTGGTGCATGGAGAGATTGATTCTTGCAAAGTATTTCCTGTTGTCCCAATATCTAGTATACTCAATATAAGCTAGAGATTATTTTTTTTCCAAACGCTTTTCATTTGTAAATAAGCTCCAGAATGTGCCCCAAAGATTTAGCACCTTGGATGATACCAAAACAAGTTAAAAAGCTTGGATTCCGTGTTATCCTCAAGAAAAAAAAAAAGCATTCCTAGCTGTACTATGGTGATGTAGTAGTGTTTTGTGGCCAGCAGATGGCAACATCTGCCTGTCAAATAATGCAAACATTTGAAAATGTGATATTTTCAAGCACAATTTCAGTGTATGTGTAATCCAAATTTGTTTTACATAAATCTTCTGGGTCTTGGCAGTGGATTTGTGGAAAACGACTTGGTAGTGAAGGGGTTGGTGCCTGTTATTATTTTTACAGTCCGGCATGCAATATTTTCGCAACAATACTACATACAACTCAGTTGAACATTTGCCTCCACGTTGGCCATTTCACTCATCAGCCCACGTTTCAGCTACAAATCTAGAGCAACTGAACCTCCTTAATAAGGCTAGGGTCAGAGTGGGGCAGTCGGAACGCGCGTGCAGACGCACTAAATCACGGCGGCAGTAGCAGCACATAACGGCCAATGACGGCCAATATACGCAGTACGTGCGTACAAAAGTGCGCCGACACCACGCAACCGGCAAATGAACGCATTTTTATCAGAACGTGAAACCGCTGCTACTGACGTACAAAGTGCGCTGCGGCCGCATAGCAGCGTGTGTGCGTGATTAGGAGACGTCAGACGCTGCTAGTGTGCGGCCAACATAACGTTCAAACAGCCGGATTTCCCTAGACTTCTTTTTACCCCACCGTCATGAAATACGTCCAGAATTGCGCATCGTCTGACCACTTAAGCGTATTCCGTGAAAAAATGCGTGCGCACGCATCGACGTACATTTTGACGGTGGCTGCAGAAAATGCGCTCATCTGTCCCTAGCCTTAATGCGACAGAATTGAACTTTCGGCAAAAAAAAAAAAGGGGGTTATTCAGAGAGAGCTGATCTGGCCCTGAAATGTCACCAAACAGTGAATTTCGCTGTACGGTGACATTTCGGGGCCATTTTGCTATTCAGAGAGCAGGCAGTTCGCCACATTTTGGCGTATTGCCAGCCAGTACAGTGCCTGTTCAACAGCAGTGAAATCCCCCCCGTAGAGAAGCAATGGATAACCTATTCAGAGACACTGAACAGCAGAGAAAAGTTGCCGAAGTGCCCTGCTGTTCGGTGTTTTCATTCGGCAGGTTTAATCAGGCGAATCCCATAGGCTAAAATGTTAAAAATATTCCCATTTTTATCCAATATTTGATAAACCGTTTATTATTTTAAACTGCAGCAAAAAGACAATCAGGGTTATCCAAAGAGATCCGAATTGCTTGAGAAAGGTAACCGAACGCTGAAAATCAGTGTTCGGTTACCTTTCCTGACCATTCGGCTATCCAGAGAGCAGGCAATTCCCCAAATCCTGGCGAATTGCCTGAACATACGGTGCCTGTTCGGTCCCTGTTCGAGGGCCGTTAAATTCCCCATGAAAAAGCACTGCTTCGGCTATTCAGAGAACACAAACCAGCAGTGAAAGGTTCCCGAAATGCCCTGCCATTCGGTGGTTTAATTCGGCAAGTTAATTCAGGAGAATCCCATAGACTTCAATGTTAAAAATATTACCGTTTTAATTCAATATCTAATAAACCGTTCATTATAAAATTCTGCAGCAAAAAGTCTATTTATAGATTTTTTAGGATACTTTAAGCATTTTTTATTTTAAAGTCCGATTTTTTTTTTTTTTAATTTTTTTTCAGTTTACTTATTTTTTTTGTAACAGGCCTCGTTATTATCATTCCCTGGACCTCCTGTGAAAATTTCAGACATTTTCGCTCAGTAGTTTCTTTGCAAACAGCGTTTCATTTTCCCAGATTCATACAAATGGTTTTGCTAATTTATTCACTGCCTCCTCTATGTCACAGCTGCTTCGGCTCTGTGTGATTCGGCTCCTGTTCGGCTTCTTCGAAGGTTAATCCAGATGTTTTTGCTTGTTTTCAGCGTGCATGCGGTTTGTTTTCGTCGGGTTTGCGGCAGCTTTTCCCTGCAATTCGGGGACCCTGTGCTGTTTGCTGAATACACCGCAGGGTCACCGAAATGCAATCGGCAACACGAACCGAATTGAAGAGAACGAAAAGTCACCGAATGTGCGGTGACTTTTCAAATCTCTTTGGATAACCCTGTATGTATTTTTTTTTTAGGATCTTTTAGCCATTTTTGGGGATTTTTTTGGGCATTTTCGTTCAGTAGTTTTTGTGCAAACAGCGTTTACATTTTCCCACTTTCAAGCGTATTGTTTTTTGTTTTTTTTTACCCCGGTAGTCAGCTTGTCTGCTTTTTCCAGCAGCTGGTCTGCGTTGTGATCGGCGGCTCGTCAGCTTTTCCAGCGTGTTCGGTGTGGTTTCTTGGGTGGTTCCGGCAGATTTTCAGTGGGTGTTCGGCAGGATTGCAGCAAGTTTGCCGCGGGTTTTCCTTTCGCTCCGGGGACCCTGCGGTGAAGGCTGAACTTGATTGCCCGAAGCGCGGGGAATGAGAGAGGCGACCTTTCGGTGCTCTCTGAATAGCCCCTTTTAATATTATTTAATAATACTTGATGTAAATCAAACTTTGAATTTATTGAGTAAACCCCACTTTATTTCTAAGTTGCTATCTATATAATAAAAGAGTAAGGCTTTGGCTGTCCGTCGCCAAAGCCTTACTGCGCATGCGCGCGCAACCAGCGGCGGTTGGTTGCGCGCGCATGCAACCGCCGCGGCACGAGCCGGCTGCCGGCTCGCCGCGGCGGTTACACATGCACACAGCAGCCGGGTAGAGGCTGTGCTCGCAGCCTCTACCCGGCTGCCGCGCGCATCCAACCCCAGAGCGGCGAAGGGAAAGTTTCCTCCGCCGCTCGGGGGGTTGGATGCGTGCGGCAGCCGGGTAGAGGCTGCCGCGCGCATCCAACCCCCGAGCGGCGGAGGGAAAGTTCCCTCGCTTCCGCTTTGAAGGACCCAAGCCCCGGTCACGTGACCGCGGCTTGGGTCCTTCAAAGACCGGAAGCGGGGAAATCTTCACTTCCCTGGCGCCGCTTGACAGGTAAGTATGAGTGCTGGTGGGGTGGGGTGGGGGGTCAATATCCACGAGCTGGGGGGGTCCATATCCACGAGCTGGGGGGGTCAATATCCACGAGCTGGGGGGGTCAATATCCACGAGCTGGGGGGGTCAATATCCACGAGCTGGGGGGGTCCATATCCACGAGCTGGGGGACCATATCCACGACCTGGGGGCAAATCCACGAGCTGGGCAAATCCACGTGCTGGGCAAATCCACGTGCTGGGCAAATCCATGAGCTGGGCAACTCCATGAGCTGGGGCAAATCCATGAGCTGGGGGCAAATCCATGTGCTGGGCAAATCCATGAGCTGGGGCAAATCCATGTGCTGGGCAACTCCATGAGCTGGGGGCAAATCCATGAGCTGGGGGCAAATCCATGTGCTGGGCAAATCCATGAGCTGGGCAACTCCATGAGCTGGGGGCAAATCCATGAGCTGGGGCAAATCCATGTGCTGGGCAAATCCATGAGCTGGGGCAAATCCATGAGCTGGGCAAATATCCATGAGCTGGGGCAAATATCCATGTGCTGGGGCAGTATCCATGTGCTGGGGCAGTATCCACATGCTGGGGCAATATCCACGTGCTGGGGCAGTATCCACGAGCTGGGGCAGTATACCCACAATAGACTGCCCTCTGGGCAGGCTGGGGCAGTATCCACGTGCGGGGGCAGTATCCACGTGCGGGGGCAGTATCCACGTGCTGGGGCAGTATCCACGTGCTGGGGCAGTATCCACGTGCTGGGGCAGTATCCACGAGCGGGGGCAGTATATCCATGAGCAGGGGCAGTATATCCACAATAGACTGCCCTCTGGGCAGGCTTTACAACTAGTATGATATAAAACAACAATTGGGAAATTATTTTATCGCCTGCTTACTTCTCTTTCTTTCCCTTACATTATTTTTTTAATGTCTACCAAACTTTTCGAAAGCCACCAATCGAAAAAGACGTTTGAAAATAAAAGTTGAAATGTATGGAATTTGCAATACATAGAAAACACATTAAAGCAAAGAAAAAAAAATCTCTCTTTAATGGTGATGCTTTATTCGTCATACCTTTTTAGACAGTGAGAATGATATGTCACATCAGAGAGCATTGCTGATAAATTGTATGCCTGAATAATAGATGGTAGTTTAGAAACGTTACTCTTGTGTCTCTTATCATCATCATCCATCCTGTGAAGCCTATCTGCCAGATACGTTTTAAAGAGTGGAACTCTGAGATCTGCAACGAAACAAACAAATTTTAATATAAAATGATAAAGCAAATTGCAAAAAATCCACGGAGACGGGTCGATGAATTTGTGTGTACTAACGAGACATGCGCACTGCATAAAAATGGTTTTGTTTTCATTCGTTAAGTTAGACAGGTGTCAGACGAGCGTTTTTAAGAGCACGGGAGAGTGGACATTCCTTCCTCTCTGACGTCCGTCTGGCCACGTCGCTGAGCGCAGTTAGTGCGCTCAGTGCCGCAAGGCTCGTTCCTCCTATAGAGGATCGCGCTTTGCGGCCACGTTGAGCGCGCGTCGTAGCACTTCGACAGGGAGGCTTTCTAAACGGACGCAGCACACCTGCTGTAGCGCATGCAATTCGTGCATGCACTACAGCATGTGGCCGGCCCCGTCGCAGCATCACATCAGTACGAGCGCACATAGTGAGCTCGTCTGACACCAGCCTTAATAATTTCCAATTGTCATAAACGTCACGTTACAATGATTTGTTTTATGGGCAAATTGTTATTTGTGGAAAAATTATATGTGTTGTTTCGAAAAGATTGCTCGTTTCATAATGTCTTTTTTCGTTGTTCCGAATCGATTCGTAATTTCGAAAAGTCAATTAATCGTTGTCTCATTTTTTTATATTTTAAACTTTCCAAATCCCATCACAAAAAGGAAACTCCAATAAACTTATTTCACTGTTCTGTGTCTCCATATTTATTTCAATATATCTGTTTGTCACACAGAGCTTTTTGATAACAAGGAATATGTTGATTTCAAAAGAAAATAAATCTGTCTTACTTGAATAAAAGCCAATGGATCGGAGTCCATTCAAGTCGTTCCATGTGTCGTAACGTCGATTCGGAAGGTACAACCTTTAAAAAAAAAAAAAAAAAAGACCAAAACTATCACAACGTGCCATTCGAATGACACCAATTAACTCGCATTGATTCGTTGTTTTTATCACCATTTTTCAGACTAGTTGAAACTTATTCCTATTGTGATTCAGTTATTCAACTGCATCCGAATTTACGAATCACGAAAAAAAAAATCATTCGATATATGATTCATAACGAAATAAATCGCATGTGTCTAGCACTAGCAAACTATTTTCTGAGAGTACCTTGCAAGGTACATAACACGTATGTCCCAGAATCTGTAATTGCTCTGTAAGCCTAAAATCCACATTCATATTTTCATGTTATTTATGTTGTGGCATTTGATTTTCATATTGCATTGGACTATATTCCGTGAACAATGCGACTAGAACAACAGGACATCTGCTACCGGAAAACGGCTAAATTCTCCAAGACTGATTGTTTAATGACAAATCCGCAATGCCCTTTCTATTATAAGTATTAATGGTTCAAAACTGAAAATGAAACCCTTCACTGTCACGTTTGGTCGTTCCAGCCCGGGCCCCCTGCCCTCTGCTTTCTTGTATATTCATGTGCTGGCATCACCCCAGGCTGCTAGTCCTAGGTTGCAGCTTAGGGGTTAATTGCTTCCTATCTGCTGCAGCTCACCTGTTGGTCCTTGTGTGTTGATCTCCTCCCTATTTAGAGCAGTGGGGCCCATAACCCATTGCTCTGTCATTGTTCCAGTTTGCCTGTGTATCCAGTCTGCTGTGTTCTGAGCTCCTTGCTGTTTATTTCCAGTCTTAGTTTGCATATTTTTGTTTTATGCTTTTTGTTCTGTTTTCCTCTGTTTGTCGGTATCTCTTGCTGCTGTGCCTTCTGGCTCATGTCTAGTTATTCCTGTGTATTTAGTTCATAGTTGTTTCCCTCGCTGGTATTGGTTTTCTGTTCATGTTATATGTTATTCTGATTACCTGGCTTTGACTCTTTTGCCTGGCTGACTTTCCTCCCGGTTCTGGATCCCTGACATATGTATTAGGTTCTTGTTCTGGTTTTGATTCCTGGCTTTTCTGCTTGACCATGTTCTTGCTTTATCCTAGTCTGTACTGTTGTTATTATTAATCCTGCCTCCCCTGTATTTCCTAGACTCTGCACGGCGCTGCGGTAATATCTCTTCTATAGAGCAGATCCAGCTATTCTCTAAAGACCGGTCTATCGGAGCAGGACTGCTGTGCTATATTTGCTGTGCAGAGGTCTATGGATTATACTGCGATACTCAGTGTATCAGTTGTCTGCATATAGGCTTTCCCAGGTACCAGGGCCTCATCTTGGCACGTGCCAGGTGCCCCCTTTTGTGACATTTGTGACATTCACCACTACAGTCAACTGCATTAAATGTTCTAAAGCACCTGCAGGTGACTAAAATCAAGTAAACTCGATCTAGTCATATTCTGGAGCAATGCAAAGGAATTTTGTTTACTGCAAACGATTGATCAGCTTGGAGACACATTTTTCTTTCGTAGAAATACAGAGCTCCACCTGTTTTATTATAGATGTAGTCACTACACCGGTAAACATAGTACTGGTGCTTTTTAGCCAGCAGGGGGAGCCCGCTGCCTGTCAAAGGAGCTTACTGTCTCTAAAATGTACCTAAAAATGTGTTTGCAATGGAAAGTTGTTTTCCTTAAATACACTGGGTCCTGGCAATGGTTTTATGGAGGACAACTTAGTAGAGAAGGGATTAAAAGTGATGAATGTGGCCAATCATTCCATGTTCACACTTACAGAAATCACTATACTCCCTCCCCAGCAACATTAAACTCTCCCCGTCTCTCCAGTCCTTCAAGAAGTCTTTGAAAACACATTACTTCAGATAAGCTTATCGGCTCACTCCATGTTTCCCCCACTGTTCACTTCTTGCTCCATCTTCCCACCTAGCCCGCATGCACCCCGCTACTTCAGGTTCTCTATTTAACCTCACCCAGTGTGTCACCCTCTCCTCTAAGGCTAGGGTCAGACTAACGCAGTATTAACGTGCGTTTAGCAGCACTAAATCACGGCCGTGCTAGCAGCAAATGACGTCCAATGCCAGGCAGCATACGAAGAATGGCCGCACAAAAGTACGGCTGCGCAACGCAAGTGGCAAATGAACGAATTTTTGCAAGAACGTGATACCGCTACTACTGATGTACAGAGTGCGCTGCGTTCGCTAGCGGCGTGTGTGCGTGATTGGGAGACGTCAGACGCTGCTAATGTCCGGCCAACATAACGTCCAGACACAAAAGGGTTTTATTGATGATCCGTACAAAATCACGGACGAAAATGCACATCGTATGACCGCTATCGCGTATTCCGTGAAAAAATACGTCCATTCATTCAAACGCACTTTTTCACGGACAACGCGAAAAATGCGTTAGTCTGACCCTAGCCTTAGATTGTAAGCTCTCGAGCAGGGTCCTCTCTCTTATTGATCTGTATGTTTAACTTGTATTTATATTTGTTATTCTGTGTCACCCATTCTACAGCGCTACAGAACTTGTTGGCGCTTTATTAATCATACTGTAACAATAGAAGGCCTACAAAGTGATTAAAATGTGAGGGTGGTTGGCATGTTTTGGCCTGGGTGGCAAATACAAATTGGCTACTGGCAACTAAACCCAAACCAGTAACCCGTTCACTACCAAATTCAACTATATTTGATATGCAAGACGCCTCCTGGTACCCCGATATTGAGTGTAGTCAATATTATAATCTACGGGATCAATGCAAAGGAATTTAATTTATTGCAAACAAAATTAATTAGCATTTGGGTTCCAGAACATGCCACTACAATTAGCACCTCGGTCATCATGCCCACTGTGTTATAACACCTTTTATAACCAGCTAGAAATGTGAATCTCCCCAGCTGACCCTGCACGGAGCCCAGCGCTGCAAGAAATCTATTTGACCAGCAGATGGCAGCATCTGTCTGCTGAATAGGATTTTACAGTAACAAATACATTGGGAATATTCTCAAATAATTCCTATTGTATAATTAATTAAAAATGATTTTTACCAAAACACCACTGGTTCCTCACAGTGGTTTTCTGGAAAATCCCTTCAGCGAAGGGGTTAAACCCAATCTCGTCCCTATAACTTTATAGAAAATATTTAAAAATAATACTGCGGAACTAAACAGAAAACAGAAATATAATACATACATGGTTATTCAAAGAGATCCGAATGGCTGCCGAAAGGGAACTGAACGCTGAAAATCAGCTTTCGGTTACCTTTCTTGGCCATTCGGCTATTCAGAGAGCAGGCAATTCACCAAATGTTGGTGAATTGCCTGCACATACCGTGCCTGTGAAATCCCCATAGCTTCGTCTATTCAGAGAACAAAAACCAGCAGTGAAAAGTTGCCGAAATGCCCTGCCATTCGGTTGCTTCATTCGACCGGTTTATTCAGGCGAATCCCATAGGCTTCAATGTTAAAAATATTCCCGTTTTAATTCAATATCTAATAAACCGTTTATTATAACATTCTGCAGTAAAGAGTCTCTTTATTTATCAAATTATTATTTTTTTTTTAGGATCTTTTAAGCATTTTTCGGGGTTTTTTGCAAAAATCGTTTTCCTTTTTTTAATTTAAACGTTTTTTCTTTTTTCTGTAACAGCCCTCTTTATTGTCATTCGTTGGATCTCATATGTAAATTTCAGACATTTTCGCTCAGTAGTTGCTTTGCAAACAGCGTTTCACTTTCAAACATTCAAGCGTACTGTTTTTGGTTTTTTTCTTCACCTCCTTCGTCTGCGGTGTCGGGTTTTTCCGGCGGCTGCTCTGCGCTGTGATCGGCTCCTGCTCGGGTTTCTCCAGCGTGTTCGGCGGGGTTAATCCAGATGTTTTTGCGGGTTTCGGTGTGCGTTCGCCCTCACTTTGCGACGAGTTTTCAGCTGGTTTGCGGCGACTTTTCCCTGCATTACGACGGCCCTGTGGTGCTTGCTGAATACACCGCAGAGTCGCCGAAATGGGATCGCCAAATCACACCGAATTGAAGAGAACGAAAAGTCAACGAACGTGCGGTGGCCTTTCGATTCTCTTTGAATAACCTTGATAGTAGTAATAATGATAATTAATGAATATGTTAACTCTCAATATTAACATTTTCCTATGCTGTATCGGGGTGTTTGCTATAAAGAATCCACCTCTATTTACAGTTTATTGTATCTCACGCTGTATTTCTGTGGCATCGGTTTCTGTATCTCCATAAAATTACAGGGCAACTCACATGGATCACATTTAAGACCATCTTTGCCTTTTGTGTTCAAAGTCTAGACCAGCACAAGGTTTCAGAAAGACAAGCGGCAGTAATGTACGCATTCAGTATTCCGTCATGTGAATGCAAGTCTTTTATATCCCAAACCAAAGAAACTGGAGAATAATAACTCATAATTGCATGGAATGGAAAAGAAAGAGAGATATGGTTCTATTTTAAAACCACCTGCTTGGCTGGAATTCTATTGCAATCCTTCAAGGGAGACATTATAAAGGCATTGTTGGCATTTCAGTTCCAGACAGAAGCATCCCTTTATCTCAACGTAGAAATATATATATAAAAACTGTAAATAGTTACTTTCGAATGAAACATTTTGTTCTTGCCTCTTGCACCAGCCAAAGGGTTAAACTTGCTAGCTGCTCTTTACCATTAATTACATGTTATTTTTTTCCTGTCATCTGACTCCGGTAAATTATTTAGTTATTTTTCAGTTCGGGAGATTCAAATTCTGGCTTACTGGCATATCAAGTCCCGATAAAAATTCAGATCGCATGTCGGCTCTGGCGGAAATACTTTTTTTTTTTTTTTAAATTCTTTATTTAGAGAATTATACATAACAAGAAATTCACGAAATCAAACGTAGAAAAAGACAGCCGTCTAGGGCTGGCCAAACTAACTACGGTCAGCCAGTCAGATAATGTAAGATGCAAGTAGTAACAGGTCAATAAGGGAATAATAAAAACACAAAGCAAGAAGTCCCAACCTCAGTGAAGGAAGAAAACACAAAAGAAACACATAAGCATGTAGGACTATCAACGTAAATGCCATAAATTGTCCTGATAAATTATACTCCGAGCTTATCTATAGACCAGTGACACGTAAACAGAGAAGAAAAAAGCTGGGGGGGGGATAAACAATATCGCTCAGGTCTCAGTCTGGCTGAAGTTCCGGAGGGTCCGGCGAGATGCCCGCCGCTTCAAGGTCGGACCAGGCGGTTTCAGGATCAGTGATGGTGTAGGGGACATTATTATGTGTCACCACCAATGCTACCGCCAAGCCCCACCGATAACGGATCCCCCTCCGACGAAGAACCGCAGTCACAGGACGGAACCGCCTGCGAGCAAGCAGAGTCTGGAATGGAAGGTCGTGATACAAAGCCAACGTGGAGCCCTCAAATTTCACTGGATCTCTTGCGCCAGGAGCAGACATAAGCTTGACCTTAAATGCTACGTCACGAAAGGCCACCACGACATCACGGGGTGTCCCCTTCGAAAGCGCCGCAGGTTTCCGAACCCTGAATACCGATCCGATCACATCTGGCTTGTCAGGAGGGAGTCCCGCCATCCGAAGGGCAAACGAGACACATAAGCTGGGAGTTCATCCGACGACACAGAGTCCGGGATGCCTCTGACCCTGACGTTACGACGGCGGTGTCTTGTTTCCAGCATCTCCACAGAGCGGGACAAAAGCTCGACCTGGGATCTTAGACCAGCGACCTGTTCCAACAGGTGAGTATGTTCCGATAGCACTGTAGAGGTCGTCGCCTGCACTGCTGTTACCTGCGCACGGATTGTTGCCACCTCCTCCCGAATCGCCGCCACTTCAGGTTTCCACACCCCCCGGATCTCCCGGAGTTCGTCCAGGATCCTCCGAAGGTCTATTTTCGTAAGAGGAAGATCATCATCCTCCTCCTGCCGACTTTCCTCAGGCTGTGTCATACGGGTTTCGAGTGAGGTCGCTCTCGTTTGTTGCGGTTGGGCACCCGGTCTCAAAACGTCCTGTCGTAATGAAGCCACACTACTGCTGGCTGAAAGCTGGTGTTCCTCAGCCGAATCCCCGTCAGAGAGGCCACCAGCAGTAAGTGAGGCACTCAAAGACGCCGTCAGCGCTGCTTTTCGTTTCTTTTGCGCCCTTTTTTTGCTGCTGCAGATAGTGGTTGGGAGTCTGGTGTCCGAGATTGTGGGGAGATCCAGGTCATCGCAGAGCTACCACCCGAGTGCCAGGGGTCCTCTTCATCTTCCGAAAAGTCATAGCCCGGGGGAGGGAGGAGGAGATCGCATCTCCCTTCGAAGTGGACCCACCTCTCATGGAGTCCCGAATGTCCCTCTGTCTGGACCGCAGCTTCTGTGAGCGACCGGTGGGCATGTCACCAAAAGCGCAGGCACAAGGAAGAAGAGCGGTAAAAGGTCTCAGAAATCTCCTTCCAGGCTTCTAAAATGGCTGCTAGTACTAGGCCCCGATTGTGCCGCGGGGGTTAATCCGCTCCGGAGCGTCAATTTCGGGGGTAAGGCAAACTCACCAAGTCCCCCAGTGCCCCTAGAGACCGTAGAGCGTTTCTCAAGTGCGAGCAAGCGACGGAAATAACTTTAAAAACCGTGTTTATCACGGAGCTCCTTCAACATGCAGCCGCTCGCTTCCTCGGCTAGCTCCGCCCCCCGGCGGAAATACTTTTTAATGGAAATATTTATTTGAGTTGAATTAATTGGTATGTCAATTTCTGAATGAATTACAGATGCTAAAAGGTGTTGATGAATGGATTTTCAGGCAGAAAAATTATAGGAATAAGACTGAGCCCTTATCCCCTCTGGATCCGAAGCCCGCCTCCTGTCCCTGTGGACCCGGCTGTCATTGGTTGAGTTCATGCAGTCCTGCGGCAACCCATGACGCACACAGCTCCCACAGGGTAGGCTAGGTGAAGGCCTCCATAGCATGCTACGCCGACACACGGCATTTAAAACCACCCATCGTGAGGATTAGGGATGCCGGTTTTAATCGGTTCCATTCGAACATCGGCTGTTCAAAAATTCGCGAACTTCAAACTTTTCAACTTCGCTGAAAGTTCAGAAAAAAAAAATGCTTAAAAAGATCCTAAAAAAATCTATAGATTAAGAGACTTTTTACTGCAGAATATTATAATCAACGGTTTATTAGATATTGAATTAAAACCCAAATATTTTTAACATTGAAGCCTATGGGATTCATAAACATTTCCCACTCCTTGTTGGTCAAACATTTCCCACTCCTTGTTGGTCAAACATTTCCCACTCCATTTTTGGTCAAATATTTCCCATGGCTTCAAATCATGTTTAAACATGAGCGAAAGCGGTAAAATTGAGCTCAGTGCACAGCGGTGAAATGGCTCAGCATTCAGCAGTGAAAGGGTTAAAAACGTTTTTTTGTTTTGTTTCCTGTCCCCCCAGGGCATTACCGGACCCCCATACACCTTTTATTGACAATATCTTGCATATATGCTCTCTTGGGCTAGGGTCAGACGAAAGCATTTTTCCCCGCGAACGTGAAAAAGTGCGTCCGAACGCATTGACGTATTTTTTCACGGAATGCGCAAAAACAGTCAGACGACGCGCATTTTCGGCGTGATTTTGTACGGATCGTCAATAAACCTCTTTTTGCATCTGGACGTTATGATGGCTGGACATTAGCAGCGTCTGACATCTCCTAATCACGCAAACACGCCGCTATGCCGCAGCTGCGCACTCAGTACGTCAGTACTAGCGGTTCAGCGTTCTCAGAAAAATGCGTTCATATTCCACTTGCGTTGCACGGCCGGACTTTTGTGCGGCCGTACATCGTATATTGGCCGTCATTGCCCGTCATCTGCTGCTAGTGCGGCCGTAATTATGTGCGCCAGAACGCACGTTAAAAGTGCGCTGGTCTGACCCCAGCCTTGGAGGGGACCTTAATTTTCGAATGTTCGAGCCCCATTGACTTTAATGGTGGTCGCATTCTGTTCGAGTTTGCGGTCAAACTTTTTCAGTTGTTCGGGTTCGAATGCGAACCGAACACGGGGGTGTTCGGCCCATCACTAGTGAGGATGGCCTAGCCGCCCCTCGGCGGGAAAGGGGTTAACATTCGATTTTTCTATCAGTCATGTTTTATGACACAAATCTGTAAGCAATGGCCAAAAATAAGCTTTTTCGGGTGTTTTCCTGTCAGCTTCTTTTTTTTTTTTTTAAACCAGCAGGATTTTTTTTGAATATATCGGCTATGTTCAAATTTTTTTAATTGGAACGACTGATATTTTGGAAAAAAATAATCTTGTTTGCCAGCAGACAATATTTTTTCCAATAAAAAAATCGTCCATCATCCGATTTGAATTAAAGCTCTAAGCTCTAGAGCTCTAAGTCTGGGCAACATTAAAAGGTTTTCACAGCAACGAGCTAGTTGTCAGGCTATAAGAGTCTGTAATAAGTCTGCAACATGCAAGGGATCGTCTGGTTTCTGTGATTTGTTAAGAGTTCACGGCAGACGCCGCATAAATAAAAAGAATTGAATAATTTAGCCCTAATCAGCTATAAATGTGGCGCAGCACACACCTCATGAACATAAACTGTCAGATTTCTAATAAAAACAACTTCAATATCCCGAATAGAGAGAAATAAAACTATTTCAATCTCTTGGCTGATTTGCCGTGTGTAGGTTTAAATTATCCCGTTTCCTCCTTGGGAGCCGGAATATGTTTTAAATGCGATTCCTTTTCATTTATTTTATTAGTAAGGTTAGTTATAATGCAGACGTGGTATTTTTACAGAAGGAAAAACGTGAAAAATGGTCTCATTCCACTCATTGTACTTGATGCATAAATTTATTCACAGACGTTCAATCTCACCAACCAAAAGAGATGACCTGGGGGCGAGGTCCTAAAAAAGTAAACAACTTACTTCCTAAAATTTCCTACCAACACCACAGGAAATAAAGGCTGAAATATCGTGTGACTACTCACTATATACCGTGCCTGGCCAAAAAAAAAGTCCCCATCTACTGTACCCTTTTGATCTGGGGTGGCTTCAGGTGGTCAGATCTAAGATCAGCCACGTTATGTGTCCAAAAAAAAAAATGAGGTCATGTGACTCCCTGAATATACTGAATGAGCAGGTTTTTCCATCAATGGGTTTTTTCTCCCCTGATGGCACAGCGGGCATATTCCAAGATGGCAATGCCAGGATTCATCGGGCTCAAATTGTGCAAGAGTGGTTGAGGGAGCATGAGACATCATTTTCACACATGGATTGGCCACCGCACAGTCCAGACCTTAACTCCATTGAGAATCTTTGGGATAATGTGCTGGAGAAGACTTTACGCAGCGCCGCGACTCTCCCATCATCAATACAAGATCTTGGCCACAAATTAATGCAGCTCTGGACACCAATAACTGCTGTGACATCGCATGAGCTTATCCAACCGCTGCCACGGAGAATGCGCGCCGGAATCACAGCAAAAGGCGATAAGTATGGGGTGTATAATGAATTGTGTGTATAGTCTTGTGTCCCATTCGAAAAATATTGAATTATTATTTACGCAAATATTCCAAAATCTGAAATGCAAACACTCCTGGTCCCCTGCATTTCAGATAAGGGACACTCAAGCTGTATGTAGTGAATGGATGTGATTCCAGGCCAATCCAATAAACCCTTTAAATGTGTTACTGTAATATCAACATCAATGGAAATAAATAAAGCTTTAATATATAGATATACACAAAGACCCTGTTCTTCCAGGTAAAATCTGTCCCTAACATTTTCACCAAGACACATTCCATGCCAGGTGCTGGTCTCCATATTCACACAGTGCATGTATTATGTAAACGGCACATTTGACATATGCAGTATGTCCGTGATAACCTGCTCTTTCCACTTCTTTCACCTGCTACCAAACATTAATCAAACATTTTCCTAAGCTCTATACTCACACTGAGTGACAGCAAATAAGCACACACAACCATGCTGTCTGACACTAAATAAAACATTCAAGAGCTGCACAACACAACAAAAGAGCACGACTGTTTTCTACAGCACTGAAACAAACAATAATAAATAATGTCACCAGAGTTGGACGTCTTGAAGACTATCAGGGTTATCCAAAGAGATCCGAATTGCTTGAGAAAGGTAACCGAACGCTGAAAATCAGTGTTCGGTTACCTTTCCTGGCCATTCGGCTATCCAGAGAGCAGGCAATTCGCCAAATCCTGGTGAATTGCCTGCACATACGGTGCCTGTTCGGTGCCTGTTCGAGGGCAGTGAAATCCCCATAAAGAAGCAATGCTTCGGCTATTCAGAGAACACAAACCAGCAGTGAAAGGTTCCCGAAATGCCCTGCCATTCGGTGGTTTAATTCGTCAAATTTATTCAGGAGAATCCCATAGGCTTCAATGTTAAAAATATTCCCGTTTTAATTCAATATCTAATAAACCGTTCATTATAAAATTCTGCAGCAAAAAGTCTCTTTATTTATAGATTTTTTAGGATACCTTAAGCATTTTTCTGAATTTTTAAAAAAAAGTAACATCAGAAAGCATTATTTTACTGAGAGGGTGGTGGATACATGGAACAGTCTTCCAGTAGAAGTGGTAGAGGCCAAAACAGTAATTGAATTTAAGCAGGCATGGGATAGGCATAAGGCTATCCTAAACAAAAGATAAATCCAGGTAAAGTATCCATGTAATTGGGCAGACTAGATGGGCCGAAAGCTTCTTATCTGCTGACATTTTTCCATGTTTCTATGTTACCGGAACCATCTGTTGTGGCTAATTTTAAAATAAATTCATCACTGAAACCTTAATATGGATAAATGTTACTTTGAGCTGGGTCTCGGGCAGGAGCCTATGTCCCCAACAGCAGAACCATCAAGCGAGTATCCTCTATCCAAAATGGCTGGGATCCCTAGCATTTTGGATATCAGAAATTTTTCGATCGTGTATTAGCTTCCTTAAAGACAGAAACATTAAAAAAAAGAATGGAGGAGCATCATGTACACCCTTTTATATTTTTTTGGGAAAGTGCTTAAGTTCCACTCATGTTTTTCAAGAACTTCCTACAAAAGGAACAGCTCTATTTCTTGCGTATTAGCCAAACTGTCTACCTCCCAAATGAAAATGTAGTTTGGAGTATGTCCGCCAGCGACTCTCCGGCGACTCTTCCAGGCAAAAACACAGGACCAATTAAGATCAGCATTTGAGAATTAACGCAGCATGTGGTACAGATGGTACAGTACTTGTTGGTGCAACAAATTGGACAAAAATCACAATCACATGGTATGGAGTCGTATCCATGGTGAGATTGAAGGAGTCAACCAGCCCGTTCCAAGAAAACACACTTAGGATCTGCTGTCAAATCTTCTAAAAAAAACCTATCTAAAACTAGTTGTTTAGACTGCCCTCTGGGCAGGCTTTTGTTGTTCTTGCCAGCTCAGAATTCGTGTGCACATATTTGTTTTTCAATGTCCTATCCAAGAGTATCTACATATATAAATGCGTTTGTATCGTGTCCGTCGCGGTCCCGATCGCAACAGGAGGGCTGACTGAGCAGCTGTGAAAGGTGCAGGCGCAGCTGACAGCGCATTACAAAAGGCATTTATATATTAGAGCAGGTTCCTCTTCCCTTTTAGAGTGTAAGCTCACAGGAACAAGCCCCTCTTAGATTGTAAACTCATGGGAACAGGCCCCTCTTAGATTGTAAGCTCACGGGGACGGGACCCCTTAGATTGTAAGATCATGGGACCCCTTGGATTGTAAGCTCATGGGACACCTTGGATTGTAAGCTCATGGGACCCCTTAGATTGTAAGCTTATGGGGACAGGACCCCTTAGATTGTAAACTCATGGGGACAGGACCCCTTGGATTGTAAACTCATGGGACCACTCGGATTGTAAGCTCATGGGACCCCTTAGATTGTAAGCTTATGGGGACAGGACCCCTTAGATTGTAAACTCATGGGGACAGGACCCCTTGGATTATAAACTCATGGGACCCCTTAGATTGTGAGCTCATGGGACCCTTTAGATTGTAAGCTCATGGGAGCAAGTGGTGAGGTGCCCAGTTGCAGGGAGGCCAATACTTATCTTGTTCCAGCGCCGTGTTCACGTACCCAGGTCTTTGCCGCGCTGGTTCCGGCATGGGGCGCTCAGAGCCTACCCTGCACCAGCCGCTGGGGGAGACTCAGGGCTGGGGTGATCCACGAGAGACAAAAAAAGTCGATCCGTTGGAGAGACGCTGTGTGCGCACCTCTCCAATGGATTTTTTTGTCCCTCACGCAAACCGGCTGGTAATCACCGCCCGCATGCGCAATGCACAACGGACGCAAACAGTTTTATATATAGAGATAATAATAAATGATAAAATAGATATGAATTTCCAAAACCAGTTTTACCGTATAGCTTGGCTTCCTCAATTGCCTTCATTATTGAGGTAAGGTTACCAAGACCATTTCCAAGGAGTTTCCAGGTCTGCAGATCATTCTACAGAATTTACTGAGTTGGTCAGGAAGAATTTTTACTCTCCCTGCTCGCCCATATTGTCGCTTGCCCATTCTATGGTGTACGACCATTTTTGGGCTAGTGTTCAGTATTGTCATCAGCTCTGATAGGCTGGATGGCCAATCTCGGCATGGCTAGAGAACAGGATGCTAAGGTGGCCATATTTGACATATCTCTGTCCAAGGTACGTCACTGCTGTGTTACGTTACAGAATGAATGATCTACGGATTTGCAAAACAAAGTGTTGTTTGGTTCAATAAAGCTCCTGTGAATTAAAATGAATAATGTTAGTAATAAAGAGAACTGATTACCTGGATCTTAAGAAACTGCTTTGGGACTGAACACAAAATTAACTAGTGTTCCAGCACCATAAAATACCAGGCTACTATCTTCAGCTCTAATGAGATGCATTGATGTAACTTTAATTCATCTTTTTTATCCTGAGTTTATTCATATCGATATCAAAGGCTTGTGGAAGACGTCTGGCAGGAGAAACCACACATTTTCTAAATGCAATTATGCTGATTTACCCCTTTTTTTCCCATTTTCTTTATTCTGTCTTCTGCTTTTCATGCCGTATCACAGTCGCGGTGACAGTTTTTAAAGTGGGAGAAAAAAAAACTCCAAATCTGGAGTAAATGATGTTAAACAATACCTTAGAATACTTTGATTAGCAGATAAAAATGACTCCTTTTAACTATCAAAGTTTCGGGCATATGGTAGTTTTAAAATAATTGCACGAACAATGGAGCAAAGCCATGCATGCTTCAGCGCTGCTAACAACGATTAAAAGAGATTTTACTCTACTATAATCCTACAAAGTCGCATTTAAAGTAAAGATATACTTTATTTCAAGGGGCAGATGGTGAAAAATCTAATACTTCAAATTTGAAGCTTTTTTCGGCTAAATAATAGAATTTACTCAATCTGTTGTTTCCTCAACACGTGAGCTGAGTTAATATTTTTGAACAAGAAGTGCTTCTGCAACAAGAATAGTCTTTGGATGTCAAACTATTACTCATGGGGCAAATCATTTACATCGCCATAGTTGCGACCGTGTTAAGCTTTGGCGATCCCGACAGTGAAAACCAAACAATATTAGCTGCGTAGTGTAGTGGCAACATCTCTGCTCTGCAACCATGGAGAAGCAGGTTCAAGCCCTGGCCAGAACAACTCAGCAATGCGGGTCCTCTGCAACCTTGGAGAAGCAGCTCACTGCCTTACAACTATAGGGAAGTACGTTCGGCCTCACCACCATGTCTCTGCTCTACAACCATGGAAATCAGATTCGGATTCTGATCAGGGCACCTCAACAGCAAACGTCCGTGGGCTAGACAACCAACGCTATATACTTGCCTTCCACAAACATTTGGCTGCGTAGTGTGCCGGCAATGTCTCTGCTCTACAACCATGGAGAATGGAGAAGCAGGTTTGAACCCTGATCAGAACACCTCACCAAAGCGTCTCTCTACAACCATGGAGAAGCAGGTTCGAACCCCTCCGGTATGGTGATCGCACGCTAACCTGGTTCCAATCATATGTGTCTGATCGGTCGCAATAATGTGTCCATTTCTGACAGCTCATCCCTCCCCCTCCCAGTCACATGCGGTGTACCCCAAGGCTCGACACTTGGCCCCCTGCTATTCACAATATTCATAAATGATCTGCCCAATGTCTGCAAAGCTTCTACTGTACACATGTACGCAGACGACACTAATCTATACCAGCAAACCAAATCTCCCGCAGCTGGAGGCCGTGCTGCAAGAACAATTCACTGGGGTAGAAAAGTAGATCAAAAATAACAAACTTTTTCTAAATACTGACAAAATTGTTACAATAATCTTTGGAACAAAACCTAAACTACACAAATTGCAAACACCCCATCTATGTGTTGGGACAAAATCAAATGGCACGCTGACCACAGTCACTTCTCTCAAATATCTAGGTATGTGGTTAGATCCAAATCTATCCTTTGGCCCCCACATCAAAAAACTCTCATCTAAACTTTACCCCAAACTAGGTGCCCTGTACAGAAACAAATCCTGCCTGAGTCCCGCGGTAAGAAAGCAGATTGTACAACAAATGCTTATGCCGGCTATTGAATACGGAGATGTAGTGTATGCAGCTGCCCAGGGCCGGATTAAGAGTATCATGGGCCTGGTGCAGAGGATTTTGGTGGGCCTTTTTATAATGAGGCAGCAATCGGTCAAGGCTGCTTTCTCGTTTAGAGAGTCAGGCAGCGCACTGTGTGTATCATGCTATGCCAACATCAGAGCGACTGGGAAACCTGACTGGTGACTCTGTGATGTGCTATGATGCACAGCAGGACTTAGTGCGCCAGGCCCCTCCTCTAGTCCGCCTACACAACTGACGTGCAGTGCGTGTCATTTGCTGCAGGGGACAGCTTGAGTTCAAGCCGCAAGCCGTCCGGCGGCATCAAATGACACGCCAACTGTTTGGCAGGGTTTGCTATGCCGTCCTGCGGTGTTTAGACCCACCCAACGTGGGGCGGCATAGTACGCCCGCGGTGTTAAGAGATTTAGAAAACACATAAAAATAGGCTTAAACTAAACAAATAATACTCAGTGATATGCCCGGTGTATGAATATATCACAGAGCTCCACAGCACTAAAACTCACAGTAATACCCACTGCACATTACTGTATCACAGAGCTCCACAGCAATAAAACTCACGCGCATACACACTGCACATTACTGGCAGGTTTATTGCTGTGAAGCTCTGTGATACACACCACACATTACTGTATCACAGAGCTCCACAGCAGTAAAACACACAGTAATGTGCAATGTGAGGGTATCACAGAGCTCCACAGCAATAAAACTCACGCTCATACACACTGCACATTACTGGGAGGTTTAGTGCTGTGGAGCTCTGTGATACACTCATACACACTGCACATTACTGTATCACAGAGCTCCACAGCAATAAAACTCCCAGTAATGTGCAGTGTGTATGAGCGTGAGTTTTATTGCTGTGGAGCTCTGTGATACAGTAATGTGTGGTGTGTATCACAGAGCTCCACAGCAGTAAAACACACAGTAATGTGCAATGTGTATGAGGGTATCACAGAGCTCCACAGCAATAAAACTCACGCTCATACACACTGCACATTACTGGGAGTTTCATTGCTGTGGAGCTCTGTGATGTGCAGTGTGTATGAGCGTATCACAGAGATCCACAGCAATAAAACTCCCAGTAATGTGCAGTGTGTATGAGCGTGAGTTTTATTGCTGTGGAGCTCTGTGATACAATCATACACACTGCACATTACTGTATCACAGAGCTACACAGCAATAAAACTCCCAGTAATGTGCAGTGTGTATGCGCGTGAGTTTTATTGCTGTGGAGCTCTGTGATACGCTCATACACACTGCACATTACTGTATCACAGAGCTCCACAGCAATAAAACAAACAATTATACACTAAAATAAATTATCATTAAAATTACATAAAATCCAGGAATTCCACACATAAAGTATAAAATAAATACTTTTTTCTATGCTGCTACTGCTGTGAGTAAACATAAAACACATGTTGGATATAGAGCACCATGAAGACTCAATAAGAGAGCAAAAATATCTATAATCCATAGCCATACTGTCAGCTGTTCAGTCCCTCAGAACTCTTTTCAAAAATCCAGAGACTGAACCGTTGACAGTATAGCCATGGATTATAGATATTTTTGCTCTATTAGCTATACGACTCTCCGGTGTGCTATGACCGACATGCGTTTGTATTACAGTTGATTTTAATACAGAATAATATTTTAGTAAAATGAACTACATATAAAAATTCTGTATTAAAATAAATATTATTGAAATAATTATATATTCAAAACAAGCATTATTAAAATATTTATATATTAAAAAATATATATATACATGTTGCCCACTCTCTGGTTTGCATTTTTTTTGCAGAGAGGGGGTTAATTCTCTGGGGACAAAGTGGGAACAGAGCTGTCATTTCTGCATGGAGGGGAGGGGGTTAAATCCTAAGGGACCCAATGGGAACAGCTACCAGCTCTGCGGGGAGGGATGAATTGGAGAAGGAGTTAAATCCACCCAGCTCTGCAGGCAGGGGTTAAATTCTTCCATTCGAACTCAACAGTGAGGAGGTTTGGAGAGGGGGTTAAATCCCCCAGCTCTACAGTGAGGAGGAGGAGGATTGGAGAGCGGGTTAAATTCCCCCAGCTCTTCAGGGAAGGGAGGGTTGGAAGAGGGGGTTAAATCCCCCCCCCCAGCTATACAGGGAAGGGAGGGTTGAGGAGGTGGTTTAACCCCCCCTTCTCTGCAGGGAAGGGAGGGTTGGAAGAGGGGGTTAAATCCCCCAGCTCTACAGTAAGGAGGATTGGAGAGGGGGTTAAATTCCCCCTTTCTCTGCAGGGAAGGGAGGGTTGGAAGAGGGGGTTAAATCCCCCCCAGCTCTGCAGGGAAGGGATGGTTTTGGAAATGGTTAAATCCCCCCAGCTCTGCAGGGAGGGGGACAGGAGTAAATCCTCCAGATCTACAGGGAGGGGAGGATTGATGAAGGGGGTTACATTTTCCCTTTTCTGCAGGAGGAGGAATGTGGCTGCTGGCTCACTCACCCGCTGCTCCTGCTCGGCTTCCGTCCCTCGGTGTTCGCCTCGCTCTCCTGCCTTCACACACACAGCAGCACGCTTTAGGAGGTGGAGCCGCCTCTCTGCAGTCTGTTAGAAGGCAGGGCAGGATGTGGCAGGCCCCACTCACATCATAGATCTCATGTGAGAGCTGCGCCGATACGCTGGTGATTTTGACAATTTTGTCAGAACACCAGTCAGCTGCTCTTCCTCTAGGCTGTGGGCCTATTTTGAAGTAGGGGCCTAGAGCGGCTGCTCCATCCGCCCCTACGTTAATCCGGCCCTGCAGCTGCCCCTCAAACACACCTCCAGAAACTTACTACATTGTATAACTCATTCTGTCGCTTTGTGCTACAATGTAACTTCATGACCCACCATTGTGACAGGTTAAAAGAGCTAAACTGGCCGTCGCTGGAATCTAGACGCACTCTTCACCTTTCCAACCTGGTGTTTAAGAGCTTTTCTGGGAAGCTACCACCCTACCTGAATAGGCTGCTTCCCTCAGCAGTTCCCTCATCCTATAACCTCCGATCCAGGACCTGCACCTTACTTGCAATACCACAATACAAAAATAAAGTGGCTCAGTCCTCATTTTCCTACAGAGCACCGCAAATATGGAATAACCTCCCAGACACCGTCAAATCTTCCCCAGTCTAAAGTTACTCAAGACTTCCCTATTAACATACCTCAATACAGAATGCACCTGTAAACATGTAACATAGTGACTATATACAGAATGCACCTGTAAACATGTAACATAGTGACTATATACAGAATGCACCTGTAAACATGTAACATAGTGACTATATACAGAATGCACCTGTAAACATGTAACATAGTGACTATATACAGAATGCACCTGTAAACATGTAACATAGTGACTATATACAGAATGCACCTGTAAACATGTAACATAGTGACTTATATACAGAATGCACCTGTAAACATGTAACATAGTGACTATATACAGAATGCACCTGTAAACATGTAACATAGTGACTATATACAGAATGCACCTGTAAACATGTAACATAGTGACTATATACAGAATGCACCTGTAAACATGTAACATAGTGACTATATACAGAATGCACTTGTAAACCTGTAACATAGTGACTATATACAGAATGCACCTGTAAACATGTAACATAGTGATTATATACAGAATGCACCTGTAAACATGTAACATAGTGACTATATACAGAATGCATAACATAGTGACTATATACAGAATGCACCTGTAAACATGTAACATAGTGAATATATTTCCTACATATTTATTTTTCTGTTAATCTGTATATTTGGTTTTGTGTTTAATATCTTGCATTTTACTATTTTGGATTTCTGTAACCACTCAATGTTCTTGAACCCAGGACATACTTGAAAACGAGAGAAATCTCAATGTATCCTTCCTGCTAAAATCCTTTATAAATAAATAAACACCTCACCAATGCATCTCTCTCTTCCACGACCATGGAGAAGCAGGTTACTGCCTTAGAACAGTAGGGAAGCAGGATAAACCTCACCGTCATGTTTCTGTTCTACAACCATAGAAAGCAGATTCAGATTCTGGTCCACTCACCAGCAACTCCATGGACAAGACAACCAATGATATGTAAGTGCCTACCTCACAATATGGAGTTCCCTAATCATACTTTATCCTTGTTAAGTGTTCATACTTTGTACAGTACGTAAATAAAATTTTATAAAAATGGCATGATTTTTTATATATATTATATGTTTTTAACTCATTATCATAACGTCACATAACATTCTAAATTCTGGCTGGTGTTTTTTTTTTTCTTGGTTTCCTTTTTCTTTTTTCATGTCTCTTTCAGCCTTCACTTTTTTTTTCTTTTTCCTTTTTTTTTTCTTTCCCTTTTTTCATTCTAGGTTGTATGATCTTATCTCTGTTGTTTTATTATGGGCCCAAGATCCCTCATGCGTTTATTTTCCCATTTTGAACATACCATTTGACCTCACTTTTTACGACATCTAATACCCCACCCATGTGACCCTTAATGTCCTAATGTTTAATTCTAGGAACTGATCAGTAAAGCTTCTAGACCCGAAGAAGAGAGGAATCCTCTCGAAAGCTCGTCTTTTAAATGTAACATTACTCCAATAAAAAAAGGTATCACTCGTGATATTTATATACAGTATATATATATATATATATATATATAATGAGTTAAACGCCCCTTCACTCTCCTCTTCAGCTCTGAGCAGCAGTAGAAATCCGCCGCTCTCTGCCGTGAACAAGGAAGGTGAGTTTATTCCATGATGGGATGGGGATAGTTTTCAGATTACAAAAGTATAGAGGAAAAGAAGTTAGAATAAATAAATCTTACATTGCAGAATATTCAGTTAAAAAGATCTTTTCAAACATTTTAGGGGTTATTGAAAGAGTGCAGGAGTTTGCCAAAGCTGTAAACCATAGCGAAAATTGCCATTGTTGCAACAAGGACAAACGTCTGCGTTTCACAAAAGGTAAATATGAACGTCGGCAGGAGAAGCTTCAAAGTGAATAATAGGCTGTATTTTTTGAGAAAGGATTTTTCCAGGAAGGATACATTGAGATTTCTCTCGTTTTCAAGTATGTTCTGGGTGGCGAGTATGTACCGTTGGGTGTCTTGCCCAAGGACACTTACTGGAAAGGTGCTCTGGCCGGGATTCGAACCTGGGTCTTCACAGTCATAGAGCAGTGATGTTGCCTCTACTCCATCCAGCCGGTACAGGGATATTTGGTAAGTCACGCTCTTCCAATGAAAGAATCACGGATTCAGTTCGGCAATCTTCAGAAAACTATGGTGACTTAACTACAAGAAAACTACTGTAAAGTCACCATTTATAGAACTTCTGCTGTAGTTCGTGGTACTTTCCATCATTTTTTTCTACTGTGGTTTCTGCTAAAGTTGCTCAGTGCGGATTTGCCCATAGTCTCAGTCCAAGCTGTGTAGTGCCATTTTTACAGATTTTGATACTGTAGCTTGAATAGTTTAATGCAGATCACCACTTTAAAATCACTGAAGTTTATTCCCAGGTGTCATAAACAACGGTGGAACAACACTGAGTGGATAATAACTACAGTTTACTCATTTTTAGAAGAAGCACTAGCTCGATGACATACCCCCCACGCGAGTGCGGGGGATGGTGCCTGAAAGGCAGGGAGGGCGGTCCTTTGGACCTCTCTCCCTCACCTTCCGTAAGGGGCAGCGGTGAAAGTCAAGCACCCTTGGGAAGGGCACAGCTTGCCCTTCCAAACAGTGGCTGGCTTTAACCCCTTTGGGGGCTGGATTGTGATTCGCCGCCAAAAGGCGCCAGATCACGATCCTCTCCCAGAGCTGGCCGACATCTTGGATGTCGGCCAAGCTTCCGGGATCTCCCCCTGTGACTGGCGTCATCGTGCATAGCGCGATGATGTCAGTTCTGGAGTTAACCCCTAGCTGCCACCAATCTCCCGTGGCAGCTAGGGGTTAATGTTTGATATTGTTGGATCGGCCAGATCATGGCCTTTCCAACGATATCAAACATGACCATGTTAAAAGTCAAGGGAAAAAAATAAAAATAAAATAAATATTAAAAAATAGTTTTTTTTTGTTTTATTAATGCAGCAATATTGTTCATATTTCAATTATAATGTGACCAATGATGCTGCTCTAACGATTTTTGCATGGGGTGCGTTTGTTAAAAATCATGTAATTTCCCCCAAAAAATTTAACAAGTCCCCATTTCAAATTTTTTTAACAAGCGCACCCCATAGAAAATATAACCGCAAACGTTCGCATGTTAAAATGTGAAAAAAACACTACATGTTGTAAATTATCGAAAATTCTAATTTTATTGCATTTTTTGTTCTAATATACAGACAGGACATGACGTATGTCATGGAGCTGACGTAACGCTCCATGCTTCAAACCCCAAGAGACTTTATATTCAATTGTATCGTGTGATTTTAAATATATTTTTTCATCGTTTGGTTTTAGTTTAAATTAGTTTAGTGGGGGGGCGTGGCTGGCTGCTGAGGAGAGAGGACGCGTGTCTGTGGAGCTCCGACCCGTCCTCTCTCTGAAGAGATCTTTAAGACGCTTTTGTCGGATATAATCTCTGCACGTGAAAACAACACGTTATATATTGGACTTATCAGCCAAGCCTCCAATATGTCTATATTGGACTTACTGGACCTACCTCGCAGTTGCCTCCAATATATCAGGGATTATTATTTCATAAGAAATCCATACGAGACACAAATATCAATCGTTTATATTTCTTAGACATTATCCTGAATTCTTTTAATTGTCTGTGTTTTGCTTTGAAAAATACAATAATCAATAATCGGATAAAAATATATATATATTTATTACGTATACAAAAAAATTTCAAATCTCATATCATAAACAAAATTTACAAACCACAATCCATCAGCATATAAAAACTAGCTTCACAATATATGTATCTCCGGTTAGTAACTGCATATATGATTAATATCATTTACCTTATCAGTTAGTAACTAATACACAAATGGTTAATAAACATTTCTGCTTAGTACAACATACATTTCCCAGCAAACAATGTTTAACCAGCCAGCTCTTATAGATATATATATATATCTCTATGCTACATGGATCAACAAAAGATGAGATAATTTAATAAGTAATAAAAACTTATTTAGTGAATCCTCCCCTAATCTCGAGAATCAAACTTCTAATCTTTTGCTTTTTATTTTGTAGTTATATAATTCCTTGCTTATTAATTTTAATCACAGTAATTTCCAAATTCAATATATATATTGGTATCAATCTTACAACATTTCTTTTAGGAATAAATCCTTATATCCACTTCTTCATATTTCTATCTGCAGAATAGAAAATACTTAGAATTTGGATCTAACCCAAATATCTGAGAAATCTCAGTCTACGTTGCAAGAATATCTACAAATATATATATTTACATTAATTCCTTTTTTTTCCATACATTACCTGTCCAATTTGGATGTTGATAAGGCTTGGAATTTTCTATGTGATGCCTTGTTTTGGGAATATGTGAAGATTATCGATATCAGATAATCAATGCATGTGAGTTAGAGATTTGGTGAGAGTCAGAAATTTGGTGAGAATCTTGATTGCCTCATGTCTTGGGATCTGCCTGCATTGTGGTGTGAGTCTGAGTGTTGGAATCTTGGACTCTCAGAGGGTCATGTGTAATGCATGGCAGTGTGAGTCTGAATGCTGGAATTTCCCCTCTGACTTGCAAATAACATTGCCGCTTATTATAGCCAATTTGACGTCACTGGCAATATTATTGATACATCAAATCTAATATTTACTATCCTCTAGAGGGCAGTATTGCACTTCTTAATTAATTCCACCATTTCTTTTTAATATTCCTATCTCGGGTCAAAGTTCAATCTGACTTAACAAAGAACCTCTCTCTCAGTCATTAGACACAGTGTCTCCAACTATCATCTCTGATTTATATCCCTACTCCCTTTTAGTTCCTCAGAGTCCTATCAGCTAAATTCTTTTCTGGTTAACTCAACAGAATCTATTCTTTAGTAAATTTTATTATTTACCAATTATATACTTTCTACAATATTTATTGGAGTATATATTTCCTACTTTAAATATAATAAAATATACCTTGATTATAAACATATATTTTGTAAATATAAATCTATATTAGAGATATTAACTCTTATTCCTATACCCAAAAGACAAAATATCTTTTGTTTTAAAAACTTAAGACAGACCAATAAATTTAATTATGACACGTCTTAGCACTTCTTAAAAAAAATATAAAAGACTTCACCCAGGAATGAACTCTGTAAAAAAAATCTCGTTCATTTCTAAACCTAGAGAAAATTTTAACTGTCTTTAAAAACAAAATGGCTACAGGCATCCATTTTAAAATTCCTTTGTGTAATATACCTGACACTTTATAGACGCCAAGAATTTATGCTACTAGCCCTGAGTGGCTGGCCATCGGGGTGTATTGTCCGGGGCCCGTTGTGTCCCCCCCATCGGACCTGAGACAGCCGCGTGCTGGGCGATTTGCTTGATGGAGGACGTTGCCGGCGGCCATCTTGGGGCCTACCCTCCGGCGCCGGTTACACGCTTGCTGTGTCCAACTGTAGATGCCTACCATGCTGGGACCCTGAGGGGAGATACGGAAACAGAGGGTCCCTGTCTCCCGCCGACTGATCGGGACGGATGGCTGAGGACCGGTGAGTTTGGGCGCCGGGTCGCTTCCCCTCCCCCCACTGTAGTGAAAATGGCCGCGATTGAGGCCTTAGAGGCCTGTTTGGAGTTGCTGGAGGGGGACGACCTGAGCCCACTAACGAAGGGGACATGGCGCCGGATGATGGCCATACTGGGAGGCTGCGGGACGCAATCGGCTTCCCGCCCGCGCATGCCGGAAGAGGACATACTTGTTCCAGGCGACGACGGTGCAGCTTTTCAGGAGCCTGACGTACCGGATCCGTTGGCTGTGCCGCTGCTTGACCCTCCATGTCCGGGAGCTGAACCGAGGCCGAGCGGTGGCGAAATCACGCCTTCTGGTGAGCCTGCGAATGGAGTGGATGAGGCAGCGACGTTCTACGGGGGGCCCCGACCGCTCTTGCACCACCCAGTGACCCGTGCGAGGTGGATTCCCCCACTCTAAATGAGGTCTGCCTTGCTGAAGACACGGTGGTACCTATAGCGAAGGAGGTTGAAGCGGAGATCCCTGAGGCACCTTGATCCCCGATGATGCAGTGGCCTGGGCAGCACGAATCGGCCTTCAGTGGATCGAGCTACCTGCCAAGCAAGTACCCCCTTTTAGAGACACGGGTTGATGGGACACCTGAGACTGTTTTTTATTTTCTCTTGATGTTTTTTGGTCCTCTCATACCCACCTCTGATGACACTCCCCGGCTGGGGATACTGAGACTTTCTTTTTTTTTTTTTTCTTTTGTTCATGATTTCACTTCGCAACATGCAGTGATCTATGATGCTTTTTGTTTTGCGTTCTTTTACTTTATTTTTTATTTTCTCTTTGTTTTCCTTTCCCCATCTCTCCTTTCACTATTTGAGATTTTGCTGATTCCCTATGACCCCCCCCATGCATTATGTGCTTTTGATGCCTATTGGGCCCTGCGAGGCCTATTATGCTGGTCAAAATGTGACATTTTTGAGTGCAAAATAAAAAACTTTAAATATAAAAAAAAAAAAATTAGTTTAGTGTAAAATGGCATAACTTTAGTTTTAAATATACTTATATTCCTGTAGGTAAATGTGTTTTTGTATAGCCAGTAAACAAGCTTTACTAGGTGTAATTTATGCAACAGGGCTTTTCCCCTTATCTGGCTGAATATTTGATTAAAGACAAACACTATCACAGATTTCTTGAATCTGATGTGTTAGAACAATAGATTATGCAAATGTTGTGTGAGCTAAAGGCTAAAGAATGTAAAGAATGTTTATTGTAAATACCTATCTGACATAATGTAATTAGCATTTAGTAGGACGATGTGCGTCATTTATGCAAATTATGCCTGTTGGATTTCAGCATAAATGGTGGCGTTTTTGTTCATTAAAAGTCAGAACTCTCAGAGACTGAGACAGAGAGAGAATCCTGTTTTAAAGCATACAGCCGCGTCTGGTGTTTTATTTCAGCGACGCTACACTATACTCCACTTCAGAAGGCACAGAGCAGCCTTCTGGAAATTCCTAACGGCTCCAGGGCAGAGGAACAGAAGCAGGCGGGTCAAGCTGCTCGAGGTGCTGAGGACAGGGCTCCCAGTAGCCGGGCTGACCGCAACGAAGAGGTGTCTGGAGAGTCAGGACAGACGGAAGAGAACGGTTCTGTCACAACGTATACATATAATGATGATATATTATGAATCTGCCGGAAAGAACGATATATAATATGTCTGGGTCATATAATAAAATAAGGCTTCAAAACGCATTTAAACATGATGAGCGAAACCGGTAAAAATGAGTTCAGCACACAGGCGTGAAATGGCTCAGCAGCGAAAGGGTTAATGACACAGCACGGCACATTCTGAGGCTGATGTATCTGTTGCTGGTCGGGTATCACAGTAGTGAAAGGGTTACAGGTGGTGTCATCACCATTTGTAAATGTTTCAGTGTCTATAAAAAAGAAGGAAAAAAAACAAAACGAATGTAACCTACTCTCTGCACTCTCATTAAATAAATGTATATAAGCATTGATGTGCGCTTAAATCTTTCGCGCTGACTTTACAACCCGTATTCTATGTTAAGAAAATCACCCATAAAACCGTAAAATTCATAAATATTCTAGCGAGCGCATTAAGATAATGTATTAGAAGTTTATGGGACCCGTTCCATAAGAAGTACGAAGGATGGTAATTGATGGTTCGGCTTTATGATGCAATTTTAATTGTTATCCATCTTTAAAACAGGATTTTAATTGCCGGTCAGCTCCGAAATGCACATTTAATTGCTGGTCAGCGATAAGAGATACGTTTGGTATTATCGAATTTTCTCCCTTTGCAGACTTTATTGGAATATATATAAAACTAAAAAAAAAGGAAAAGAATCAATAGCGATCTGATTAACAAGATGCACTAAAGGCGGCGACTGCTCCTCACCCCCCCTCCAGCTGTGCAATTCAGTTTAACATGAATGTCTGTATAATTAATGCAAATGATTTCAAATCAATATTTCAGCGAGTGTGTTGAAAGTAGCCAAGAGAAATTATTTATAAAATAAATTTCACCTTCTATTTACTGCTGTTACCACGTAATTACACACAATTTACTGTCAGCGGGTTATTCATATTGTATATTTCTTTTAAAAAAGAAAACATTACATATTTATGGTCCTGCTTAGTCTGCAGAGAGGCCTATGCAAAATTAACACAATCTGTCTTTCCCAAACCTCTAATTAGCTGACTGTGAATATCAGGTAGAAGAAAAAATAGAGTAGTATCTCGTATTAAATTATAGACGCACTCTCAAAGCGCACAATACCTAAGATCGACCATATAACCGGGTGACTGTCTATGTTAAAAGATCAATATTAAGTGTATTTTTATTATAGTCTTCAAAAAGTCGTGTACAGTGACCAGTCTTTAGAACCGATGTGTATAGAATATCTGTTTTCAGAATGCAGGTCTCTCAAAATACAGTGGGCAGTATTGCAATGTTGGTGCTAACTTATTTATTTATTTATAAAGGATTTTACCAGGAAGGATACATTGAGATTTCTCTCCTTTTCAAGTATGTCCTGGGTTCAAGAACATTGAAGTGTTACAGTTACAGAAATACAAAGTAATACAATGCAAGATATTAAAAAAAAAGCAACACAAATATACAGATTAACAGAAAATAAATATGTAGGAAATAGTCATTATGTTAGTGTTTACAGGTGCATTCTGTATTGAGGTATGTTAATAGTGAATTCTTAAGGGACTTTAGACTGGGGGAAGATTTGACGGTGTCTGGGAGGTTATTCCATATTTGCGGTGCTCTGTAGGAAAATGAGGATCGAGCCACTTTGTTTTTGTATTGTGATATTGCAAGTAAGGTGCTGGTCCTGGATCTGAGGTTATAGGATGAGGAAACTGCTGGAGGAAGCAGTCTATTCAGGTTGGGTGGCAGCTTCCCAGAAAAGCTCTTAAACACCGGGCTGGAGATGTGGAGAGAATCCAGTCCAGCAAGGTATGGTTAGGGCTTTTCATATTAATGCGAGTGGGGGAGGAGATTAATTGAGTTAGCTGCAAAGTTTTAAACAGTGAGCAGTGTTTATTGTTTTTAGGATTTAGCCAATCTGTATTAAAATCGCCGAGGACCAGCAGTTCACTTTTTTGGTTTTGGGCAAGTAGGTTATTAAGGATTTGAGATATGTCAGAGAGGGAGTGCACTGGAGAGCTCGGTGAGCGATAGAATCCAGCAATAATGATTGATTTACTGAATGGGATCTCAATTATACCAGAGTGGAAATCAAAGGTGACAGGAGAGCTAGAAGACTGTAAGGGGGTGAACTTTATGGACTCAACATAAATAACAATTCCCCCTCCTCTCTTTGCTCTGTCTTTTCTATAACATGAATACCCCTGTATTGATATGGCAGAGTCTGGTACTTTTGGGGTTAACCATGACTCTGTGAGCACAATGATTTTGGGTTTGTAATAGCAACACCATGCCTGAAGCTCATCCAATTTAGGGAGTAAACTGCGAATGTTACAGTGCACAAATGAGAGGCCTTTTTTAGTGGGGAGACTAAAGGTTATGTCAGCTATAGGACCAGGGTTAGTTTCCACATCGTTTGACAGGGAAAGTAGCAGGATAAATAGGAATTTGGACAGAGTTTTCTTTTGGTAATAAACTTAACCAGAGCTGATGTAAACTTAAAACCTCCATAGGATATAATGGCTCTGGGAATTTTACAACAGCTCTGGTTAAGATAGCACCAACTATTGTATGTAATATGGCCCAGGGTGTCCATAAAGTCTCTTTACAATTTCCAAAATGTATTCCAAAGGCAAATGAAAAGACAGATAAGTGAAAATTATTACGAAATGAGACGTATATATTTAAGTTTTTTTTGCCTCATTCAATACACCTCTATATGGGCACCATTAGTTGCACAAAGCACATAAAGACGGTACTGGATTTCTTGCCATGTTGGCTGTAGCATCCCCTCATCAATGGTGGCATCAGTGATCCTCTGCTTTAGATTAGTGATGTCCCGTACCTTTGTTCCATACACCATATCTTTAACATAACCCCATAGAAAGAAGAGGAGGGGAGTGATATCTGGTGAACGAGTTGGCCAGGGAATTGGGCCACCACTTCCAATCCACCGCTCTGGAAGTGTTTCATTTAGGAACCCATGAACATGCAGTCCCCAATGTGGTGGTGCACCATCTTACTGGAAAATGACAGTTGGTTGAAGGTCATGTAGTTGTGGTGCCGCGTATTCAGACAAAAGGATAAAGGTAAACATTTGCAGTAATTAATGTCTCACCGAAGAAAAACGGACCAATGATTCGATTGCACATGATCCCACACCACACATTCATCTAAAGCAGAGGATCACTGATGCCATTGCCACCATTGATGAGGGGATGCTACAGCCAACATGGCAAGAAATCCAGTACCGTCTTGATGTGCTTCATACAACTAATGGTGCCCATATAGAGGTGTATTAAATGAGGCAAAAAAAGTAAATATGTACGTCTTGTTTTGTAATAATTTTCACTTATCAGTCTTTTCATTTGCCTTTGTAATACATTTAAACTTGTAAAGAAGAGACTTTATGGAGACCCTGTATATTAAACACTTTTACATAAATATATTAGGGATGCGCGTTTCGGAATTTCGGAATTTTCACGAAATTTCCTGATTCGTGCATTCGGATTCGGCCGATTTTCCGAAAGTTTTCGGATCCGAAAACGGCAGATCCGAACAAATTTCCGAGCCGAAACTAAAACTTTTCGGAATTTTCGAATGGACTAGAAATGTGCAAAATGAAAATTCATTTTCGTTCCATTAGTGATTTCGGCTCCATTCCTGATTTTGGTTCCAGTTCAGTAATTTCAGACATCGTATTTTTCAGTTATATCGCTGATTCTGTAATTTTGTATCATTCTCATCTCAATGTATCCTTCCTGGAAAACCAGAGAAATCTCAATGTATCCTTCCTGGAAAACCAGAGAAAACTCAATGTATCCTTCTTGTAAAACATGAGAAATCTCAATGTATCCTTCTTGTAAAACCAGAGAAAGCTCAATGTATCCTTCTTGTAAAACATGAGAAATCTCAATGTATCCTTCTTGTAAAACATGAGAAATCTCAATGTATCCTTCCTGGGAAACCATAGAAATCTCAATGTATCCTTCTTGTAAAACATGGGAAATCTCAATGTACCCTTCTTGTACAACATGAGAAATCTCAATGTATCCTTCTTGTAAAACATAAGAAATCTCAATGTATCCTTCTTGTAAAACATGAGAAATCTCAATGTATCCTTCCCGGGAAACCAGAGAAATCTCAATGTATCCTTCTTGTAAAACATAAGAAATCTCAATGGCAGAATTATCGTATCGGCAGAAATATCGAATCCGAAAAACCATTAGTTTACGTCAAAACGAATAGACACTTTGAAACGAGGAGAACAGACGTTCTGAAAAACATGAAAATTTCCAAAATCAGGAAAAAAAAGTCGATACGAAAAACGAACCGAAATGAACCGAACCGGAAATCGGCCGAAACGAAAATTTACAAAAAACGAATGAACCGAACCGCAAAATAATTCGGTGCACAAGTCTAAAATACATAAACAGTGGTTAGTGATTATTTTTGTGTCCGTGTGGATTTTGGGATTTGTTACAATTGTTTTTAAAAGAACCATGAGATTTTTGACCAAATTGTATTACGTATAATTCGCAGGTTGATGTCTCAAAGTAATAAGTAATGTTTATTGCAGACGTTAGTCAGGACGTATTGGCTACAAAACAAAGTTGTTTCAATCATGTGCGTCCATGATTTTTTTTGGTGTTTTAAATACAAACAGACAATGAGAGGTATGGGGTGTGAGGTTTTAAAGGTATGAGACGTGAGGTGTGAGCGTTATAGGATATGTGGTGTGAGAGGTACAAGATGTGAGGTGCAAGAGGTACAGGATATGAGATGCGAGAGGTAGCTGGGTCGCCCATTGATAACCCCACATCATGCCCTATTTTTGGACATGTTTCGTTTGGAACAGTAAAAAAAATCAAAAAATCCAAATTTAAATTTTGGGACACAATGTATGTATTGGGTTATTGTAGTATTAGCTTTATTTCCGTAATTCATAAATTAGAATCTAAATTAGAAGAAATAGTACAGAGCAATTTCAAGAAGGGTGAAACATTTAGGGCTCTATTACATTCGTCGCGCAAACATTAACGCGTGCGCATTAACGCGAGGGGCAAAACCTTTAGCGCAGAACGTGGTATTACAAAAATGTGCGTTAACGTCTAACGCGGGTGAACCCGCGCGAACCCTTTGCGAGCGTAATGTACTTTGCGCTTCCTATCCTTAACACTGTGAGCGCAAATGCGTTTTTGCGCTGGTTTGCGGATGGTATTACAATCTATGCGCAAATGTTAACGGACAGCGTTTGCGCATATAATTTTAACGTCTTTTAAAAGCTGGTGTTAATGGCAAATCTGAACGACCTGACCGAAACCAAATACACCAGCCCAAAAAAAAATACAGCACAGTATAGTTACACATTCTACACATACCCAAACATAGAAACATAGAAAAATGTTGGCAGATAAGAACCTTTCGGCCCATCTAGTCTGCCCAATTACATGGATACTTTACCTGGATTTATCTTTTGTTTAGGATAGCCTTATGCCTATCCCATGCTTAAACAATAAAATGGAGAAGTTGTGCTTGTTTTTATTATTGCTGCAGCATATATACTCAGATTGATTTTGACAGGCGCAAAAACTGAACGGGAGACAATTGTGTTTTTTAATTCTGATTGGCTGAATCGCGTGAAAAAACAGTCCGCCCACCGATTTCTGCACGTAGCGTTAATGCGCGAAAGTATTTGCGCGTCTTTTCTTACGAGCTTTATTTTTGGACGGATGAAAAAATACACGAGGATCATAATACCAGCGTTAATTTACACGCGTTAACGTTTAACGCTCTGCGCACAAATTAACGCGCTGCGCGAGCGTTTTTGCCCAAAGAATGTAATAGAGCCCTTATTTTGTACATTTTCCTAAAGGTTTAAAACAAGTCATAGCTGTTGTTTCCCTCTGTTTGTAATTTTCTGGCATAAATTGAGTCATTACACCCCTCTTTTTATATCAGGTTTTTTGGCTGTGCTGAGGCTTTTGTTATTTTTTTACCTTGGTGCCGCAAGAAGCCAATTGATGTGGTTAACCTACAGAACAAAATCCAGTGCCTTAAAATTCCTGTTCTCTAGTTTAAAAAGTCTCCAAAATGCTCCCCGAGGAGATCTTAAGACAAAGGGTCACATCATTTATCCCTGTACATATTTTTTTTTTTATATGTAGCTTTTTCTGGCACCTTTTCTTCTTAGTTTTATTGTTCCTTTAATAATGTTTTCATGAGAGCTCTCAGAACATTTTGTACAAATATTTATGAAGACCTTTCTGTCTATGTCCTTGCAGAATTGCTTCCTTTTATGTTGTGTTATTCCTCTTTATTTTATAAACTAAATTTTAAATGTTCCTGCATTCTCCTCTGCATTTTCAGTTTCGTTATCTTTTCACACTTCTCCAAGTGTTTACCCCTTAACTCCTTCACTACTAGGATCAGCATTCGTAAACACAGGAGCCCAAGATTGTGTTAACGCGGTCTGGAGCTATGCTGTGTCACTGCAAGTGAAATTCATTTGCAATACATTTGGGATCTAGAAAATGTTCCCAAAGTTTTATCATCCCAGGCATGACATCCGAGGTGCTAATATATTTTAAAATATAACAATAAATAGGTAGGACTCACCTTACCAAGAGGTGCCTTCACGGGACAGGTGGGCTTACACGTCAATGGTCATTCAAGTAAACCAAAACCTCTAATTGTGTTTTGTTTCACATGGTGTCATTTTTGCTGCTGTTCCCTTTTCCTTATTTTTGATTCTTTTTGGACATTTATGGACACTAAATGCATCAACTGGTTTTTATCCAGCCGAAATGCGTCTCGATGAAACTATATGTCCATTCCTTTATTTATATTTAATTTTATTTATATATTTTAATAAATGTATTCCCTTTTTTAACCTTTGTTTGGCCAGCCTCTCTTTCCTCACTTTATCATCCATCAGAGGACCTGAATTACAGATCGAGCTGTCGATTAAAGAGGTCTTGGGCACTCCCATAAGTAGTGCCCAACGCTATATTGATTGAGCCTTAGACAACGAGGCTCAAAAATTGGTGAGTGTATCTTTATATACAAAGGACCATATTACATAGTTGGTGCTAAGTTAACCAGAGCTGTTGTAAACTTCCCAGAGCCATTATAGCCTATGGAGGTTTTAAGTTTACAACAGCTCTGGTTAGGTTAGCACCAACTTTGTAATATAGCCCAAAACCTTTTACTGTTTTACAGCATTACGTTATGGGGTATTGTCCCCCGATTGTGCTTAATCCATTTAGATACCACCGCTGAATAAAAGAAGGGCAGTGCCACCCTTTATGTGGCCGGAGGCACTCAAACCTAGAGCCGGGATCCTGTAAGGCTCACGTAAATATGAGTGGTCTGGTGACTTACTGTAGATACTTGAGTATACCGCTAGATTTTGGTGACAAAAATGTACCTTAAAATTGGAGGGGTTGTGTTCTATTCAAGACATCTGCATCGCGTTTTGTGGGGGGGGGGGGGAAGGGAAAAAAAACAACCTTGCCTTGCTTTGGATCCCAACTCTCCCGGAAGTTCTGGTAGTTTCACTGAAGTGAATGTGGGCTCCTTGATACTTGCAAACACTTCAGGAACTCCTGGATTCGGGGAGAGTTGCTATCCAACACGGCCAGAGGGCACGCTCGGTTTAAGCCAATCATTAACCTCGCTTGCCTCCACCGGCCATCTAATTGCTAGTAAAGAAGACAGGTGGCCGGTGGCTTCATACTTAGTAACAAATGCAATCATTCTACAGTGGAACACCCTGGCCTGAGGGGTAGCCTGACTGTGTTAAGAGACCCTGGAAGGAGTTTAATTGTTTACCGGTACAGTAAAATTTTGTTCCTCCAGTTATATTTGAGTCTTGAGTATTATGTCATTTCCAAAATAAATTTCTATCCATCGCGTTATATTCGGGTCGTGCTATACTCGAGTATCTACGGTACTTCAAAATCTGACCCATTTGTCGTTATTTGCTGCATCATTATTTTTTCCTGTATCTCCCTTTTGTCTTTGAGTAACATCGAAGACGACGATATCTAATCACCACTTCCTCAGGAGAACCAGGACAATTCCTTCAATCCACTTAACAGGACTAACAGGGTTATTCAGAGAGCATGAAAAGCAGGAGAATGACTGGAGAATGAAAAATTTTAGGTCAAAATAGCCAAACCAGAAAAATTCTCCCTTTCATCTCACTTTTCAAATCGGCTATTTTGACCTAGAATTTTTCATTCTCCAGTCATTCTCCTGCTTTTCACGCTCTCTGAATAACCCTGTAAGTTATACCTTGAGTATTTTTATAACTTTAGTGTTTTATTGGACTATAGTCTCACCTGCACTACTGGACTGATTAATAGAAAGAGCACTATTACACTTTATTAATCACAGTTATCTCAGTTTGTGGTATTCACTTCTATCGTTTCCGATGCGGCATCAGATTTATAATTTCACCTGCATTATTTAATTGATTAACAGAAAGAACAATATTGCACTATATTAATTACTGGCATTTAAGTTTGTTTAAATTTCACTTGTATTGCTTTTGATGCGCTATATGGAATTGTTCTTCTTTTTTACATTATTTGGCCCAAATTTTGGTTGTTTTATTTTTGCATGCATCATCCATGTTCAGGCAGCACCTTCTTACTGGCACTAATATTTAATATTGTCTCTTTAAATATTATTGTTTATAAATATTGTTAACTAATAGGTGCCTTCACACATTATATATATACATATATATTGGTCCAAATATATATACACTATATTGCCAAAAGTATTCGCTCACCCATCCAAATAATCAGAATCAGGTGTTCCAATCACTTCCATGGCCACAGGTATATAAAATCAAGCACCTAGGCATGCAGACTGTTTATACAAACATTTGTGAAAGAATGGGTCGCTCTCAGGAGTTCAGTGTATTCCAGCGTGGAACTGTGATAGGATGCCACCTGTGCAACAAATCCAATCGTGAAAATTCCTCGCTCCTAAATATTCCAGTCAACTGTCAGCTGTATTATAAGAACGTGAAAGTGTTTGGGAACGACAGCAACTCAGCCACGAAGTGGTAGACCACGTAAACTGACGGAGCGGGTTCAGTGAATGCTGAGGCACATAGTGCAAAGAGGTCGCCAATTTCCTGCAGAGTCAATCGCTACAGACCTCCAAACTTCAAGTGGCCTTCAGATTAGCTCAAGTACAGTGCGCAGAGAGCTTCATGGAATGGGTTTCCATGGCCGAGCAGCTGCATCCAAGCCATACATCACCAAGTGCAATGCAAAGTGTTGGATGCAGTGGTGTAAAGCACGCCGCCACTGGACTCTAGAGCAGTGGAGATGCGTTCTCTGGAGTGATGAATCATGCTTCTCCATCTGGCAATCTGATTGCTGAGTCTGGGTTTGGCGGTTGCCAGGAGAACGGTACTTGTCTGACTGCATTGTGCCAAGTGTAAAGTTTGGTGGAGGGGGGATTATGGTGTGGGGTTGTTTTTCAGGAGCTGGGCTTGGCCCCTTAGTTCCAGTGAAAGGAACTCTGAATGCTTCAGCATACCAAGACATTTGGACAATTCCATGCTTGAAATGTATTCTGCAAAAGCATCACAGGAATGGCCAAGCTCCAGTGATGGGAAAGATAGCTGCCTTGTCATCAGACCCAGTGATCATACAGGAAACAGAACTCGAGTGAGAATAAAGACCTGACACAAATTCTGTCTTGGATATTTCGTATTATTCTGGCAAATTTCAAACAGAACATTCAGTTTTGTTAAAATGGGAGTGTCACAAATTCATTGATTACAAGCCAATAAAGAATCAATACGTCAGCAATATAGAAAGAAAAGCGATACAGCCCATTTCAAATCTATCAAATATTAGACAAGTTAAAAACATATTTTTTTTCTACTTTGGGCAGTAACCTAGACTTACACAAACATTTCCTGTCCTTGCCCAGTAGGCAAGGCTAAATTGACGTCACAGCTATATCCTGCTTTTGGCAAGTATGTTCCATAGGATGTATTAACAATGAACAGCTGTATCCCTCCCTTCCTCTCGGCCAGCCTTCTGGACTAGTTTCAAGAGGAAGTAGGGCTGAATAGAAAATCGGCACTCATCGGTAAAAAACAGGAAGCCAAGAGAAAGACCAAACTCAGCATTATCTCAATGAACAAAATTACGTATTTACTGAGCAGTCATTCAGGCCCTATATATTTCAACAATCATTATAAAGCCGTCAGACAAGGGTGGGGGAATAGTTATAATGGATAAGAAACTATATGACCAAGAGGCTCTTAGACAATTGAATGATAACACCACATATTGTATGTTACCATCTAACCCCACCCTAAGGGTTAAACAGGAGCTTCTTAATCTCCTTAATAAAGGAAGTGATGCTGGGATTTTGAACCAACAAGAATTAAAATATCTTAACCCCCCTTCCCTAAGATCCCTGTACTTTATCTCCTTCCAAAGATTCATAGGGATCCAGTTGTCACGGTTCCCAGATCCCACCACGCAGTACTTAACGCCCAACACTCCACAGAGCCCAGAAGCTACCAACAGAGTAGCCGTGAAAGATCTCTAACTGTCTGGTCCTTAGAATTGGCCAGGTAAACTAGCTAGACAGAAAGGGTTAACAACACGGGTAGTAGTCAGCCGAGCCAGAATCAGGAATACAGAGTTCAGAATGGTCAAATGGAATAGCCGGGTCGATATCAGAGCAGTGGCGTAGTACAAGAAAATGGTCTAGGGCAACAGAAGGCAGAATGGTCAGAAACAAGCAGAGGTCAATAACGGGTTAATTCAATATAGCAGTCAGGTACAAGGAGCTCAGGTATGGATAACCACGATCTGGCAACTGCTGAGAATACACTGAGGGTTTTTAAAGACCTTCACCAGACCACGCCCCCCACTCAAGCCGCGCCTCATGCAACCACCTCCCTGCCTGTCTCCATTTAAACCAAGCATTGTTCAGCGAGCAGCATCAGACATGCTGCCCTCAAGCACACAGGTAGGGCTGGAAGCTCCCAATGTTACAGTACCCCCCTCTCCACAGGAGGCCACCGGACGACCAACAGGGCGAGCTGCAGGACGACCACCAGGGCGATCGGGGTGTGAGGCATGGAACGCCCTGACCAACCTAGAGGCAGACATGTCGGAAGCTGGAATCCAGGACTGGTCTTCTGGACCATAACCCACCCAATCGACCAAGTACTGCAGAGCGCCCCTGCACAGCCTAGAATCCAAAACCCTCCTAACCTCATACTCAGATTCACCATCAACCTGAATAGGTGGAGGAGGAGGAACGACGACCGCGTGTACCTGTTACACAACAAGGCTTCAGTAGGGAGGTGTGGAAGACGTTGTGCATGCGAAGATGTTTAGGAAGGGCAAGAGCATAAACCACAGGATTAATGCGGCAAATGATCTTATATGGACCTATAAACCGAGGTGCCATTTTCATAGAAGGCACCCGCAACTTCACGTTCCTAGTGGACAACCAAACTCTATCCCCCACGTTATAGGAGGGAGCTTGTAACCTATGCCTGTCAGCCTTGCGTTTCTGGACAGCAACATTGCGCTCCATATTTTCTCGAATATGTCTCCAAATCTCTTGCAGTTGAGTGAGATGGTCATCGAGAGCCGGGATGGCCTGTTCAGTAAACTGAAGCGGTAGAGCCGGAGGGAAAAACCATAGATGGCAGAAAAAGGAGAGTGGCCAGTGGTCTCGTTAACGGCGTTATTACGTGCATACTCAGCCCAGGGCAACAACTCCGACCAATTATCTTGTTGTTGTGTGGTAAAGCAACGTATGTACTGCTCGAGACCCTGATTTGCCCTCTCTGCTGCCCCATTAGTTTGTGGATGATATGCTGAAGAGAAGGCCAATCGCACCCCCATCTCCGCACAGAAAACCCTCCAGAAACGAGAGACGAACTGGCTCCTCTGTCAGAGACTATTTCAGACGGAACCCCATGTATTCGTACAATCTCTCTAGCAAATACAACCGCCAGTTCTTTGGCTGTAGGAAGCTTAGGTAGAGGGACAAAATGAGCCATTTTGGAGAAGCGGTCTACAACTGTCAGAACCACAGTATGACCCTTGGACTTCGGCAAGTCTACAATAAAATCCATAGATAGATGAGACCAAGGCCTCTTAGGCATGGGTAAAGGCTGCAATAGACCGACAGGCAAGGATTTACTGGTTTTGTTTCTGGCACAGACTTGACAAGCCAAAACAAACAGACGTACGTCCTGTCGCATGGTGGGCCACCAGAACTGTCTGGAGATACTGGTAAGAGTCTTAGTAATACCAGGATGACCTGCTGGTTTAGAATCATGAAACATTATGAGTAATTCTTGTCTTTCCTTTTCAGGTACAAACAACATATCTGGAGGCTTGTCAGGTGGATCCCCTACTTGAACTGCCTGGAGGCGTTCCAGGAAAGGCGAGGAGACAGACAAGACTGTGGAAGCCACAATACGTTCAGGAGGAACTATAGGATTGTGGTCTTGTGTATTAGATTCATACGGGTCATATTGATGAGATAAGGCATCAGCCTTTACATTGCGGTCACCTGGTCTGTAAGTCAATACAAAATTAAACCGAGACAGTAGCAATGACCACCTGGCCTGTCTCGCGTTCAAACGTTAGCATCCCCGATGTACGTAAGGTTCTTATGATCAGTAATTATCAAAAAGGGTCAAGAGTACCTTCCAACAAATGTCTCCACTCTGATAGGGCAGACACAATAGCAAGCAATTCTCTGTTACCGATATCATAATTGCGTTCTGCTGGTGATAATTTTCTTGAAAAGAACCCACAAGGATGTAGAGGTTTTCCTGGAGACTCTCTTTGAGACAGGACAGCCCCAATGCCTATCTCGGAAGCATCAACCTCAAGAACAAACGGAATCCTGGGATCAGGATGCCGTAACACGGGAGCGGAAGTGAAAGCTTGTTTGAGGGCTTCGAATGCTTGTTTGGATTGAGAAGACCAGATCTGGTTCTTCAGACCTTTGCGTGTTATATTAATGATAGGGGAGGCTACAGCGGAATAATTCTTGATAAATCTCCTATAATAGTTGGAAAACCCCAGAAACCTCTGTATGGCCTTGAGACCTTGAGGGAGAGGCCATTCTGAGATGGCCGTGAGTTTAGAAGGATCCATCTCAAAACCTTCTGGAGTGATAATATACCCAAGAAATTTCACAGTAGTAATGTCGAATAAACACTTCTCTAGTTTGCAATAAAGACCATTGTCCAGTAATTTTGCTAACACCTGTCTGACATGTGCATGGTGGGTTTTCAGATCGGGAGAGTAAATCAATATATCGTCTAGGTATACTATAACAAAGGTTTGTAAGAAATCTCTGAGCACATCATTAATAAAATCCTGGAATACCGCTGGAGCATTACAAAGACCGAAAGGCATGACCAAGTATTCATAATGCCCACTCCTGGTGTTAAATGCTGTTCTCCACTCATGCCCCTCTTTTATACGTATCAGGTTGTAAGCTCCTCTTAAATCAAGTTTTGTGTATACTGCTGACCCCCTTAACTTGTCGAACAGTTCTGATATGAGAGGGATAGGGTACACGTTCTTAATAGTGATCTTGTTAAGCCCCCTCTAATCGATACACGGGCGTAAATCTCCCTCTTTTTTAAACACAAAAAAGAACCCAGCCCCTGCTGGTGAAGAGGAACGTCGGATAAAACCTCTCTCCAAATTCTCCTTTATGTACTCTTCCATAATTTGGTTCTCCTTTATGGAAAGAGGATATACTTTGCCTCGAGGAGGCATGGTACCAGGATGAATATCTATGGCACAATCATATGGTCTATGTGGAGGCAGTTTCTCTGCCTCTCTTTTATCAAATACAGCCCTGAGGTCGGCATATTGGTCAGGAACCTCTGTAGACAATGGAGGAGCTGTGGGTGTGTTCAGGGCACCGACATGCTGAATGGGTATTAAACAAGTCCCAAAACAAGCAGGACTCCAAGACAGTATCTCTCCCTTAGCCCAATCAATAACAGGATTATGTTCCACCAACCAAGGGAAACCAAGTATAACAGGATTGGAAGGTGAATGGATAACTTGAAATATGATTTCTTTATGCAAGAGACCAGTGGTAAGAACCACTGTAACCATATCGTGAGTAATCCTAGGGCAGGATAACGGTCTGCCGTCTATGGCTTCGACGGCTAAGGGTGTCTCTCTTACAACCAGAGGTAGAGAAATGGAAGAAGCGTAGTTAACATCAATAAAGTTGCCAGCAGCCCCAGAATCCAAAAAAGCGGTAGTATGTGTGGTCTTGGTCTCCCAAGCCAAGGATACTGGTAACATAAGTTTAGTGTCTTTGACAGGAGACATGCACGTCACACCCAAGGCCTGTCTCCTCAGCTGCCTTAGGTGCGGTAGTTTTCCGGCTTATCATGCATCTTAGGACGAGTAGGACATTGAAATCATACATGTTCCCCCAAACCACAATACAGGCACAATCCCTCACGAAAACGCCTTGTTCTCTCTTCCTCTGTAAGCCTAGTACGGCCTAGTTGCATAGGCTCAGAGGGAGGAGATAACTCTCTTGGTGGTGCCTGAAAGACAGGGGCCAACCTAGGTAACGGTCTCTTGGGTTTCTCTCTTGGAGTCCTTCTGTCCCTTATCTGATTATCCAGATCTATACAATAATCAATGAGTTCAAACAATACCTCAGGTAGTTTACGTGGAGCCAATTCATGCATCAATGACTCTGATAACCCCTCCATAAAAGCCAGAACCAGTGTCTCATTTGTCCAGTTCACATCAGAGATCAAGGTTTTAAATTCTATGGCATAATCAGACACAGTCCTGTTCCCTTGACGTATGCGGAACAAGGATTTGCCAGCTACCGTGGCCTTTCTGGTAGGATTAAATGTACGTTGTAACTCGGCTATGAATTCTTTATAATCCCGTATGATAGGCTTCTCTGCCTCCCATAAAGGAGTCGCCCATGTCAATGCTCTGCCAGACAGATGATTAATAATGAACCCCACTTTGGCAATGTCAGAGAAAAACATCTGTGGATTTAATTTAAAATGAATATCCACATGGACCAAAAATCCCCGGCACTCTGAGGGAGTACCGTCAAACCTCATAGGAGCGGTCATGTGTACCTGGGATGTCTGAACGACAGGGGACACAGGTATATCAAGCGGGGGTGCAACCCCAGCTGGTTCCAGGTGAGCAGTACGAGTCAGGATAGTTTGTAAGGCAATAGCAAACTGATCCATCCTATGATCCTGCTCATCCTGTCTGGATACAAAGTTAGCCAAGTGCTGTGTTAAGTCTGCGGGATCCATAAGGGCCAGATCGTAATGTCACGGTTCCCAGATCCCACCATGCAGTACTTAACGCCCAACACTCCACAGAGCCCAGAAGCTACCAACAGAGTAGCTGTGAAAGATCTCTAACTGTCTGGTCCTTAGAATTGGCCAGGTAAACTAGCTAGACAGAAAGGGTTAACAACACGGGGAGTAGTCAGCCGAGCCAGAATCAGGAATACAGAGTTCAGAATGGTCAAATGGAATAGCCGGGTCGATATCAGAGCAGAGGCGTAGTACAAGAAAATGGTCTAGGGCAACAGAAGGCAGAATGGACAGAAACAAGCAGAGGTCAATAACGGGTTAATTCAATATAGCAGTCAGGTACAAGGAGCTCAGGTATGGATAACCACGATCTGGCAACTGCTGAGAATACACTGAGGGTTTTTAAAGACCTTCACCAGACCACGCCCCCACTCAAGCCGCGCCTCATGCAACCACCTCCCTGCCTGTCTCCATTTAAACCGGGCATTGGTCAGCGAGCAGCATCAGACATGCTGCCCTCAAGCACACAGGTAGGGCTGGAAGCTCCCAACGTTACACCAGTGCATCCGCCTGGGAGACCTATTATATCAGGTATTCAATCAGTCACTAGCCATTTGTCGCAATATCTAGACATCCTTCTTCAACCTATGGTCAAATCGACTACGTCCTATGAGTCTTCTACAAATTCTAGAAAATTTTCAATGGGAATCTGATTTTCTGCTTGTTACATGTGACGTACAATCCTTATACAGTATAATACCACACACTAAGGGTTGTGAGGCAGTCCGTCACCATTTAGAACAATATTCTTCTTACCCTATAGAGCAGGCAAACTTTATTCTGGAGGGTATTCTTTTCATCCTCCAGAATAATTATTTTTCATTTAATGATCAGTTCTATTTACAACTTACGGGGACAGCTATGGGGACCCGTTTTGCGTCCAGCTACACGAACCTCTTTATGGCACAGTGGGAGTCCCAGTGGGCGGGGGTTTCGGGTGACTGGGCGCAAAACCTGGTCCTCTACAAAAGATACATAGACGATCTTTTCTTCATTTGGAGGGGAAACTAAGAAAGTCTGAAGAAATTTCACAATTCGCTGAATGAAAATGATTGGGGGATCAAATTAGATCTCCAATATAGCGATAAAATGATCAATTTCCTAGATTTGACTTTATATGTTGAGGAAGGTAATATCAAGACAAAGACCTTCTTCAAACCCGTAGATGTCAACAATTATATAGAGGCTACAAGCTGTCATGCTCCAGCTTGGTTAAAAAGCACCCATAAAAGCCAACTTAGGAGACTCAGGAGGAATTGTACAGAAAGAGAAACGTTTGATTCTCAAGCAGACAAATTGATGAGTGATTTTAAGAATAAGGGCTATAAAAAGGAAGGCCTATTAGATGTTTTAAAAGACATTCAAGGCAAAGACAGAAATGCTCTGATCCAGTATAGAAATTATGAAGAAAAAGAAAACTTCTCTATTCCTTTTATTAATAACTACAATAGCCAGACACATAATATTAATCAGACAATACGTAAGTATTGGCATATTTTACAAAAGGATCCGATCCTCCAGGGAATATTGGGGGAAAAGCCAAAGATTATTAATAGGGGCGCCAAAACGATTAAACAAAAAATAGTTAGAAGTCATATTCGGCATGAAAATAAGTTCAAAACGATAACAGTCAAGGAGGGCTTTTATCGATGCGGTACATGTTCCGCGTGTAAGAAATTAAAGCTAAGTAGAAAATTTTGCCCTGTGTTCGATACCAAAGACACATTTAAAATCAAACAGGTCATCTCATGTTATTCCACCAATGTAATTTATGTTTTAATATGTCCTTGTGGAAAATTATATATTGGTAGGACCACCAGACCACTTCATGTAAGAATCCAAGAACATATACGTAACATCCAACGAGGTTTTGACAAACATACGGTTTCGTCCCACTTTTTTCTTGTACATAATAGTTCCCCTGAAGGCCTAACTTTTCTTGCTTTACGTAAGGTTGAGAGAGATTGGAGGGGTGGAGATTTTATGAAAAAGATCAATCAAGAAGAAATGAAATTGATCTTTTGTTTTGACACCTTAATCCCTAGAGGTTTAAATAAAGATTTTGAAATGTGTCATTTTCTTTAATAATTATTTTTTTTTTTCGCCTTCTCTCTCTCTCCTTCTCCCTCTAACATAAGACCTATAGTGACTGTAAAGACCCTGTTCTGATGGGAGTTTTCGTTCCCTAATGGGTTACGATCTCCAATACCATAAGGATACCCATTGGGCTGATTTAAATATAAAAAATTTTTTGCGTCCAAGTCAAATCTGCAGTGATTTTAGAGAATTTTATTTATTATAGGTTCCTTTTTAAGAATCCTTAACATAAAATCAATATAATTTCACTCTGGTTCCTTTAGTTCAAGCCAATTTTTAATGAATATAGAAACTTTTATCCAATATGGGTCTTTTTAAGATATTATATATATCTAATATATAATTAATGCCACTTTTTTGTTTTTTTGAGAATTATTGTGCCAAAACGATTGTATGCCATGTATTTTATAGAAATGTGATACCCAATTGTTGTTATATTTAATTCCAACTTTAATTCCTTTTTCTCATGTTAAAAATGAGCATCCGCCCTTCTGGTTAGATTGAGTGATGTTGGCACTGCTGGACAGCTATTTTCTCGTGAAGTTGTGGACTTTCGCCGGCACAGAAAGTGGGTGGATTCTATGGCGATATTCACGCATGCGCGTCTATTACGGAGGGGACGATATTATCCGACCAACTAAAGTTCCGGAAGTGAAGCTGCGAACAGGATGAGCCCAGGACCGGAAGGTGAGGCTAGGACCGGAAGTGGAGCTCATCTGCAACGTACGATAGGATACTGCGGACGAATTCTCCTCCCCCTTTTTCGGCGCGAAACTAAGCCAATTACTGTTTTAATCATGACCTGTATATATATACAAATTATAAGGAGGGATGTAATATCAATCTTTCCCCTGTTGCCACTGAAGAAGCGCTATATGCGCGAAACGCGTTTGGCTCCCCCTTCTTTATTTTATTTAAATTTTCATTATAGATTGAAATTTTAATTAATAAATTATTATTACTTTTACCCTCAATATTGTGGGAATCCTGCAGTCCTTTTTGTGGAAGGTGGCTTTTCCAAATTGTGCCGGAAATAATTGGTATATTCTGGAACCCGAGAGCTCGGTGTAGCCCCTAAAAGGGTGAGTAACATTCCCCCTTTGGGCTCTTTTTATCACCTACCTGAGTTGAGATATCACACTAGACATGTGCATTCGTTTTAGTACTAAAACGATTTAGTCAGAATTTTGGGATAATTTAGTTTTAGTATGACTCAAGAGATACGAAACTGCTCAGTACAAAAAACGAAAGAAACTAAAATAAAATGCACTACATTTTAGTTTCAGTCCGTTTTGTGATATTACATTGATGAGTGAAGGAGACCAGCAAAGAAGAGCGCAACATCGCAAAGCTACAGAAAAGGTTTGTATGCGTAATCCTTCCCGACCCCCTACCCGTAAATCTGACAGTGATAGAGCTCCAGAATACTCACTCGCAGCACAGACAGCCAGCACAGGAGAGGAAACCTTTACTTAACCCTTGCAAGTCTATGAGGCAGACAAGATGATAAAAGCAGCTGGAGAAGGAAAACATTCAAATAAATCACACTGAAAGCTAATGACAGAGGAGGGCTGGATAGTAAAAACCCCTTTATAACAAGCAGCGATGGGAGAAGAGAGGGACTTTATAAAACATGTGTTATCTCCCCTCCCACTCTGCATAATAGGGCCTTAGGTCTGATACATTTTATATTATCCAGGAGCACTATCCCCCTTTCCTCATCTATAATACACGTTTTATATAAAGTCCCTCTCCTCTCCCAGTGCTGCTTGTTATAAAGGTTTTTTAATGTCTGATACATTTAGTATCCAGCTCTCACAGTTACTCTGTCATTATGAGCCTTCAGTGTGATTTATTTGAATGTTTTCCCTGGATATAAAGTGCTTTATTTTATTATAAAAATAAATTTGCACCAGTCATCTCTTCTCTGAGCTTTCAGACCGATTTACGTTAATATTTTCCCTCTCCCCTACTTTTATATTTCTGTGTCTCCCCCACAGAGATACAAAGTTTAAGTAAAAGTTCCCTCTCCTGTGCTGGATAAGCATTGCATTCCGAAGTTCTGCACCCTCCACATGCCAATGCAGTAGGATGTTCTATACAGAGAGGGGCATTAATCAATGCAGGATGATGTTATATACATTATACAGAGAGGGGTATTAATGCAGGAGGATGTTGTATACATTATACAGAGAAAGGTATAAATTGAGGAGGATGTTCTATACAGAGAGGGACCACTACAATAGTAATTGTATCCACTGGTTTTCGGATGAATGAAATTAGTTTTCATACTAAATAACTGAAAACAAATTTCTTTAGCAACTAAATAAATTGCATTTTAGGACTAATCCATTAGTTCAAAACAAAATTTTGTGCTGTGCACATGTCTATATCACACCATGAGAATTTCTCTTATATATATCCCGAGACATAAAGGGTGTTATTACTGAAGAAGGAGTAGACCGACAGAAGAAGTTCGGCTGACGGACTGGCCTGAAACAGTCCGTAACGCGAACAAAATAGAGCTAGGGAGCTCTCTATAAGTGTGAGTTTACCACTTTATTGAACTCTGGTTATACTTCATTCACTTTATGTGACCAATTGATCTGCACTATTTATTTATTTATTTATTTATAAAGGATTTTACCAGGAAGGATACATTGAGATTTCTCTAGTTTTCAAGTATGTCCTGGGTTCAAGAACATTGCATTTCCCTCTCTTTTTGTTCATATTTTCGAGGTCGATATTGAACAGTGTGACGTTATAATCTAAGCGACATACTTTGAGATTTATTCTCCCTCCAGATACACCTGAGGAATAAAATAAAAGTAAGATACTTGTTGCCCTACTTGTACACTTTGGTGACGGTGAGGAGGGCACACAAAAAAACATTCATTGAAAGGGAGCGCTGTTCTCACATTTTTTCTGTTTTCTATTGTTTATTTTTTTGAGGTGAAGGGAACATCACACCCGTGAGAACGTGTAGCGATCCCCAAAACTATCTAAGCGCCGTATATACATCCAGATCCGATCTTTACCTATATATTTATATAGCTATCAAATATTACTAGAATATAGAAATATGTATACAGTGAATTAGCTATCATATTTCAAATTCTTTTCAATGCTCCCAACTTTGTGAGAACAGTTTGGAGCTGGCCCCTTCCTCTTCCAACATGACTGTGCACCAGTGCACAAAGCAAGGTCCATAAAGACATGGATGACAGATTCTGGTGTGGATTAACTTGACTGGCCTGCACAGAGTCCTGACCTCAACCCAATAGAACACCTTTTGGATGAATTAGAGGGGAGACTGAGAGCCAGGCCTTCTCGTCCAACATCAGTGTGTGACCTCACAAATGCGCTTCTGGAAGAATGGTCAAAAATTCCCATAAACACACTCCTAAACCTGGTGGACAGCCTTCCCAGAAGAGTTGAAGCTGTTATAGCTGCAAAGGGTGGACCGACGTCATATTGAACCCTATGGATTAGGAATTCGATGTCACTTAAGTTCATATGCGAGTCAAGGCAGGTAAGCGAATACTTTTGGCAATATAGTGTATATACACTTCCATCCATATTTTAAAATATGTCTGAATGACAACACCCCATCTGATGCTGCACGGTGCTCAGAACTGCAGTAATTCCATTTGGCCAGTAGATGGCGATATCTGCCTTCCAAATAGCTTATTACAGTAAAGAATACATTGGGAATATTCCCAAATATTTCTTACAGTAGAATTAATTTAAAAATATTTTCCAAACCATTGTTTTCTGGCAGAGTTTTTTATGGAAAACCAAAAAAACTGAAAGAAATGATCTGAAACGATAAAAAAAGCAGATTTTTTTTTTACATTGAAACCTATAGGATTCGCCTGATTAAACCTGTCGAATGAACCACTGAAAATAAGCGTACAAAGGAGTAAAGGGTACAGGAAAAATCAGTGTACAAGGGGTATATATATTAGAATACCACAAATGGATGATAACCTGATTTCAGGGTTCCCTGTTCCCAAGGGAATTTATAATCTATGAGATGTACAAGTATTTTGTGAGGTAGGCGCATCCATATGGTTGGGTGTCTTGCCCAAGGACACTCGCTGGTGGCGTTTTCTGAATGTGATCAGGTCAGCTTTCCATGATTGTAGAGCAGCGACCTGGTGGTTAGGTTGAACCCATTTTTCGTAAAGCTGAGACTTCTCCACAGTTGTATTGGAGAGATGTGCTGAACGGGATTTTGACTTGCTTCTACACAGTCGAAGAGCAGAGATGTTACCACTGGACGCCACAGCGGATATTGTGTGGTAGGCAAGTATGTACCATTAGGTGTCTTGCCCAAAGACACTTACTGGTCTTATTGTATTAGCAAAGTCCTATTACTGTCGTGTCCAGGATAGAGGTCAAACTCTGGACAGGTGAAGAATGAACTGTTTCACCTGTGAAAAACTATGAGATAACACATTAATGCCCCTAATATCCCTTAGTCCCTAATATAATCCCTAATACTCCCGCCAGTTAATCAATATGGCCATTAAAAAACACTACACATCCTGACCAATTTGTACTTCTTAAATGGTCAGGATGTGAGGAGTGCTCCCCCTCCCAACCCCCCCCCCCCCGATTTGCCTGAAATTCTGGGTGAAGTGGAAAAGTTTGCTCCACGCCACCCAGCGTCACCAGCAGCCAGGGAATTTGAATTTCCCAGCTGCCGGTTACTTCTCAGTTAACATTGATGTTGGCATGCAGAGAGCATGCCGACGTCCCTATTTCTGAGACCAGTCGAGTCAGTGATTGGTTTCAGAGAGACTGCGGTGGATCGGAGTTGTGCATGCGAGCAGTTTCGATCCATCATTCTGCGAAGGCGCTAAGGGCTTGCGTACGTAAAGATTGCAAGTCCCGTTGCAGTGCACAATTTGCTTTTCCTATGCTACGCAAGTAGCGCAGGGAGCGCAAATTTGCCATGGAAGGTTTCAGGGACTTCCGGGTTTAGAAGCCGCAGAGCCGAAGAGGAGCAGTCATGCGGCGAGGGACAAAAGGTAAGTAAATGGGGCAAAACAATAAAAAACTATATAATTGTGCAAAGGGAGTCAGCAGCCTCTGCTCAATTATTTATGGGTATAACAGGTCACTCTGCTTTTCAGTAGAGTGTTAATTTAACTAGTGTAGAACACATGTATAACAAAGCCCCCTGATACGAATTCATGTAGTGGTTTTATGCCTGGTATGTGGAGTTTACAATACACAAGTACACCAGCCTTTGTGCATAGCAGAGTCTGCCAGGGGTAAATAAAAGGGCACATTCCTGCTCTGTATGATTGTAAAAACTAACTTTTTCACTTCAAATAGCAAACATAAAGATGTCTACTTAGAAATTAGAAATCTATACCGAAAACATTGTACATCTAAGCCTGACATACATTCCTCTTTCATAATATGTCAAAGCAATGTGCTCTGGATATATATATATATTATTATATTCGCTTTTGTATGAGCTTTCTCTCTGCAGTTCGGTATCTATCAAACACCGTGCATTGTGTAACAACCGAAGAAGATAACACGGTACATTGTTTAAATATGATTGAAGTCAAATAATACAGTAGTTATCGGCCCAGATTTAATTGTAAAAATGACAATAAAGCTATACACACCTAGCAGGTATATAAAGACGGAGCAAAAGAATAAAAGCAGAAATTCTGAGATCTATTAATGATTATGTTTTGAAGGTCAAGGACTTTCTAACATTATTATTTGCGAGTCATTGTTTCCAAAATTGACATTATCAAGCAATACTGAGTACGTTGAAATGTATTTCTTTACTTATTTTCCACATTCTATAAGTGTCTTCGATGTCTTCTTCTAACTTTAGTTTTTCAACTAAACTCTCTATTCCTGCTGAGCCAGAGGTATGGGGCCACCAAGACTGAAAATTGGAGCAAGCTGACTTGAGCCTATTAGCGACTCAATTATGTAGATGCCAATATATCTGCAACCTGGCTCATAATTTTAGGGAACAGCCTCTGGTTTCCTCTCCTGGAGGCCATATGGCTTCATGGAGAGTTGTGTCAGACCCATGCAAGATCCTGTGTATAAACACAAAGAGAGGTAAATCCAAAATTCACTGAAAAGCCATCAGTTAGGAGAGGACCCCACTCCAGGCAATGATACAAGATCATGTGTAAGCAATCTCATGGGATTGCTCAGTGGAAGGACACCAGATAACTCTTTGTTCTCCTTTTTCCTCGCTGTTCAGAGAAAGGACGTGGTGGACTGGTGGACTGCATACTCCTTTTCACCAACATACCATACCATACTACAGCTTGGAAAAAAGACGAGACAGAGGAGATATGATAGAAACATTTAAATACGTAAAGGGAATCCACAAGGTAGAGGAAGGGAGTATATTTAAAAGGAAACAAAATAGCAAAACAAGAGGACATAGTCTTAGATTAGAGGGGCAAAGGTTTAAAAGTAACATCAGGAAGCATTATTTTACTGAGTGGGTGGTGGATACATGGAACAGTCTTCCAGTAGAAGTGGTAGAGGCCAAAACAGTAATTGAATTTAAGCAGGCATGGGATAGGCATAAGGCTATCCTAAACAAAAGATAAATCCAGGTAAAGTATCCATGTAATTGGGCAGACTAGATGGGCCGAAAGGTTCTTATCTGCCGACATTTTTCTATGTTTCTATACCAGAGGGGAGGAACGAATTTTTTAGCAGCCTTTGGAAGACAATAATTTTTTTAATTCTGAAGCTACAAACAAGAATAACCAGCAGCTGTGACATTGCTCATCATCTCCAACTCCCTCTACATGTGCGCTTTGCATAAAAAACATAGGAAACAACATCTTGCAGCCATAGAAGCAGAGCAGGAGTTGCGGCTTGGCTTGGAGTGGGATAGGAGCCATTAACATTTATGAGTGAGGCTACAATAGTTAAAGGGCCAATACCAACAAAAAATTAGATATTCTCATTGGTTTATTTGGAGTTACAGCAGTTTGAGCTGCAGCTCATGGTTCCCTGCATCAGCTGCTGAAAGCCCAAAATGTCAGGACATTCTTCAGCTAATTTTAAACAGTTTAAGCACCTTGGGCATTATGCCCACAGGGCTAAAACTTTGGGTGGACCATCTACAGCCCAAAAGCAAACAAAATGTGTTTGCAGCAAACAAATTTCACTTGCTTTTGCCCTTCAGACCTACAGGTCGAGATAACTTGAGATCGGGACCTGATGGTGCCTTTGAAGTCCTGAGTTATCTCGATCTCGGTAGTGAAGGCGTTCAAACGTACAGCCACAAGAGCGGATATTCAATCTGAATTTTTATCAGGAATCAAAATGCTGGTGAACCTGCATTTGAATCTCCCAAACCGAAAATGGCAATAAATCAGCCAAAAACGGTCAAGTCTTTGGCAGTCGGGAAATAAATGGAGCCCAAAGGAATGATGTAATCCAATCATTGCTTCTTCTCATGACATTGTGTCTCGCATATTATTAGGAACATTTATTAACTGTCGCTTACCATGGACAATTTAGGCTCTGCTTTTAGGAAGCTAAAGGGGTTAGTTACGCATATTCTGCCATACCATTGGCTTTGATTTCATCCTAACCTGTTTATAACGTGTTTACTTACTCGATAACATCTACGATATTATTACTTTGATCCACGTGCCTGTGTTTAGAATTTGTAAGTGAAACTCTTATAAAAAAGATATTCGAGGGAGTAATGTGCGCATTTTCTGCCGGTCTTTGGCTCTGATGATATCCCAACCTGCTTTGAATGTCTTTCCTTACTCATTGACATCTACAATATTAATACTATTATTATATATTTTTTATTATAACTATTATTATCCTTTACTTATATAGCAGATTGTGCAGCACTTTACAAGGTCAGTGTACAAGGGGTTGATACAGTACATGGATGATTTGGTGTCACGGGGAGGCAAGGGTACGAGCCGAGGAAGCCAAGTTATGATGCTTAAACAGGGGTTTATTGAAAATGTACACATACAGCAGGATTAATGAGGGGCGATGCAGTAAACAGGACTGGCTAATACTGTGGGCTGTATACTTGATACAGAACACAAGGGAAATACTGGACACTGATACAAGAGGAAAACACTTACACGAGACACCAGACAGATGGGACAGGAAGGTAGGTCTTGGCACAGCAGGAATCTTGGCACCGCAGGAGACTTGGTATAGCAAGTCTATGGTAAGTCTGTGGTAAGGCAGAGGTATCCAAAGGAGTATCCAGTAGTATAGTCGATGGCAAGCCATGGGTCAATGGGCAGGAGAAAAGCATGCAGGTCTATGGAAAGGTGAGGATCTGGTACACAGGAGACAACCAAGGTAGTTGTAAGCTTCAAGCAGGTAAAGGGCAAATGACAAATGCAATGAAACATCACTGGAGGAAGGGGTGTGCCCTGCTTAAATGGGAAAAAGTCCTGGAGAACACTAGGAGCACCTTGTCAGTGCAAGCAAGGGAAACTTGAGCCATGAAGGATGCTGCTGATTATGGCAGAGCAGTGCCAGATTTGCACCTCCTCTTGCACCGGCGGCGTGAACCATGACATACGGCCTGATTCAGAGAGACCCTGTTCCCAAAGGAATTTACAATCTGTCTGAGAATTTTACACATATTGTGAGATAGGTACACCTATTAAGTGTCTTGCCCAAGGACACTTGCTGGTGAGGTCTTCTAAGTGGGATCGGAGTCTGCATTTCATGGTTGTAGAGCAACGATATGGTGGTGAGGTTGAACTAAACAATGGCTCCCTAAATGCCATTGTTTAACATTGTTACGAATATCAGTGTTGAAAATCACAGTTGTTGTAACCATGATAAACTTCGCTGATAGGGAAATTCAAACAATGGCAGGCAACTCTTCATCGATGAAACCACGGCTGGCGTTCTTTGAATTTTCCTATCTGGATCAACATCGGAAAAAAAATCTATCAAGTCTATTCAACGCCTAGTTTGAGAGTATTTATTACTTAAATAAACAATATATTCAGATGTCATATGGTGCGAGAGCGAAGGTTTGGTTAAACCTTTTATCCATGTGTCAAAAAATGTCACCTGTTCTCCGCAGTAGCATATACCTTTCAACAAGAAATAGAAAAGCATTCAATTTGTAAAGTGAGTCAGTGCTCTAAATTCAGTTTCAATGTCATAAAAAGCAATATTGTCAGACAGAACTGGGAATAAGACCTAACACAGAGTGATAAGTTCCATATCCATGCCATGGGTCATCAGTCACATCTATCAAACCATAAATCTAGAAAGTACATCAGGTTGTGTATTTTTATTTGCCTGGTTTTCATTCTCATTATTTCACTTTTTGTGACTCGTTACGGTTGGCAGCTGACATAGAAAGGCAAGGAGCCAATTAACCTGCTCAGCATGCATGTACATATCAGCTGCTCTCCACAGTGACATACATGTCATGTTCCTGTATGGGTTACAGTGCGATGTGTCCCATGCAATGTCAGAATAGACAATGAAACCATTTGCATTGACGGTTGAATATCTTATGGCTGGATGGATGGAAGGAGTACCGGGAGGTAAAAATTGCACTTTATAACGTTTTCTTGTAGCATATACGTTTGAATTAAAATTATATTTTCATTACCTTATTGGGAGCGTTGGGAACATTTTATTGGGAGGTAATCCCATGAACATAGTGCAGTGGGGTTAGTCCAACCGCCAGTGTCGAAGATATTCCCTTTTTATAGCATTACCTATCAGAGCACCTCTCCAGTGAGTGTCCGTAGGCAAGACACCTAATGGTACATACTTGCCAATGCCTACCACATAGTATCGGCTTTGTAGCCAAGTGGCAAGTTCAAATCTTGATCAGAATGTCTGACCAGCACGTCCCTCCTCTACAACTGGAGAAACAAGTCTTGAATTTCCAACCATGGAGAAGCAGGCTCTACTTCACCACCATTTTGCTGGTCTACAGTCATGAAAAGCAGACTCAGAAGACATCACCAGCAAGTTTTCTTGGACACAATAGACAATTATTGCATTACACTTTTGACGTAAAACCAAAAAATTTAATAAAAGAAGGTAAGCTACATACTAATGAGTGGGGGAGGGTGGCGGGTTGACTAAATGCTAATGGGTGCCATTTTTTTTCATATGTTTCACATTTTCATTATTTTAAAATAACGCGAAATTCGACCTAGAAAAGTTGCCAATTAGGATCAACTAACAGTGCCGATCAGGACCAGACATGGCTTAAAAACCTCAAAGTCCCCCCCAACACAACCATTAGTGCTATAAGGGTGAATATTAAGGAAAAGTTTGGATCATTCAGCATTATCCTAGAAATACTGAGCTTTGTTCACTAAGAGCCAAGAAAGTGCCATCAAGTGCTCGGAAATGCCAAGTAGCACGTTTTCGACTCTTTGCTATATAAATAAAGGATAATAATAATAATAACAATTGTATTATTGCTATAGAAGTGATTTACTCCATTTCTCTGTAGTTTAAGTTTTGCTCTTTTTAATTGAATCGGGACAAGTCATTTGTATTCCGTGCAAATTCCTGACAAATTAAGGAAACGTGTCTTTTATGCAATGTATTTTTAAATAGCAATTTATTTCTGCCAACGATTTGCAATATAAAAGAGCTAGCATGTTGATCCCTACAGCAAAGTAGCTCTTTGTCGAGCCATTGTTGCTTCTACAGTAAAAATGTAATTATACTTAATAAAGCTCAATAAAAAAATGATAAATTAGTACCTTTTCCACACTTTATATACACTTTATATTTAGCATAAAAATATGGATAGAAACTAAATAAAATGATGAGACAACTGGGGTTTACCTCGAGAATTTCATAATTTGATATGGTAGGAAATGTCACTTTATTTATAAATTATCTATCTTTGCATTTATCTATCATCTGACAGTCTATGTATCTCTGTTTCTATCACCTCAGGCTCTTATCCAAGTATCTATATTTATCTATCATTTGACAATCTATCTCTGTATCTATCAAAGTATCTATCCAGCTATCTATCTATATATCTATGTAGCTATCTGTATCTAAGTATATATCTCTGTATCTAATCGAAGTATCTCTCTATCTGTATATCTATCATTTGACAATCTAAGTATATATCTATATAGCTATCTGTATATCATCTGACAATCTATGTGTATATATTTACTTTCTTTTTTTATATTCTTTATTTTAAATTATGAGCAAACAGACAAATAAGGCATACAGCGAAAAGTGGCCACGCAGGGCCACATACGACCATCAATAGCATCTACAAAAAAAAGGTAAAGATAAAAAAAAAAAATGAACAAAAGTCCACTGTAACAAGTGTCTCAAATATAAGAAAAAGAAGGGATGACTAGTCAGGCCTGGCCATCAGCTTATAGAGGTTGGGAAAGACTGCAATGTGAGACCAGGCAAAAACGGAAATAGGAGAGGGATGTGGAGAGCGGAGGACTGCCCAAGAAAGCTGACATTCCTGTCTCTCCCTTAACACCCGAAGGAAGGTCATGGGCCATGGAAGAGGTCATAAGGCCGGGGGGCCTGGGGCCAAGAGAGCGGTCAGAGTCATGGTTGCCACCCTAGTGGCTCGCCCAGTGCAACCCAGTTGTCCCGCACGCTCAAAATAATAACAATAAAAAAGTGGGGAGGTGGGAGGGGACAGGAAAACCCTGACGTCCCTTGCATTTACTTTCTATCTTTGTATCTATCACCTGACAGTCTATCTCTCTATGTAGCACTGTATGTATCACCTGGCAGTCTGTGTATCTCTATACCTATCTGTGTACTACATTCTATCTATCTCTGTATCTTTCTATATACAGTATATCTACTTTTTATTGTATCTATCTCTGTGCCCATCTATGTATCTAGCTATCTCTTTAACTATCCATCTATCTACCTACCTATCTCTGTATCTAGCTATTGTTTCTTGTAGACTTTCTACTACACACATACCCAATTCCATCCAAGCTCTTAATGATTGAGGTCATTATACTTTACGGCTCCAAATGTTCAGATTTAGTGGCTGCTTATTGTAAATGAAAAGCTGCTGTACTTTGTATAGACACTGTTAGCAACTAGTTATTCGGAGGATAACAACCTATTCCATGTAACTTCGCTCTTCTTGGCTCGAGTCGGTATTCACGATTGAATTTCCATGTGCCAGACTCTGGTGTTAACTCATTTGGTTTTTGCAAAATCAATTAACACAGACAATAAGCGGCTTATAAAATAAGTGGTAATAGAGCTGGTAGTTGCTATAGGTTAGCGGCTCGTGCTGATATTTGCACTTAACGGCTCTCGTTACAGGCTACCTCTGAATAGTGTATAAAATATCACTCTCGTTGGCATCATAAGGTTTCCACTTACGCCGCGTGTTTCGCTTGATGCAAAGCCTTCTATAAAATTGAAATTCCCTTTTTTGTCCTACTCAGTCATTCGAAGATATAATTTAGTAGCCACTTTACTGTTTTATTCCACAGCTATTATTTAATATTTGATTGTGTCGCCCCCTTTGCAGCAGAGAAACTAATTCCCCTTATGCAAATTTCCCAAATAATCATATTCAGGTTTTTAGTGCTATGCAATATTAAAATTAATTGTGCTATTACATTTACAACCCACTGCCAAGATAAATATTATTTCCCACTGCCTCCTTAAAGAATACATTGCACCAGCCAACTTTCAGTTCTTCAATACTTCCATGCTTTCTAATGGCTTCAATCATCTCTCCCTACAGACTCCTTAGCTCTAGGATGACCCTGTTTATACCTTTTAATGGTTTATTCGTTTTCACCAGACGGCCTATGTGTTTCCTTTTGTCTTGTTTTTCAATTTACTACTAATCTTTGAATAGTTTGCCACGCGGCGTCGGCTGGTGAAGTCCTGCAAAACACCCATAAAAAAAAAGAAAATGTTTCTTCAACTTTGTCAGAACAGTAGTGGGTAGTTGGTAGAAAAAATATAATATAAAGGTTCTACCAATTATTTAAAAAAAATCCCCATACAAAAAAATATATAAAATAATTAAAAATGAAAACAAAAATTAATTAAAATATACAAATAACTCCATAAAGTGTCAGCAGCATAAAAACTGTGTACTGAAATTAATTTGTTGTTACAATATGAGTATGGAACCCTTAATTATCACTGGATTGACTTATCCCCTTCACTACCATGATTGAGTGAACTCGATCCTCAAAAGCTCATGGAGGAGCCCAAGGTTAAATATACTCGGTCTGGTCATATTCTGGAGCAATGGAAAGGAATTTTGTTTGCAAAGAAATACACAGAATGTGTCTCCAAATTTTCAGCATCTCAGAAATGTCAGCCGAGGTGCTGAAGCTGTTTGAACAACTCTGAGATACGCTTTTAAAGAAACACAGAGCTCCAGCTATGTTATTATACATTTAGTACCACTTTTTAGCCATCAGGAGGAGCCCTCTGTCAGATATGCTTAGTGTCTATAAAATATATACCTGTGTGCAGAAAAAATGGTTTTGCGCCTAATCCCTAAAAGGGTGGCTGCGTAGACCAAAAGTATCCAGCCTGCATCAGGTATAAAACATAACAAGAAAAAAAGGTTGTCATTTGCGCTCACCATTGTTGCTCCATGCGAAACAAAACACAATCAGAGGTTTTGGTTTAATCAAGTAAACCAAAACCTCTGATTGTGTTTTGTTTCACATGGAGATACAGTCGTGAGAGCAAATGACAACCTTGTTTCTTGTTATGTTTTATATATGAAGTGGGCTGGATACTCCTGGTCTATGCAGCCACCCTGTTAGAGAATAGGCATGAAACTGTTTTTTCTGCACATATGTATATTGTCTTGTATCCCCAGCCAGGTCATTTTTGCTGCTGCCTCTTTCCGTGTTTTTTTTTTTTAATCCCAAATTGGAATCGTTCCTGGTGAGGGTATAAATGTAAACCCACCCATCTCTCTCATGACTGAGAAACAGTATGCGCATATGCAACCTTTTCTCTTGTTATGTTATATAAAATATACGTTTAATAGTACATACAATGTTACGCTGTCTAATATGGAATGTGGTTTTCCCTAAATCCACTGGGTTCTGATGGTGATTTTTTGAAAAATCAATTGATGTTGAAGGGGTTAAAGATCACTAAAGCAGAACCTGACCTTGAGATAATGTCAAAATCCAATGACTCCCAGCTTTTGTAAGCTTGGACAATTTAAAAAGTATCATTTGCAGGGAATCAAAGTGCTGCAAAGTTGCAAACGGATTAGAAACAGTTTTTTTTTTCCTTTTTGTATACATCATTAATGTGTAATTTAAATTGGCTCAAGGTAAAAAAGATAGACGGACAATGAGACTGACACACAGATAAACAGATGGGATCAATATCACTACTACTTAGCAATTCATGTAGTCAGCTGCTTGAACATTCATTTCTTCCGATCAGAGATCACATGACACACTATCAGGGTTATTCAAAGAGAGGTGAAAAGCAGGAGAATGACTGGAGAATGGAAAATTCTAGATCAAAATAGCCAAACCAGAAAAATTCTCCCTTTCATCTCACTTTCCAAATCGGCTATTTTGACCTAAAATTTTCAATTCTCCAGTCATTCTCCTGCTTTTCACCGCTCTCTGAATAACCCTGTATGTTTACTAGATTTGTTTTGTAACTAACAGGGTTATTCAGAGAGAGCCGATCTGGCCCCGAAATGTAACCGGACCCTGAAACTCAGCTGCAATTTTAAATAGGTTTGGCTCGTGTGTGCAATTCAAAAGGCAATTCAATGCTTGCCAATAATGAAAAAAAGAAAAAATAACAGAAAAAGAAAGTATTCGATGTGAAAATAAAGGGATTCTGATACAAATAATAAAAAGGAGCAAATTGCATCCAAATTATCCTCAAAGTTGTCAATTGAGGTAAAGTTAAAGTTTCTGTTTTCCAAAAATTAGTTTTTTGCTGATAAATATATACTTACAATTCATGTCTGCTGATGTCATAAGCATGTGACTTATATCTACTCTAGATATGTGCATTCGGTTCTGAAAAATTCGGAATTTGGAACGAAATTTGATAATTCGTAGTTCAGAAGTACTTCCGAATAACGAATCGATACGAATTCGAAACGAAACAGTCTATAATGAATTAATTTCGTTTTACACTGTGTTATTATAAAAGGAAAATTTAAGAATTGATATCAACTATTGAATTTAAATGAACTATCAAATTGATATCAACTATCAAACTGATCTTAACTTACAATACAAGTAATAGTCAGCAAAGAACTTTATGAAACAAATTAATTTGTTTCACTGTTTAATTTGACTCAAATACTAAATCTATGTCACAGCTTAAAATTTAACCCTAGCTTTTCTTTTAAACAGGAAAATTTGATTAATTGGGGTTTTATTTCGTGATCCAAAATACGAAGTTATCAACTATCGAATTGATATATGAAATTCGAATCTATTCGAAATTTCAAATCGATCCAAAATTAAACGAAATTAGTTCCGAAATTACGAAAACGAAATTATTTAAAAAGTAACGAAACAAAACTAAACAAAACAAATTTTTCAGCCATGCACATCCCTGATTAAAGAGAAAAAGTAGAGTTCTCTAAGGCACACTCTAGCCACCACGAGCCAAGTACATTGAGTTCCACCGGCCTCTCCCTTGTTCACCAGTTGTTCCATGACATGTGTGACAGTATTGCAAAGTGGAGGGCATCCTTATGTCTGGAATGCTGTCAATTGGCTCACACTGGGTTTACAATCAGCTGTGCACTTGCATTGAATGTCATCAGATCAGCTGCCTGTGAAGTCCAAAGAGGAGATGGCAAACTGCAGTGATGGGTATGTTAGGTTTCACTTCACTCTATGAAGTAGAGGAGAGATATATGAAGGACAGAGTTGCTGCATGCTTTTAAAATGAGCATACATATTTAAAATTGTATCCTGGAAGGGAGATGTAGGGGCTGGTGGAGGGGAGGGGCATGAGAAGAGTTAAAGTGACACTATCACTAACATAAACTGTAACTAGATTACATGTGCATTACAAAAAACACATGATAAAACACATTATAAACACATGCTGCTGTTATTTGTCTGTTTGAATTAATTGCATGTAAACAGGAAAAGTAAAGTAAGGTTTTTATCCCCTGTTTCTGTTTTGTGGATTTTTCCCACGATGCACCATTTACAAAAATCTTATGGCAAGTCTCCCTTTACAGCTGTGGTATAGGATAAAACAGTAGCAAAAGAGGCAATAGGGTGGAGGAATAAATGTTTGGCAAGGCTGCAGGGGATCTATTCTGCTGTTAAGACTACCTGAGATAAGAAAATGAGATCTGATAGTGGATTTTCAAAACTTTGTTACCCCTGTTATGTCTATTGCATACAGCTAACACATGAAATCCTATGAGTCGTTTTTTTAACATCTGACCCATAGACTCCGTTCTGTGCCCAATGCCACACATTGAGGAATAGGTGATGAAAAGATATGGGGGGGGCAGTTTACAACACAAAATATCACAAAATGAATACACACATATAACTACTACATAAAATGTTTTTTAACTAAACATACAAGAGAAGAAAGAAGCACATGTAAGATATCAGTAACGTAAAATAAACACAATAAGGACATTTTATTTTTGGTGGTAGCGGCCCTTTAATGACTGTATTACTTTTATCAGACTTGGTTACTTTTCCGCCTTGCGTAGAATATAGCCTATCATTTCTCTGCTTGCCAATCTCAAATTGCGACATTAATACTCCTTCCTATTTCTATAAGTCAGCATTAGTTTTGTATCATTTAAAATAAATTAATTCTTCATATCTGTTTACAAAGGAAGGCTTCACCACTGTTCCAGCCAATCACAGTACATCATCCAATCATGAGTCATCAACTATAGCCCTGGATTACTTGGGTGAACATTCCACTGCAAATCCAGTCATTAGTAAGTATTAGTCCGGAGATTTATTCCATAAATACAGTGCGGTTATCTGCCTCTTGACTATTTCTCTCTCCGCGAAGTAAAAGCTCAGGTGACATTTTTCATTATTCCACTCTAATTATGTATTTGGTATATTGGAAAATCTAAAAGACATAAAAAAGTAGAATATTGATTTCTTTCTAAAATGAACAATATTATATTGATTGACAGCAGTTAATATTGGCTCAGACAAAGCAGAGGTCAACGCGCAAAAAGTCAATATATTGATTGTTAAATACAGCATAGTCTTTCAGTTTAATAGCCTCATTTTAACGGGAAAATAATGTAAGTTTAAAGATCAATTTCTTGTAGCAATAGCAATTTAGAGCTGAAGTAGTACATGATAGAAAGGTTACACAGCAGAACACGTAAAATAACATGGTATGTGCTTGGCAGAATACAATATATAATGTGATGTATCCTTTTAAAAGAGATATTCTTATAATATTCCATTGTGCCATAGCTTTATTTTATTTGCTACAACTGTATCATGATTCTCTTTAACTCAATTTTGAATTGTAATAAATTAAAAGGCACGCATTAGCATATTAAAAGACAATTGTCACACCTTTTTAAGCAAGATTGGTGTGTCCCTTGTGTAGAAACAATATAATTTGTTCTTTCGCTCTCCAAAAACCCTGGAGGGACATAAAACAAGCTGCAAATAGCAGTCTCAAACCTCACTCTAACAAAATGTTCTAGCAATTAGCTGCTACATTACAACAGCCAGGGAGCCAGGTATTTTTGACTCTGCTTCTCCACGGTCGAAATGTTACCACTGGACTCCACAGTGTGGTAGGCAAGTATGCACTATTAGGTGTATTGCCCAATGACACTTACTGGAGAGGTGCCCTGGCTGGGACTGAACCTGGATCTACATGGCTCCATAGAGCAGTGATGTTACCTCTACTCCATCCAGCCAGTAAGGTATTTTTATATGTGATCTGCCTCACCCCACAGCCGACGCTTGCTGCGTGCCATTGGCTGCAGAGAGACGACCTGAAGTCCCCCACCCGACCGGCGACACCTGCCCATCCTTAAGGGGTTAATATCTGTTATTATTCATAGAGAAAGTACTTCATAGTGTCTGGTTATTCTCTCTGTTTTGCATATTATAATGACATGAAGATTTAGAAGTTGCCTCTTTGGGATCCACTTGTGGCTGTAAATAACCGGCCTGACGCTAGTGTCACACTCACCTGGTTGTGATTTGTTATGCGCATATCATTATATGCTCATAGAGCCATTATAATATTCTGATATCGTTCATAAATGGTTTAAATATACACACAGTGTAAGCACACAGCTATAAGGGGATTTCGGTGATAATTCTACTCTAGCAATTTATTGCTTAGCAGCTGCGTTGAGCGCCAAGCTCATGTCCACCACCACCATATTTTCTTACATTTTACAGTGCAATTTTCCTGTCGTTGAATCTTTAAAGTACATTGCTCTAGAAAAATATTTTTTCAAGTTGTACTGTTTAATTAGTTTACTATTCAAAATAGAAGGTTTAAAAAGTATAAAGGGCAGCGTGAAGGTGTTCCTTGTTGTGCAGAAACATGGTCAACTCATAATTGGAAACACTTTCCGTCTGCTTCTCATCTCTTCTCCTTTTGATGTACGATTGCCACAGGCAGAATTTATTGTTTTGAAGCCCCGGAGCATGTGTCTGGTTTATCAATTTTAATCATTTAAAAAAAACAAAATATGTCAGACAATTAGAAACAGTTTGAGGGTGCCAAGTATACTTCACAACCATGCATGTCAACAGCTGAATGCGTAAGATACAGTTCTACGATTACTTTTCCTGTAGATCTGGAGGCAAACATGGATCATGAGCAATATTTTTTTTGAGAAATGATTTTACCAGGAAGGATACATTGAGATTTCTCTCGTTTTCAATTATGTCCTGGGTAGCGAGTATGTACCATTTAGGTGTCTTGCCCAAGGACACATACTGGAGAAGTGCTCTTGCCGGGATTGAACCCATGTCTCCACGCAGAGCAGTGATGTTACCTCTACTCCACCCAGCCGGTACATCTTTAATGTAGAAATGACAGGCGATCTTCCACTGTGGACATTAAGCTCGAGCCATACAACATGACAGCTCAAGAGCTTACCTTAAAAACAAAACAAGATGCTCTGCAATGCTCTCTTGGACATTACAGCTGTTTGCTGTATATTACTGACTCCTATATGTCATATGGGAGACGTTAATGTGGAGCCTGCAGATGAAGAACTAGCTATTTTGACCTTACTCTTCCTCTATCTGTGCCTGCTGTTATTCAGCTATGACTACCGACTTGTAAAGGCTGGTGTTAAGTGACTGCAATTCTGCAAAATCACTTAACACAATCAGTAAAACCCACCAAAAAAATCTAATTCGGTCCTCAAATGCCTCGCTGAAGAGAACAGCGTGATCTGCTGCTTCCTCTCTCTGTAGACAGCTGACCACCTAGAACAAATAGTTCCCAGTGTGTTCCTCCATCAATCCTTCCACCATCTCAGCTGGACCTCTCTCACGCGAGCTCATGCAGTGCTTGAGAAGGATGGTGTCTGGCTCCATGGAATCGTATGGACTCCTGGAACTTATAACATTGGCAGCACTAAGTGCCGCCACCATTGTCCTCTACCACTTCTGAAGTATTGCGACTCAAGCTAATCACAGAGATCGGAACACGTGTGTTAAAAGTGAGATGCTAATGGAAAACAGCTGGTGAACAAGTTTCCCATCAGTGTCTCATTTTTAATTACTACCTTAGAAAGGAGCCCGACCATCTTTTAATATTAGTTCCTTATCCATCTTGATTGATGAAAACTTCATTCAAAATGTCTCTTAACCCTTCTGCTGCTGAGCCATTTCACCCCTGTGTGCTGAGCTCATTTTTACTGGCTTCGCTCATCATGTTTAAATGCAATTTATAGTCACATTTTATTATACAGTTGCAAAAAAATATGTTAATATATTAACAAGTATTTGCAATGAAGACTTGTGAGATAGAAGAAAACACACAGTATTTACATTAGATCCTCCCCATCTGCCATGCTACTTGACCACCATCTGACATAAAAAATTCGGCCAACATGTCCCGAAAACGAAAGTTGGCTCTATTTACATTCTGAGGTGCGGTGCTCTCACAGTCCTCGAAGCCAGCAATATTTAAAGAGTCTTCAAAAATGTAGCCGTCTCGGCTTTTGACAAAGTTGTGTAATACACAACAGCATTTTACAATATCTACTGCAAAATCCACATTTACACACAATGGGCGATGAAAAATGTGCCATTTATTACTCAGGATAACAAAGGAGCATTCCACATAGCGTCTAGCTCTGGACAGACGATAATTGAACACACGTTTTTTCTCGTTCAACTGTGTTCCAGAATATGGATGCAGTAAATTAGGGGACAGTCCAAATGCCTCGTCCCCCACAAAGGCAAATGGTACAGAAGTGTCTGTGCCAGGTAACTTTTTTGGGAGAGGTATGCTCAGGTTCCGCCTCTGAATTTGGTCCCAGAGGGTCGAGTTTCGAAACACTGTGGAGTCCGAGTCCTTTCCATATGATCCTATATCCACGTATGAGAAGCAGTAATTTGAGTCGGCTACAGCCAGTAGTCCGATAGAAATTTTTTTTTGTAATTCATGTAAAGGGAACCACTATGCTCAGGCTTTATAACTCTAATATGTTTCCCGTCCACCGCTCCAAGGCAGTTGGGGTATTGAGCTCTTCGCTCGAAACCTTGCGCAATTTGGGCCCATGTGTCCTCTGTGGGTGTCGGAATACATTCGTCCTTTAGTGTGTCCCATATCGTCTGGCAGACTTTCCGGATCAGTACACCCGCTGTCGACCTTCCAATACGGAAGATGTAATGAATAACCTGCAAACTGCATCCACTTGCAAGATACCTGCAAAAACAAAATAAAAGATTTTAGGTTATGAGTACATTAACTCACTTTACTTATGTCATTCTTGTTATGTTTTTTAGTACAAGAAGTAATGGTGAAATGGAGAACAGTGAGAGACAACTATATACGCAGCATGAAGAAACAGGAAGAAACCTCACGATCAGGATCAGGGGCCAAGAAGGTCCGCACCTATCTTCATGCTAAGCAGCTGTCTTTTCTTAGAAAAAGTATAGAGCCAAGAACCACAGTTAGCAGTGTTGAGGCGACACCTTCAACCTCCAAAGAACCGGCACAGACAAGACCATCTGGCTCAATGGAAACTGGTCCATCGATCGTTATACCACCAAGCCCAACGATGAGCACTGATGTGGACCCAGAGCAGGAGCTAGAGATGCTACCTGAAGAAGGAGGTGATCAAACAAGCCCTGTTCCTACATCTGCTGCGGGGGAAAAAAACACCAAGGTGCAAAAGGGGATCAGCAACCATGGATGAGGAGCTTCTTAAATTTATGCAAACACACCAGCCAAGACCATCTAAGATCGAGGAGGATCATGATGTGGTGTTTTTTTATTCATTGATTCCAATAATTAAAAAATTAACACCGCAGCAGAATTCACAGTTAGGGGAACACATTGTCCACATTGACACTTGATCGCATGGTGTATCCACCCTCAAACCCCCCTGTGCCGCATGCTGTAGTACCTCCATCCCAGACATCATCATCTGGCAGTGGTTACTATAGTGAATACCTGGCAGAACCATTAGACCCTGAAGAGCCAGGCTATACAAATTTATAGTTGAATATTTCTTTATATTGTTTGTTATTGTTTTGTTTTTGTACTTTTACAAAATTAATTTTTCAAATGTTTTTGTGCATTTATTTTTCATAAACGGATAAAAATTGTAGGCACTTTTAAAAAAAATCCAACTAATACTTTTCAGCCTTTAAATTTTGAAAGAAAAGATTAAACATTTTTAGGCACCAAACTTCGTTGTTTTTGTCATTTATTGAGTAAGGCCAGGCTTTGTGTAAGTGTGTGCAGCCAAACTGTTTTTAACATCGAAACCTATGGGAATCGCCTGAATAAACCTGTTGAATGAAACCACCAAACAGCAGGGCATTTTGGCAAATTTTCACTGCAGTTCAGTGTCTCTGAATAGATTAACCATTGCTTCTCTATGGGGGATTTCACTGCCCTCGAACAGGCACTGTATGTGCTGGCAGTTGGCAAAAATTTGGGGAACTGCCTGGTCTCCGAATGGCCAGGAAATGTCACCATACGCTGAAAATCCGCGTTCATTTATATTACGAGGCCTGATAGGCTCTCTTTATAACTGGTTGCATATGTTGTGAGGTCTTTGTGTGGGTAGGAAACTACAGAGTTAATTTCCTACCGTAATGTGAGGACCAGCAACTCCTCTGGTGATATGGCGGTCCTCATGTTGGTGTCCATCTTCATCAACGGCTCTCTCACAGTGGCCAACAGCTCACTGAATGATGTTATTGACATGCGGAGGTAATTGAAGAACTTTACCGGGTCTTCCTCACGAAGTGGCCTGTACAGCGTCTGGAACGCACCATGGCGGTGTCGGACCGAGTTGATAGGATGCACCCACCACTTTCGTCTTTTTTTCTTCAGATAAACATATGTTGCGATAGGAAACGCCTCAGCCTCTACTGCATCCATCTTGCTCCAAACACCAAAATACTCTAATTTTTTTTTCACTTTCCCTCTTTTTTTTCACTTTTCCTCCTTTTTTTCAACGTCCGTAATTATTAACTTCGTCTGTTTGAACACATTATCTCCCGTGAAAATTTGCGTCCGTTGCGGACGCACTTTTTCAGTACACACAATATCTCCCATTAAAAATTACGTCCGTAACGGACGCACTGTGCGCAGTACCTATACGCTCGTGTGCCGGCAGCCTTAAGGTCATGCCACAGCATTTCAATCGGGTAGAGGTCAGGACTCTGACTGGGCCACTCCAGAAGGCGTATTTTGTTTTGTTGGAGACATTCTTTTGTTGAATTACTTGTATGCTGTGGGTCATTGTCCTGTTGCATAACCCATCCTCTGCGGAGCTTCAGTTGGCGGACAGATGGTCTTACGTTTTCTTGCAAAATGTCTTGATAAACTCTGGAATTCATTTTTCCATCAATGACAACAATCCTTCCAGGCCCTGAGGCAGCAAAGCAGCCCCAAACCATGATGCTCCATGTTTTACAGTGCGGATGAGGTTTTGATGTTGGCGTGCTGTGCCTTTTTTTCTCCAAACATAGTGTTGTGTGTTTTTCCAAACAACTTAATTTTGGTTTCATCTGTGCACAGAATATTTTGCCAGTAGTGCTGTAGGAACATCCAGGTGCTCTTTTGCAAACTTCAAGCGAGGTGCAATATTCTTTTTGGACAGCAATGGCTTCCTCCGTGGTGTCCTCCCATGTCCTCCATTCTTGTTTAATGTTTTCCTTATTGTAGATGTGTCAACAAAAATGTTAGCATGTGCCAGAGATTTCTGTAAGTCTTTAGCTGACACTCTTGGATTCTTCTTTACCTCATTAAGCATTCTGCGCTGTGCTCTTGCAGTCATCTTTACAGGACGTCCACGCCTAGGGAGAGTAGCAACAGTGCTGAACTTTCTCCATTTGTAGACAGTCTGTCTTACCGTGGACACATGAACATCAAGGCTTTTGGAGATACTTTTGTAACCCTTTCCAGCTTCATGCAAGTCAACAATTCTTGATCGTAGGTCTTCTGAGAGCTCTTTTCTGTGAGGCATGGTTCACATCAGGCAGTGCTTCTTGAAACCAGTAAACCCAAAACTGGTGTGTTTTTAAAGGGCAGGACAGCTTTCAGCAACACATCCAATAATATCACACTGATTGGACTCAAGGTTGGCTCACTCCTGGCTCCAATTAGCTCTTGGAGAAGTCATTAGGCTAGGGGTTCACATACTTTTCCCACCCTGCATTGTGAATGTTTACATGTTCTGTTCAATAAACACATGAAAACATATAATGTTTGTGTTGTATTATTTTAAGCAGACTTTGTTTTTCAAATTGTTGTGATTTAGATGAAGATCAGAGCACATTTTATTACCAATTCATGCAAAACTCCACGTAATCCCAAAGGGTTCACATACTTTTTCTTGCAACTGTACGACCCAGACATATTATATATCGTTCTTTCTGGCAGACTCGGCAGATTCATAATATATCATTATTATATGTATACGTTATGCCCTGCCTGAATATTATAACAAAAAATGCAATAAAATTAGAATTGTCAAAGTGGTTTTTTTTTCACATTTTATCATACGAGCCTTCGCGGTTATATTTTCTATGGGGTGCGCTTGTTAAAAAAATTTAGAAATGGGGACACGTTAAATTGTTTTGGAGGAAATTACGTGATGCTTAGCAAACGCCCCCATAGAAAAAATCATTAGTGCAGCATCATTGTTCACATTATAATTGAAATGGGAACAATATTGCTGCATTAATAAATTAAAAAAAAAATACTTTTAAAATGTTTTTCTTTTATTTTTACTTCTTTTTCTTTATATATATTTTTTTCTTTACATGTAACATGGTCATGTTTGGTATCACTGGAAAGGTTATTCTCTGGCCGTTCTAATGATAGCTAACATTAACTCCTAGCTGCCACGTATTGGGAGATAGGGGGTTTCAATGAACCCCATATCGCCACCATAGATAGCAGCTAGGGGTTAACTACAGAACTGATGTCATCACGCAACGTGCGATGACGCCAGTCGGCAGGGGGAGATCCCGGAAGCTTGGCCGACATCAGAGATGTGGACCAGTCCGGGAGGGGTCTGCGCTCCGGCGCCTGTTGGCGCCGAATCACGATCCAGCCCCAAGGGATTAAAGGCAGCCACCACTTGGAAGGGCAGGCAGTGCCCTTCAAAGCAGTGCCTGCATATTTCCTGTGCCCCAAGCAGATCGGGAGGGAGAGAGGTCCAAACGACCTCCCCCCCTCCCTTTCAGGCACCTTCCCCGCACTGGCAGGGTAGTGTCTGGAATAGAGGTCATCGCGCCCGGCGCGATGATGCTATTCCTGCCCGCCGGAATCCCAGGGGCTGGGCTGACATCAAGGATGTCAGCCCGCACCGGGGGGCTGCAGCGATCGACTGAAATACTGGTCGACCGCTGCCTCCTGTGCTAGGACACGCTCAGTGCATCCATAGCACAGGAGTAACCATTTGGCTGGACGCGTTGAGCTTGTCCTTAGCAGCCAAGTGGTTAAAAAGACATTCTGTAAAAAGGTTCAGGTGGTTGAGGAGTTCAGACACTTACAGGGTTATTCAGAGGGAGCCGAACTGGCCCCGAAATTGCACCGAAAGGTGAATTTACCCGTACGGTGCAATTTTGGGGCCATATTCAAAACCACTATTCAAAACCTGGCAATTCGCCAAATATTGGTGAATTGCTGGTGAAATATGGGTAATCTAAGGCAGCAGTGAAATTCCCATAGAAAAGCAATGGTTAATCTATTCAGAGATAACCCAACAGCACCAAAATGTCAGTGAAATGCCCTAATGTTCGGTGTTTTCATTCGTCAGGTTTAATCAGGCGATACTGCCACAGGTTTCAATGTAAAAAATATTCCTGTTTTTATTCAATATCTATTAAACAGTTTATTCTTTTAATTCGCAGCCAAAAGTCTCTTCATTTATATATTTTTTAGGATTTTTAGGCATTTTCAAAAAAAAATTTTTAAATAGTGTTTTTTTTTTCTGTAGCAGACCTTTTTATTATTATACATAGGACCTTAAATGTTAATTCCAGACATTTTCGTCCAGTAGTTTTGTTTGTCAAAATTTCAAACGCTGTTTACAATCAATTTCAATCGTTTTTTTTTTTTTTTTACTCTGCTTGTCTTGTGCTATTTCCTGCGGATGGTCGTGCTGTGCCCGGCTCGTTCAGCTGGTTTTCAGGGCTTATCAGATCCCATCCCATGTTCCCGGCGGTTATTGTATCGGATCCGATAATTTTGGTAATTTTGCAGCGTTTTTTATTTTTTTTATGCAGCTGTTTTGCGGCGGATTCTCTCTGCACTTTGGGGACCCTGCGGTGAATGCTGAATTCACCAGAGGGTCGGGGAATTTGATTCCCTGAAGTGTGGGGAACGAGAGAGCACCGAAATGTCGGTGTCAGTGCCCTGTGAATAATCCCTCAAATTATATCCCTTTCTAATATCCGATTTTTAAAAGTAAAAAAAAAGTGTATATGTATAACATGATATACATGCCTGGGAGTTTGATTGATTCAAAGCACAGCCCTATATTATCCTGCTGTTGGTGCCGCGATATATTTGTTCCAAATAAAATTAGCATCTTGTTAAAGCCATCATTGAAGTTGTGATTCACACAGCAATGCTTAACGTGATTGATGTGTGCGACGTCGACTGAGCTGATGCAATTAACGTCTTAAAAATGAAATCACAAACAAAAATGAAAATGAAATCAATGCGACACGGCTATGGATGTGGTGAGAGTTAACTGCAAAATAGCCGGTGAAATAATCGGACAAACGGCTCATGAATTGCATGAATCAAACCTATCAGGTTTTTTTTTTTAGTAGATTTGCGTTGTAAATTATCCTGATGGTGATATAAAAGTACAGGTTGAGCGTTCCTGATCTGGAATCTCGAAATCCAAAATATTCCAAACTTTTACTTTTTTTGTGTGCCGGCAATAGTGAAAAATCCCACCCCCTGACCTCATGTAACGGTGACAAAATGATTAACAATTTTGAATAAACCGCCCTTCAGGCTGTGTGTATAAGATGTGTATGAAACATAAATGAATAAAAATATTTAGACGCCGGTGCCAAACCCAAGATATCTCCTAATATATAAATCTATGTTACGGTTAAAGCCAGAAGTACAGTTAATTTTAGGATTACCCAGGTAATCCTGACATTACCTAGGCGACATTGGCAAAAGTCCGATGTGAAATGAAATTTCAGACTTTATCCAGGTAATCTGCAAAGTATCCAAAGGCCTCTGGGTACTCCGCTTTTCTGCTGTGTTTTACCTGGGTAAAACACACATTACCCTAGTGGTGTTGGATAAAGTGCGATGTGCAATGAAACATCGGACTTTATCGGGGTAAACTGCAAAGTATCCAAAAGCCTCTGGGTACTCGGCTTTTCTTGGGTTTTCAGCAGGTTACAGTTGACTGAATTCTGAGGATTACCCGGGTAAAGCTGCAAACTGTTATCTGACTGATGACAAAATTGTGTTTTTTGTGATTTTAAAGCAAATTGTATCCACAGTCACAAACCGCACTAAATATCCGTCATGTAACTCTGTCCATTAATTGTCTGAAAATTAATTTATGAAGATAAAGATATTATATAAAGAGTAACCTGATGGTTATTATGTTTTATAAATGATATATACGTAAGCACATATGACACATAATAAAGATCATGTAACTCTTTAACATTCATATAAGAAACATTTCCTGTTACTCTGTATATTCATTATATCCGCAATACATTTTAATATTTGTCTTTTGCCATTTTCATTGATAATATCCATAGATAATAGCAAAATTCACATTTACCCAAGGGGGGTTGGATGCTCTGCAGATTACCCAGGTGAAGTGGATAGTCCTCAGATTACCCAAGTGAAGCTGTAGATAGTCCTCAGATTACCCAAGTGAAGCTGTGGATAGTCCTCAGATTACCCAAGTGAAGCTGTGGATAGTCCTCAGATTACCCAAGTGAAGCTGTGGATATTCCTCAGATTACCCGGGTAAAGCTTCAGACTTTTATCTGAATGGTAACAAAATTTGGTTTTAATCACACAGGTTTGGATAGTCTGCAGATCATCCTGGTAAAGTGTGAATTTTTTAACTCTGCCAGACTGTTACCCAAGGGCAGTTGGTTAGTCCTAAGATTACCCGGGTAAAGTCCGAATTTTTCATTTTTTTGCAGTTACCCGGGTAATTTAAGATTAACCGCACTTCGGGCTTTAACCGTAACATATATACAAAAAAATGGTATAGGGGCACGCACAGCACAGTTTTCATTTTTATTAATTTTACTTTTTGTTTTTGACATATGTAAAACATTTTTTATTTAATATATCTTCCTGGCAGCAGAGCTCATGTGAACTTAAAGATGTAGAAAAAAAAAACCTGTTGTGAGCTGGGGGCAATCTCCCTATCCATGTGATCTGGGGGCAATCTCCCTATCCATGTGATCTGGGGACAATCTCCATGTGAGCTGGGGGCAATCTCCATGTGAGCTGGGGCAATCTACCTATCCATGTGAGCTGGGGGCAATCTGCCCCCAGCTCACATGGAGATTGACCCCAGCTCAAATAGAGATTGCCCCCAGCTCACACTGAGCTTGCTCTAGCTCACACAGATAGGTAATATCCATGTGAGCTGGGGGCAATCTCCATATCCAAGTGAGCTTGGGGTATTCTGTATATATATATATATATATATATCTCAAGGGAGAGATATATATATGTGAGCTGGGGGCATTTTTATATGAGGTCTGTTCTTATTGAAAAGCGGTCACATGACATAAAATAAAAGTATCGGTACTCGTATCGGTCTTAAAAAAGTGGTATCGGTGCATCCCTAGTTGCAATTAAGGAACTCATCTGAAATTGTAATAAATGGTATTGTATGTTTTTCATTTGAGGAAAAAAAAAAAATATTTAAAAAAATAAAGTATAAACCTGTATCAGCAAAACTAAATAGAAAAGCATTTTGATCACACTAAACCCTTAAAACGTCTTCAAAATACACATTTTTTTAAAAAAAAGAAAATTGCTTGTGTCATTTTCCCATCCATCTATCTGTAAGACAGATGGACAGACATGTTCAATATGAGATGCTCTGACCAGATCTCATGAGCATAGAACCAAAGTACTCTAAGGGCCCAAGTCCATTTGCTGATTTTTTAAAAAAAATATCAACTGCTTTTGGTCGATATTTTTTTAAAATATTTGTTTATACAATTGAATTTTTTTTTGCCCGGAGACAAAATTTGAATAAAACCGCTGGTCTGAAAAAAAGTAGGCCAATAAAGGAATAAAGAAGCTTATTTTTGGCCAATATCTTTAATAATATTAGTAGATTTTTGCTTTTAATCATGGCAATCGAAAATATACTTTGTTTAAAAAAAGTTTTAATATGAATCCCTCTATTACCCTGTCTAAATATCCGTTTATCAACACCTTTCAGCATTTTACATTTTTTTCAGAAATCGGCATACCAATAAATTCAAATTGAATCGCTAAAGCTAATATTTAATTAAAAAGTACAGGCACATAAGTCAATATTCGAGCCAAATTTTTATTACGAATCGAAACTCTGGTAAGCCTGAATTTGAATCTCCTCAACCGAAAAATGACCACAATATGTTGAAAAAGGTGCAGATTTCAGCTATCAGGAGGAATTAAATTGAGCCCTAAATTACCTAAATAATGGCATTAATATTTAAAGTTTTGAAACTTTGATTCAATCAATCGGTCATTGGTCTACACGCGCATGGCCAACTCTCGCCTCCAAGATTTCTCAAGGGCAGCTCCGGTCCTGTGGAGTGACTTGCCTCGCCCTATCAAACTCTCCCCTGATCTTCAGGCCTTCAAGAAATCCCTCAAAACCCATCTCTTCAGATTAGCGTACCACATCACTGATGCAACTCATCCCTCTGCTCACCTACTCACACATGATTGAAGCTGGGGGTGGTGGATACATGGAACAGTCTTCCAGTTGAAGTGGTAGAGGCCAAAACAGTAATTGAATTTAAGCAGGCATGGGATAGGCATAAGGCTATCCTAAACAAAAGATAAATCCAGGTAAAGTATCCATGTAATTGGGCAGACTAGATGGGCCGAAAGGTTCTTATCTGCCGACATTTTTCTATGTTTCTATGTTTCTAAGCTGCTTCTATGGCCCCACCATTCCTGAACCACTGGCACCAATGATCCTGCTATCTAGTAAAACTCCCCTCGTCTTCCTCAACCCCAATCCCTTTAGACTGTAAGCTCCTATGAGCAGGGCCCTCTACACCTAGTGTTTCCATCTTATGTCCGTTTATATGTATTTCGTTCCCTTTGGATATTGTAAAACGCTGCGGAAACTGTTGGCGCTATATAAATGATGACAATAATAATCCTGACCACTTTAAAATGATGAAATGGTCAGGATGAGTAGAGTGTTTCTTTGACATCACAGCAACAATTACTGTAAGGGTATATACCACCATATCTTCCTCAATTTAAAGAATATAACACAAGGTGTTTGTTCATTGTCAGGCACTATACATACGTCTCAATACAACAGACATATTTGTTATCATATCAGTATTATACAACACGCAAATAAAACATAACAGTAAAATCCTAACACAGGATGGTTATCTTCAACAACGAGATTACTAATTAACTTTATATTTTCACACAAAACAGTTGTCACATATGCAACATTAATTAACTGCCATGCTATGGGACATCAGGAGAATTAGATGGATGATGGCAATTAATTTAAACATCAGTGAATGTAAAGTAATCAAGACAGATAACTGACAGCAACATGATCATTTTTCTCCTTTTAAGGGATTTTGCTGCACAGTATGCAATGGTGTGTGTGTGTGTGTGTGTGTGTGATTTATTATACCTTGTGTCATTTTAATGTTTTAAAAGATAGTAATACATTTGTAATCTAATCTAAGCTCTGACTAGGCTTTAGTCCCCTTGAATGCTGTACAGAACTCAGTACCCAGACCGGGTCACATCTGTTAATGCCGCTTTCTTGCCGGACCCCCCAGGCAGACTCCGTCTTGTGTCTCCCTCCAGTCCTCAGACGAAGCTTTAGGACTGGGACACATAGAGAGCCTGCTGGTATCTCCCAGAAATAAGACGAGGCTTTATAACTGGAGGTTTTCAGGGTCAGAAAGGAACTCTTTTAGTTGGGGACAGTCACACATTTTAATATGGTCAAACATGGGCCATTTACATACAGAAACACCTCCCCTAGAAAATGTTAGGAGACATAACTAGACTAAAAAAATATATAACATTTGCTCATCATTCCTAGGCAAACAGGACAATACAATTGTGATAGGCAAACAGATAATGAGGCACTGTTTGCCTGACAAAGCAGATTAACCAACTACTCAAATATACAGCAGATATTAACACATTCTTGAGACAGGGTATGCTGGAAGGCTAATCCTATCATCAGATAACAAGCTACACATGGACCATACAATAGACAGATAGACAATAACATTATTCTTGCATAACACAGATTACACAAACATTCTGCACACGAGAGGGCTAAGAAATGATATAGAACATCAGGCCTGCACCCTACAAATATACCTCCAGGTCCATGCACCCCAAATCCATAGTGACTTTCATCACAGATGCTAATATGGAACAAAACATAAGGGGTTATTCACTAACCTCCGAGGTGGCCCTGAGTTACACCAGCCAGTGACTTTCACTGTTCGGAGCAATTTCATGCCAATTCGTCTAAGCTTTCAATTCGTCAAATACTGACGAATTGACACCAAAATACGATTCAATTTGCTGCAATTCGGCAGTGTTCGGCGGCACCAAAATTGCTCCATAGAAGACTAGTGTGTCTTCTATTCACAGAACGTCGAATTGCACCGAGATGCCCTGATTTTTGGTGTTTCAATTTGACAGATTTAAACAGACGAATCCCACAGGATTCGATGTAAAAATGTAATATATTTTTTATTTGTTTTTACAGACTTTATTTTTTTCATCTTAAGCAAAAAGCCTTTTAAAAAAATTAGAAACCTTTTTGTACTTTGTAGACGTAATTTTTGTTTCCCGATTTTTTTTTTTTAAAAAGCCTTTTTTTTTATTCTGTAACAGATTTTTTTTATAGGTCTTTCTTTATTATTTACACACATTTTAATGGATATTTATTGGTTTAAACACCTATTAGGAGAATAGGAGAGTTCTGTTTTCTTGTTTTTGTTTTTTTTTGCAGTACGGTTGAATGCCAATTCAACACAGAAGCCAATGCAATGATAACTGGCTTCAGCGACTCCAATTTTGGCAAAATATGGTGAACGTTCACTAAACAGTGAATTTCTTGTATTTTTGGCTAAATGGAATCTCCAAAGTATGGCGAAACACGAAACACCAAAATTGCACGCAACTTCGGTGGCTTGTGAATAGATCCTATGCAACAATATATGATGGACTATCAGAAACACAGGCCACACCATAAATCTGTCGCCCAACTCCAACTCGTCGTCTTTGAAGACTGGCTTCCATGAATTCACCATCACACAAAAAAAACAACAATAGTATAGCTAGCGAAGCAATGCAGGTTATATCTAGGGTTGTCCTGGGGACATATTATGACTTTATATAGAGGGAGAGCACAGAGAAAAGTGCTGCCCTGCCACTTGCATAATTTATATCCTTGTTGATTTTGTACCTGCAGCGTATGGTTTGTACCTGCTTCAGGTTTGCATTTTTCATGCACTGCCCATCAACATGAATAAATTATGTGTCCAGGAAAACACGGCCGATATGGTCACCCTATTTATATTCCAAATTCCTCACTATATGTTGGTTTTCATTTTGATTGTTAACCTTTTATATCACTGCCTCAGTTTTTTTTAAAGAGTAACAATGCTGAGGGAATCTACAAACAACAGGTCATCTCTATTTATTCATTCTTCTTGGTCTTTGTGCTTCTTCTTTTATTGTTCACCCGCCTCTTCTCCTCACACTTTGTAACCTTGGTCTCAATGTCTATTTTAGAGTCCCCTCAGATGTTTTTGTACTACACCTCCCATGATTCTCTATTTATTTGCATTTAAAGGATTCTGGGAGTTGTAGGCAATAAACATCTGTGGGTTGTAGTTTGAGATTCAGGGTTTAGAATCTATCACAAGATACAAATTTCAAACTGACAGAGGACAGAGCACTGTCTAGATCAGTGTTTCCCAAACCTGTCCTCGGGACCGTCAACCAGGCCAGATTTTGCAGATCACCTTGGGGAAATGCAGACTGAATCCTGCAATCACTGAGCAGCAAATCATATCATCTGGCAAACCTGGTGAGGCGGAGGGTCCTGAGGACAGGTTTGGGAAACACTGGTCTAGATGGAGTACCATGGAAACTGGTTCTGGCTTCAGGGTAAGCAGGACTCTGGATCACCTTCCCAGGCGAGAGTTACAATGCTGAACCATTGCGACTGTGGAGCAAGCTGGAGACTTACAGGAACAGGGCACACTGGTGCCTGGCAGGAACACAAGGCCTACTGGAGCCTGGCAGGAACACAAGGTCTACTGGAGCCTGGCAGGAACACAAGTCACAATGGTAACTGGCTGAAAGACAAGGGACACTTGTGACTAGCAGGAGCAAGACTTGTACAATAAACAGGATCACGGCTTGAAACTCACTGCTGTCATTGCTTGGAGGATAGGATAACACCGCTTGGAAAAGGGGTTCAGGCTTCAGGGGCAGCAGGACTCTGGATCACCTTCCTAGGTGAGAGTTACATTGCTGCAACATTGGATCTTGGACGTGCCTTCCTTTTAAAGGGAGTTCCTCAGACTGAATGCATAAACCCGTGGATGAGAGGAGGAGCTGGCCAGACCAGGAGTGGAGTAACAGACAAGGCCAGATCTGGAACTGGAAACAACAGTAAAACATGGCCTGGAGTGGTTTTGCAGGAAAAGTGCTGCCGACATGTCAAGGTGTTATAGAACAAGCTTGGGCCTTTCTGCAACGTTCCTGAGTTGCTTGACACAAGAGGAGGTGGTGGATTACACACTGGAGTTAAGGAGTGACTAGAAGTAAGTTTTACATTATTTTTGTGTTCTTGTTTAGGTTTTTTATGCGATGTTAACTGATAAGCATAAGAAACAAACATTCAGTAACCTGCTTAAATGTGAGCCGCAACAGGAGTCATGAATCGACTTGGAGTAGCTGTTAGGGGAATTACCTGACTCGTTAATGGCCCAAACAGAATCGGCCCTTGGAGTTATTTGCTATATCCAGTTAAGCAATTTATTGATAGTGAAGGGGTTAACCTTTCTATGTGATATTAATTTTGTTGATAGTGTGATACAGTTTTCAGCCCTGCAGATGAATGTGTAAAATAGCAGGTATTTCAATCCATTTCCTTCTGTTTTACAGTGATTTATAATGTCAGTTGCGTTCAGTGTGGAGTTTGTTAAAGAAAAGATGGGTAAAAGCTCACAGTTGGTTTTCAGAGTTTAAAAGTAACACCGAGTACTATGCACTGAAGCTCAGCTGGGAACGGCTACATTTACTGATAGCAGAGCAAGTCTGGAAAGAGAAGCGTAAGAAATCCTTTCAAGTGATTAGTTGAGATTACATTGCCGGGAAAAGGACACGTGGCTTAAATCAGACCTGGGAGTTTTTTGATCTCTATGATAGTGGGGTAAGGGTTTACCGGAATTACACAGGAACTTGATGCGTTTGCTAATTTGTGACGTTCATGGGAATGACTCCTTTCTATACCTTTTGATGTGTCGCAGCCGGTGTTGGATTCTGAGTTTAAATGGAAACGCTAGGATGGCAAATTGATCTGTTATATTCCTATAGAAAAAAAGCATAAATGAGTTGTGTTAGGTATAAACAAACAAAATAATGCAGCAACCCTTCGGAATATTCTTTCTTTAAATCAACAGTCTATTAATCATAACGTGTATTCTCTGATATAATTTATTGTTTTACTGGATTTAGTTTCAGTGTGTAGCGTTTAAATCTAATATTTATAAACGGAGTTAAATAAATTGCATAAATAAGATGACTTACATGTGTTCGTTTTACCTCTTCAAAACGTTACAAATATGTCTTGCTAATCATAGAGTTGAAGCGAAAGAGACAAACAAGTGCATTTGGCCCTGCTGCTGTCCTTCTACATGGATATATATGAGGTTAAATTGGCTCAGAAAAGCACAAGATAAGCAACATATGTGCCACAGTGCCTCATTCCCTGATGGTTGCTTAAGTGTGACAAGTTATGAAAAACACTCTGGATTCAGCAGACACGGTGTAATCTTTTCATACCTTGTTGTCTCTAGGAAGGCGGTTGGAAGGCGTGGGAGAGAGAGGAATTCCGATGAAGAGGGACAATTCAAGGGTTTACGCAAAAGTCACACAAGAGAGTTCCATGGCTTATCTAGAATGTTTTGACAAGACTGACAAATGACGGTATAAATCGAAGAACAAGTTCTCGGCATGGATCGTCCAGTTGAACTGGAAAAATGAACTGGTGATATTTTATAGTCTATTATTTGCAAAACCAATTTTATGGCGTTCACGGTATACAATAATAATAACAATAGAGAAAAAACAAGTATCCTATCAATCAAATAATAACGAGGGTTATAGGCAAAGGGAAGATAGGGCTAATGAATTTTAGTAATCAAATTGGACCTAACCAACATAAGGAGATAATAAACAATAGGATTGAAAGAATAAGAGATGAGCGGGAAAGGAAGTGGTTGAGAAGAGAGGGGGGAAGGTGGGAATGTCCTATTTGAGAAATCTGCATTTTTTTGTGAGCAGAGATAGTACAGGCACCAGGAGGTGTACAGAGCCTCCTTGTAATAACCTACACCTTACCAGGACCTGCACCAGCCCATGGCCCTCCGTTGCTGGGTTAACATTGTTTTTTGCACCTTTCATCTATGGCTGCCATTGCTGTGCATTTGGGTTTTGCTGCCATCATTCCGACACGGCCTTCTACCGATGCTGGGTTATCAATGTAAGTCTTCCAACCATTCAAACACGAAGCAGGATCAGCACACCACCCTCGACACATAGAACACAGGTACACAAAGTCCCAGAGAGGCTAACTCCTACAACACACAGTGTGCAATCGAAAAAGGACTGAGCATTCAAGCTTCCAACATTGCCAGGCCTATTGAAAAAAATGGCAACATTTCAGCCGAACATATGCCTTTCTCAAGCCAGTGTGTCGTTCTGCCAACAATAGTGGCACGGAGTCCTGATTATCCTCTGCGTCTTACAGTTGTCCAGTCCGCATCACACCGATAAAGCTGTACCACCATGATTTCGGTGCAAAGTCATGTTCTCGTGATCTCTTGAATCATGCCTTCCCATGAACAACCTTTTCAGGCTTTTTAAACTGGGCTCTGCTCAAAGTTCATTGCTTTGCCCTGGTCTTACTTTGCCCAACAGAGCATCGTCTTCTGGTGGATCAACCTAATCTCTGACTATTCGTATTTCTCTAATACTGACCCTGGCTTTGTTTTTCAACTCTGTTATTCTCTGGAAACGAGGAATGGTAAGCGGGTAAGCGCCCACACTATACCCTCCAAATACCCAGCAAACCAGATGGTAGTGGTGTCCCCCAAACCAAGAGTGCAGAAATTGAAAGAATACGTATCTGGTCTGCGCGAAATGAACGCTAGGGGACTCGGACTGGTTTCTCACATGACGTCACCAATCATAATACATGTAGGAATACAAGCACAAAACAGGTGCAATTATAAGTGCAGTATAACAACAATTAGTGCATAGTATATGTCATTATATAGTTGATCAACTCACAAACAGAGAGCCCATTCACTGGCTCTGAGTGGATCGTTGCCTTTGGGTTGATTGTCTTCAAATAACTTCTCAGGTAACCCACTCCTTAATGTTGATAACTCATTGCATCCATAAGGTATGGGAGAGAAGAAAGGTACAATTTTTTGTATATCTGACGTATAATAGTATATTATATATCAGCTAAAGGTGAAAACTCACATTTGGTGGAGCTATTCCCAGCTCAAGACAGAAGGCGTATGGGTTTCGTAGGTCAAACCCAATAAAAACCAAAACATGCAGAATCGGTTCTCCTAAAAATTTAATTGATGGTTAAAACAAAATAAAAATCATAAATGAAAGCCAGAACGCGTTTCGCCGTCGACACACGGCTTCTTCAGCTGGTCTATACAATACAGAACTAGTGTGCATGTTTATATACCGAAATAATTAAGAATAAACGTCTTTTCCTGTGTTGATTTGTGGTCAGCGTGCGTTCCTAGCCTCTTTCCGGACCCTCCGCGCCCCACTGACTCTCGGTGCCATGTTGCGCAGGCGCACCAGGTACTTCCGCGTTCCGCCATGCGTTCCACGACCTTCTATCCAAGATCTGAACGGACTGTAAGTTTCGCCATGCGTTCCACGATCTTCTATCCAGAAACTGGGCGTAATGAGAGTTTCACCATGCGTTTCACAACCTTATATCCGGGATCTAGGCATGTTATAAATGTCATTATGGATGCAAAAGAATTGCCAATATGGTAATGTCCACAAATATTCCCATAAAAGGTACCTTAAATTGTTTTTCAAAGAATATAATATACTTGTTGGAATGCCCTTGCGGCATGCAATATATAGGCCACACTAAAAGAGCATTCAACGTAAGGGTATCAGAGCATGTTAGAAATATAAAAAAAGGGTTCGAAAAACATTCCGTCTCATCACATTATAAAATAAAACATAATAGTCACCCAGTGGGTCTAAAGTTTACAGCGATTAAGCAACTGAAACCAAATGATATAGGGGAAGATTTTCTTAAAAGATTGGGGCAAGCAGAGATGCGTATGATTTTTGATATGGGCACTTTGACACCGGGTGGTCTAAACGATGACTTTGAAGTCACACATTTCTTGTAAGCAGGCTTTTTTCTTATATTTTGCATGGATAGTACTATGTATATGCATCCCAATTTTGGGAGCACAAATAGACGACATCATTTGAGCAGTGTACATTTACACAATTCATATGAAATCAGAAATTATTGTTTAAATTTGTTAATTAGTAATCTCTGCCTTACTAACGATTTTTAGTCACCAAATTTAAAAAGGCATTAGGCCTCCATGACACTTACACAATATGTTATATATAAGGTATAACCACAGTTGTGCACATGGCACTACTTTAATTAATACTACTTTAATAAATACACAATCACAATGCTTTAGGTATGAGGTTTCATATCACATAATCTATATATATAGTATTGTTATTCTATCATATCCATCTAATATGCATTTCATTATAGGTTAAAAACACTATAATATAGGGGTATATTACTTTGTAGAGTGTCATATCTATACTATAAAAGGATAAGCTAAAAACTGTCCGTCGCCAAAACCCTACTGCGCATGCGCGACGGACATTTGAAAGCGGCCGTTAGAACACACAGGTAGCTGCGCGTGCCGGCCGCGTGAAAAAAAAAAAAAAAACGGCACGAGCCGCGCGCAGCTACCCGTGTGTTTACACGGCCAGATGCCCCGATCCTCCAGCGGTGACCGTCCTCCGGCTGCCGGCGGGCCTCCAGGCTCAGGCGAGCCCCCGGCTCGGTTTGGGCCTACAGGCCCAGCCGAGCCGGGGACTCGCCTAAGCCTAGAGGCCCGCCGAGCAGCCAGCGGCAGCCGGAGAAGGTCACCGCTGGAGGATCGGGGCCGAAGTTCCCAAACAAATACACCCCAAAATCGGCCCTGAGCTCCAGCGGAGACCTCCTCCGGCTGCCGCTGGCTGCTCGGCGGCCCTCTAGGCTTAGGCGAGCCCCCGGCTCGGTTTGGGCCTACAGGCCCAGCCGAGCCGGGGACTCGCCTAAGCCTAGAGGCCCGCCGAGCAGCCAGCGGCAGCCGGAGAAGGTCACCGCTGGAGGATCGGGGCCGAAGTTCCCAACAAATACACCCCAAAATCGGCCCTGAGCTCCAGCGGAGACCTCCTCCGGCTGGCTGCTCGGCGGGCCTCTAGGCTTAGGCGAGCCCCCGGCTCGGTTTGGGCCTACAGGCCCAGCCGAGCCGGGGACTCGCCTAAGCCTAGAGGCCCGCCGAGCAGCCAGCGGCAGCTGGAGAAGGTCACCGCTGGAGGATCGGGGCCGAAGTTCCCAAAAAATACACCCCAAAATCGGCCCTGAGCTCCAGCGGAGACCTCCTCCAGCTGCCGCTGGCTGCTCGGCGGGCCTCTAGGCTTAGGCGAGCCCCCGGCTTGGCTTGGGCCTACAGGCCCAGCCGAGCCGGGGACTCGCCTAAGCGTAGAGGCCCGCCGAGCAGCCTGCTTGGCCGGAGGAGGTCACCGCTGGAGCTCAGGGCCGATGTTGCCTAACACATACTCACCGACATCGGCCCTTAGCTCCTCCAGCGATGGCGGTCCCGCTTGCAGCATCCTCTCTCCGTTGCTCGCCGGAATGACGTCACGAAAGCCTTTGACCCCGGGGGGTCAAAGGCTTTCGTGACGTCATCCTGGCGAGCAACGGAGAGAGAGAGGATGCTGCAAGCGGGACCGCCATCGCTGGAGGAGCTAAGGGCCGATGTCGGTGAGTATGTGTGGAACCGGTGGAGGACTCGAGGCCGATGTAGGTGAGTATGTGCTCTACACACACACACACACACCCTGCTTGCTCGGCCGGTATCCAAGCTTAGGCGAGCCCCCGGCTTGGCTTGGGCCTAGAGGCCCTGCCGAGCCGGGGACTCGCCTGAGCATGGAGGCCGGTCGAGTTGCATGCTCGGGCGTCCTCCAGGCTCAGGCGAGTCCCCGGCTCGGCTGGGCCTCTAGGCCCACGCCAAGCCGGGGGCTCGCCTAAGCTTGGTCGGCATCCAGGCTCAGGCGAGCCCCCGGCTTGGCTTGGGCCTAGAGGCCCAGCCGAGCCAGGGACTCACCTGAGCCTGGAGGACGGCCGAGCATGCAACTCGACCGGCCTCCATGCTCAGGCGAGTCCCCAGCTCGGCAGGGCCTCTAGGCCCAAGCCGGGGGCTCGCCTAAGCTTGGATACCGGCCGAGTAAGCAGGGTGGGTGTGGAGAGCACATACTCACCTACATTAGCCCTGAGCTCCAGCGGTGACTGTCCTCCGGCTGTCGCAGGCTGCTCGGCCGGCCTCCAGGCTCAGGCGAGCCCCAGGCTTGGCTTGGGCCTACAGGCCCAGCCGAGTCGGGGGCTCGCCTAAGCCTGGAGGCCGGCCGAGCAGCCTACGACAGCCACCGCTGAGGCTCCGGGCCAATGTAGGGGGATGTTGCCTACACATACTCACCTACATCGGCCCTTAGCTCCTCCAGCGATGGCGGTCCCGCTTCCAGCGTCCTCTCTCGCTCCGTTGTTCGCCGGAATGACGTCACGAAAGCCTTTGACCCCGGTCAAAGGCTTTCGTGACGTCATCCCGGCGACCAACGGAGCGAGAGAGGACGCTGGAAGCGGGACGCGGGACCGCCATCGCTGGAGGGCCGATGTAGGTGAGTATATCCACGAGCCATATCCACGAGGGGCCATATCCACGAGCGGGGGGCGATATCCACGAGCGGGGGGCAATATCCACGTGCTGGGGCAGTGTCCACGAGCTGGGCCAATATCCACGTGCTGGGGCAATATCCACGTGCTGGGGCAGTATCCACGTGCTGGGGCAGTATCCACGTGCTGGGGCAATATCCACGTGCTGGGGCAATATCCACGTGCTGGGCAGTATCCACGTGCTGGGGCAATATCCACGTGCTGGGGCAGTATCCACGAGCTGGGGCAGTATCCACGAGCTGGGGCAGTATCCACGTGCTGGGGCAGTATCCACGAGCTGGGGCAGTATCCACGTGCTGGGGCAGTATCCACGAGCTGGGGCAGTATCCACGTGCTGGGGCAGTATCCATCCACGTGCTGGGGCAGTATCCACGTGCTGGGGCAGTATCAATCCACGTGCTGGGGCAATATCCATGTGCTGGGCAGTATCCACGTGCTGGGGCAGTATCCACGAGCTGGGGCAATATCCACGTGCTGGGCAGTATCCACGTGCTGGGGCAGTATCCACGTGCTGGGGCAATATCCACGTGCTGGGGCATATCCACGTGCTGGGTCAATATCCACGTGCTGGGGCAGTATCCACGTGCTTGGGCAGTATCCACGAGCTGGGGCAGTATCCACGTGCTGGGGCAGTATCCACGTGCTGGGGCAGTATCCATCCACGTGCTGGGGCAGTATCCACGTGCTGGGGCAGTATCAATCCACGTGCTGGGGCAATATCCATGTGCTGGGCAGTATCCACGTGCTGGGGCAGTATCCACGAGCTGGGGCAATATCCACGTGCTGGGGCAGTATCCACATGCTGGGGCAGTATCCACGTGCTGGGGCAATATCCACGTGCTGGGGCAATATCCACGTGCTGGGTCAATATCCACGTGCTGGGGCAGTATCCACGTGCTGGGGCAATATCCACGTGCTGGGGCAATATCCACGTGCTGGGTCAATATCCACGTGCTGGGCAGTATCCACGTGCTGGGGCAATATCCAGGAGCTGGGGCAATATCCACGAGCTGGGGCAATATCCACGTGCTGGGGCAGTATCCATCCACGTGCTGGGGCAGTATCCACGAGCTGGGGCATATCCACGTGCTGGGGCAGTATCCACGAGCTGGGGCAGTATCCACATGCTGGGGCAGTATCCATCCACGTGCTGGGGCAGTATCCACGTGCTGGGCAGTATCCACGTGCTGGGGCAGTATCAATCCACGTGCTGGGGCAATATCCATGTGCTGGGCAGTATCCACGTGCTGGGGCAGTATCCACGAGCTGGGGCAATATCCACGTGCTGGGGCAGTATCCACGTGCTGGGCAGTATCCACGTGCTGGGGCAATATCCACATGCTGGGGCAATATCCACGTGCTGGGTCAATATCCACGTGCTGGGGCAGTATCCACGTGCTGGGCAGTATCCACGAGCTGGGGCAGTATCCACGTGCTGGGGCAGTATCCACGTGCTGGGGCAGTATCCATCCACGTGCTGGGGCAGTATCCACGTGCTGGGGCAGTATCCACGTGCTGGGGCAGTATCAATCCACCTGCTGGGGCAATATCCATGTGCTGGGCAGTATCCACGTGCTGGGGCAGTATCCACGAGCTGGGGCAATATCCACGTGCTGGGGCAGTATCCACGTGCTGGGGCAGTATCCACGTGCTGGGGCAATATCCACGTGCTGGGGCAATATCCACGTGCTGGGTCAATATCCACGTGCTGGGGCAGTATCCACGTGCTGGGGCAATATCCAGGAGCTGGGGCAGTATCCACGAGCTGGGGCAATATCCACGTGCTGGGGCAGTATCCATCCACGTGCTGGGGCAATATCCACGTGCTAGGGCAGTATCCACGAGCTGGGGCAGTATCCACGAGCTGGGGCAATATCCACGTGCTGGGGCAATATCCACGTGCTAGGGCAGTATCCACGAGCTGGGGCAGTATCCACGTGCTGCGGCAATATCCACGTGCTGGGGCAATATCCACGTGCTGGGGCAATATCCACGTGCTGGGGCAGTATCCACGTGCTGGGGCAGTATCCACGTTCTGGGGCAGTATCCACGTGCTGGGGCAGTATCCACGTGCTGGGGCAATATCCACGAGCTGGGGCAATATCCACGTGCTGGGGCAGTATCCACGAGCTGGGGCAGTATCCACGTGCTGGGGCAGTATCCACGTGCTGGGGCAGTATCCATCCACGTGCTGGGGCAGTATCCACGTGCTGGGCAGTATCCACGTGCTGGGGCAGTATCAATCCACGTGCTGGGGCAATATCCATGTGCTGGGCAGTATCCACGTGCTGGGGCAGTATCCACGAGCTGGGGCAATATCCACGTGCTGGGGCAGTATCCACGTGCTGGGGCAGTATCCACGTGCTGGGGCAATATCCACGTGCTGGGGCAATATCCACGTGCTGGGTCAATATCCACGTGCTGGGGCAGTATCCACGTGCTGGGGCAATATCCAGGAGCTGGGGCAGTATCCACGAGCTGGGGCAATATCCACGTGCTGGGGCAGTATCCATCCACGTGCTGGGGCAATATCCACGTGCTAGGGCAGTATCCACGAGCTGGGGCAGTATCCACGAGCTGGGGCAATATCCACATGCTGGGGCAATATCCACGTGCTAGGGCAGTATCCACGAGCTGGGGCAGTATCCACGTGCTGCGGCAATATCCACGTGCTGGGGCAATATCCACGTGCTGGGGCAATATCCACGTGCTGGGCCAGTATCCACGTGCTGGGGCAGTATCCACGTTCTGGGGCAATATCCACGAGCTGGGGCAATATCCACGTGCTGGGGCAATATCCACGTGCTGGGGCAATATCCACGTGCTGGGGCAGTATCCACGTGCTGGGGCAGTATCCACGTGCTGGGGCAATATCCACGAGCTGGGGCAATATCCACGTGCTGGGGCAATATCCACGTGCTGGGGCAGTATCCACGTGCTGGGGCAATATCCACAAGCTGGGGCAGTATCCACGAGCTGGGGCAGTATACATGAGCAGGGGCAGTATATCCACAATAGACTGCCCTCTGGGCAGGCTTTACAACTAGTATCCTAATAATTTCTGTCTAAGAAACTATGACATTTACCCCAGAACCTCATAGGTCAGGATATTAATCCAGCCATAGTAGTTATTACTGAATATAGTTCATTGATAGAATCTACACTATATAAATATATTACATATATATATTCTAGATAGTCAATACTATTAAACATATCCCCATACACATTTGACACTGATTGTAGGAGACCACCAATATAGTATAAACCTAACATAGTAATGATATTATTTACAATTCTTCAGCACAGATTCCTGTATAAACTATAATATTTTTTCACTAGGAGATATTTGGTCTCCAATATTTGTTAATATATATATTCACTCGATGATTTATCCATCATATTAGATAAATAGTACTCAAAATTCCGTTTGAGACTACACATACACTGCAACCACAGTGTGATATAAGAAACAACCACATCATTGATGTTTTGTACACCGCGCCGCTATATGAATCTTTCTACATTCCCCTTTATTTTTGAGAAGACAGCCTGCTTTCACTTAAGGGTTATTTCCATTATAATCTCTCTTTTCAATGGATTTTATGTTGTTATAATATTTTTCTTATTTTTGATTGGGACCGCAGATATATTTGTGGACAATACGATATTGGCAATTCTTTTGCATCCATAATGACATATATAACATGCCTAGATCCCGGATATAAGGTCGTGAAACGCATGGTGAAACTCTCATTACGCCCAGTTTCTGGATAGAAGATCGTGGAACGCATGGCGAAACTTACAGTCCGTTCAGATCTCGGATATAAGGTCGTGGAACGCATGGCGGAATGCGGAAGTACCTGGTGCGCCTGCGCAACATGGCGCCGAGAGTCAGTGGGGCGCGGAGGGTCCGGAAAGAGGCTAGGAACGCACGCTGACCACAAATCAACACAGGAAAAGACGTTTATTCTTAATTATTTGGGTATATAAACATGCACACTAGTTCTGTATTGTATAGACCAGCTGATGAAGCCATGTGTCGACGGCGAAACGCGTTCTGGCTTTCATTTATGATTTTTATTTTGTTTTAACCATCAATTAAATTTTTAGAAGAACCGATTCTGCATGTTTTGGTTTTTATTGGGTTTGACCTACGAAACCCATACGCCTTCTGTCTTGAGCTGGGAATAGCTCCACCAAATGTGAGTTTTCACCTTTAGCTGATATATAATATACTATTATACGTCAGATATACACAAAATTGTACCTTTCTTCTCTCCCATACCTTATGGATGCAATGAATTATCAACATTAAGGAGTGGGTTACCTGAGAAGTTATTTGAAGACAATCAACCCAAAGGCAATGATCCACTCAGAGCCAGTGAATGGGCTCTCTGTTTGTGAGTTGATCAACTATATAACGACATATACTATGCACTAATTGTTGTTATACTGCACTTATAATTGCACCTGTTTTGTGCTTGTATTCCTACATGTATTATGATTGGTGACGTCATGTGAGAAACCAGTCCGAGTCCCCTAGCGTTCATTTCACGCAGACCAGATACGTATTCTTTCAATTTCTGTTATTCTCTATCCTGACCTCTGTTCTGTTGCTCTGCTCTGTGACATTCTAGTCTCCTGACCTCAGTCTCTTTTCTTGATCACTTCAGTTGTATCAAGAATTTTACTGTTTTTATTCTTACTGTTTAAAATGGACTATTATTCACAGAGGTTGAATCATTATTTGTCCTCATTTACTGTCACGCCGCCCGGTGACACGCTGCCGACCAGGATGCTTACCACTGGTGGGGGCTGGCTCCAATGGACCGTCTCCCTGGCAACCCCAGCGGGTGGCTCGGGGGCATCTATGGGTTCTGCGCGATCCTTCCTGGGCTCCTCCGTGACCGCGTTGGCACTGACCACACTGGGCAGAGCGGCTCCCAGTGTATGACATCACTAGGGTGGATGCGGAGGCCCGGATTGGTCACCCAAACCCAAGGGGAGGACCTCCAGACTCGGGTGAACCTGATGGGGAATTGCTTCAGATGATCCCTGGCTCCTGATTGGCTGGTGGGGTACTCCTGGGAGGGGCTAGACTACCCTACCACCTATATAAGGTTTCCCAGAGCATTCAGTCATTGCTTCAGCGTTGTATCACTCCTACCAGTGTTTACTATTGAGAAGCTACTCATCTATGATTATCCTGTGTACCAGTTCCTAGCTAGTTATTCGACCATTCCTGTTTCGTCGCCTATCCTCGACCATGATTCTGCCCTGACCACGTTTATTGGAAGGCTCTTTGGTACCGCGATTCTGAACCTGATACCCTGTCTCTGCACCTGGGTTCTACCTTCCCAACCGCACATCCTGACACTTACCTGCTGAGTATGTGCTGTTCAGAAATTAGCACGTTCAATAAAGAAAGGGAGGTTATGTGTATTTTTCTCTTACCATTTCCACAATTTAATTATTTTATTCTTATTTCATATAATACCTTTTCTACAGTCTTATATCGATTTAATTATTTTACGCTGATTATATTTATTTTGATAAGGGTATAGGACTTGGTCATCCTATAAGTATTATTGAGCTCATTTGGATTTATTTTATTGTATTTTTTATTCAGCTATTTATTTAATTTGTTTTAATACCAGTTCTGTTACTGGCAACATTTTTGATCACATCCTTTTTCCCTGGTTATCTTATTTATTTATTTATAAAAGTATTTTACCAGGAAGGATACATTGAGATTTCTCTCGTTTTCAAGTATGTCCTGGGTCCAAGAACATTTCGGTGCAATTTGGCGTTTTGTAAATAGAAGACACGATAGTCTTCTATGTGACAATTTCGGTGCCGCTGAATTACAGTGAACTGAACCGTATTTTGGTGTCAATTTGACAGTACTTGAAGAATTGACAGTTTAGCAAATAGACAAATTGGCATGAAATTGCACCGAACGGGGTCAATTCGCAAGTTAGGGAATAACCCCTTTAGTTGTTTTTTTTTTGGTAGGGTGACTGCTCCGAACCAGTGTGCACCCAATTAGTACCATATCCTTTAATTTTTACTATGAATCGAATTTCTAAGTGTATTTTTACTGGTAACGTCTGCAGTTTTTTGTATTTTCAGCATCATGTTAAACCAACATATGGATATTTCATCCTCCTAACACCTTGGGTTTTCTGAAATGTAGAATTCATGTCACCACAAAATTAAATATATATATAAAAATATCAAATGTCAAAAAAATATGTGTTGAAAAACCAGTAACACATTGCAAAATGGATGATTTCATTAAGTTTAGAAGCTTGTTACAAGTGGTGATTAATTAACCCAAAAATGTAAAGGAAATTTGCATAAAAAAGTTAACACATACACATTTATTTCCAGGGGGAATAAATAAAACCATACTTTATGGTATTTGGCTGTGGATGCATATATAGTGAAAACAGGATCCAGAAGCTGGAGATGTAAATATAATATTAATTTTAGTAATTCAATAAATCGCCTGGAAAGAAGCCCCCAGGACGAGCGATATTATGTATGTATTTAATCATTTATAAAGGATTTTACCAGGAAGGATACATTGAGATTTCTCTTGTTTTCAAGTATGTCCTGGGTTCAAGAACATTGTATTTCTGTACCTACTGTAAAAATGCAAAGTAATAAAATGCAAGATATTAAAAATAACACTAATATACAGCATTTTACCCAAGTGCTCAGCCAGACATCCCGTGAGATAACAATGTAAGCGTTGGCGGTAAGAGAAACAAATGGGAGCGGAGGGCAGGTGAAGCTGGAGGCCAGAAAGAATATAGTAGGGATTGCATGGAAAAGAACAGAAGCTTGGGTTTAGTAAGAGCAATTATAGAGAGAAGTAGAAACGTAGAATGCACGCCTGTTGCTGCTTGGTGCGGAAAGTGAAGCCCTCCACATGCACTGAGGAGTAAAGGATATATCTACCGGGTGGGCTACTTTCACAGAATTGGAAGAATGGCTAAGACATTGTGCGGTTGGTGTATTAGTAATAATTTCTTTTGTTGTTTGCTCATTAAATATTGTGGTTTTACACTATCAGGCAAACATCTTTTCTTGAATCCTTTAAGATTACAACACCCAGGAGTCCATTGTTCAGCAGACGGCTATATACTTATGATCTCCTGAAGTAGAATGCCAGCAGGTTTCTGGTGATGAGAGTTGTCCGTGCTTGCATACTGCTAATTACGCTGTTTATTATTTGCTCGTGGAAAATAACATGGCTGGAAATGAAGACTGCAGCAATTTAATTTTATTTATGTCACGCGCTGTATGGTGTGATTCTCAAGGTGCATTAGGGGTTAATTGTTAAAAAGTAGAGAAAATTGCAAGGACAAGATACTTGCAACAAGCAAGACCATAAGAGATACCAGTAATGGGGACATAACCCTGGGCATCGAAGCCCGTAAACCTAAAGGTTTGGTTACCAAAACAATTGAGACAAAAGATCTTTCAGTATTAACTGGTTATCGTTTGGCTCAATCGTTTCGGCAACCCGGATCTCACCATAATTTTTCTCATCACTTCTTTATTATCATGTTTATCTTTTGTTTCTCTTCTTATCTGTGGTTTTTGTGCCTACCAATATATTAAAAGCTATTTTTAATTCACTATTTCTTTGTACCAGTATTTCGCCTGTTTTCACAGGTTCTTGTCTCTGTTAATTGTTAAAAACACTTTTTTAAATAACATTTATTAATGTAAGCTTGAAACACTGTTGTACACTTTTAATTAAATCTGCCTGAAAAAATAGGTTATTAAAGTAAGAAATACGTTAGGAATATTCCCAAATATCTTTTACTGTTTAATTAATTAGATATAATTCTCCAAAAAGAAAACAGTTTTTTTTGTTTTTTTTTAAGAAATATTTTTTTTTATAAAAATAATCACATTGCAGTGAAGTCAAGAACAGTGCATGCTGGATAATGGTGCTTAGTATCAACCCAAAAATAAAATGTATCTGTAATGCAGAATTGTGCAAGCGTTTTGGGAGAGAAAGGGTTAATAAGCAATGTGTGCCACTGACGTTATTTTCAGTAATGTAATTGGTATTCATATTAGCGTCTCACATTATAAAATGCATAAAATGTCCCTGAAAAAGTATAAATAATATTATCTATTAAGAATAATATTTTTCTGGACTTCTCTTGCTTATGTTATTGATCAAAACTGTGAGAAACAGATAAATCCATATAGACTTACCGTTATGTAACATTAGCTTCCTGTATAGATACTTTCATCGATATGGGTAAATATTTAACGTTCACAGTCATTATAAACCATGACAGCTTAATAAATATATCAGTATTTCACTGCCAAATACATTCAAAGTCATTTATAGTCACTCCTTTCCGTACCATCCACAAACCGAACTGAACTGCTTCTCTGCACAGTCAGCTTTAGCAGTTTTGTTATTGGCTCGGAGGCTCAATGATTTTCTTGGAACGTCTCTGCAGCTCAGATTAATTATAAAACAAATAAAGATCCTATTTAGTGGCCAATTATTTATGTAAACTATAAAGTAAAATCAGGAATTGGGCTTGGCACAATGTGGAAAATTGAAGGAAATAATTCCGTGCTTGTCTAAATATTAAGGCATTTTGCTTCTTTTAGCATCGACGTTTTACTGGACGTCGTCAAACACACCATGACATTTACATTTAAATATTGACAAGTAAATAACAAATTATATACTAAAACAGAACTGGAAAATATTCAGCTGTTGTTTATTCTGGTCTTTCCCAGTAGTTACAGTAATTTCTTACTGAAGTATCATTTTGCAAGTGCTTTATACGAGCGTAACAGAACACATAAAAATGCAGATTTCTTTCAACATTAATTACCTTTTAATGTATGATATGTGCAAAAAATATCTAGGGATTCTGGGCCCTATTCCATTAGAGTGGTTAGCATTAACGAGTGAGCTGTTAAGTATAACAGCCCTACTTATTAAAGGTAATGGCTCCCATCCTATTCCAGCAGAGCCACGAAACCCTGATGCAGCTTAAGTACATTTGCATTGTTATGGCTGCCTTAACCCCTTCACCACCATGGCAGAAAAGAACCTGCAGGTGCCCAAGATCACGTATACTCAATCTGTTCTGATTCTGGAGCTATATGTGAAGGAATTTTGTTTCTTGCAAAGAAAATTCATAGCTAATGAGCTCCAAATCGTAAGCCTAAGGTTTCGCCACCTCAGACATATCATCCAAGGTGCTGAAGCTATTCAAACACCTTGGACGTCTGTGACTGAAACAAGGAGCCCTGGTTGGTTGTAAATGGACCCCCAGCTGCAGTTGCACTATTTAACCAGCAGGTGGTGCCCGTCAAGAAGCTTACTGACATATTAATGTACAATGATGTTATCTGTGTAATTACCTCGGTCCTGTCAGTGGAACCAACTGAAAGTGAAAGGGTTAAGTATTTTGTAGCGCAAACACTAATGCAGAGGCAACCGGAGAATAGGGAGTAATTCTAAAGTCTCTTGCAGCTGCTTCTGGAAATGAGAACCCCCCCCCCAAAAAAATAGTGTTACGTGTGGGTATACCTCATACATCTGCAATTCCGTGCGGTTTATAATAAATGTGGGCCCAAAACAACAGGGCTGGAATTATTGGTTTAAAGCCAAAACTTTGTAAATTGTGCTATGTTTACACAGTGGCCACTATACGTATTCTCTAAGATTTCACGCACAAACCACTAATACTTTAATCCTGATGTGGGCGTCACTAAAACCTAACTGCTGTTAGTTATATCCACTGATTAGGGCACTGCACCCATATACTGGAATCCTAATATCATCCTTCGTTCAGAATAAAAAAAATGATACTATTGTGGCTTGGCAGAAGGAAGCTAACTGGCCATGTAAACATGGGGAGTTGTTTGGAATCTTTTTCATACTTCACGTTCATCGCCTATATTGAATAAATTGAAACAGTCATTTTGGGGTAAATTTCATAGATCTGATGTGTTTCATCCATTTCAGGATCCTCATTTTTATTTCATTGCACCTTTCACGTGAAGCAATATACTGTATGCATGGGTCTAGTCGTAAAAGATAAGGGTGGGACTCTACAAGACTTATGCTCCACAACTAACCGCTGATATATTGCACTCTATATGGATGTCTATGATAACTGTAATACATATATATTCACAGTAATAATAAAAACTACTTGGATGAAGTGAAGATTATGTCCCCCTGATTAAACAGCCTGTTTGAACAAGTAACCTCAACCGTCAATGACTCTCAACTGTCAAAGCTCCACTGTCACTGTCTCCCCTGATTGAGCAAGCAACCTCAACTGTCAGTCAGTTGGCCAATGGGTTAAAAAACCTAAATGGAGCATCACTTATTGCTGGTGTGAATAACACCAATATGATAAGAGTTCATGCAACAACGTTATTTACTTGCTAACAATAGAGACTGCGGATAACGCCAACAACCTCTGCGTATCTTCGCTTGTTGCCAGTGTTCTGATGGACTCTCTTGGAAATGTGTTAACAAGAATGGTGCAACATCGTGGGTAGCCATCAGAAAGGGTTCTTTCTTTAGAAAAGAAAAATCACACATCTCTCTGGGAAAGTGGCTACTTTTACTTAACTCTGGTGTTTGGAAACCTCTGAAAAAGAAGCTGAGCTACCGACTGCAATATCCGAACGCACCATAGTTGACGTTTATAACTTTTATTATGAAGTTTGGTTGCACTATCTTAGTATTATTAACCCAGTTTTGCTCGGTGGCCCCGGTCAAGATGTTCAAGTTGATGAGTCTTGTTTTAGTCATAAGATAAAGTATCATCATGGTGGTGTCCTGTGTCGTTAGATATGGGTCTTTGGGATTGTGGAAACGGCAACAACGTCAGCTGAGAGGTATATGTTAGTTGTTCCTGGCAGAAAAGTTGAAACCTTCCTTCCTATTATTCAACTTGTGGTGCACCCAGGATCAATGGTGCACAGTGATTCCTTGGCTGCCTACAATAACATTCAACAAGCACTGAAATTGAATCATCACCGTGTCAATTACAGCGATTCAAAATTTCGACTCGTTTCTCAAACTGGTGCACACACGCAACATATAGAATCTTAGAAAAAAAAACAAGATGAGCAGGCAGTGACCACACTCAGGCCGGCGCCAGACGAACTCAGTGATCACGTCCGTGTTGCCACACAGTTTTACGTCCGTCGTAGCATAGCATCATGATCAATAGAGACCCACTCACGAAGTACGTGCGCACTGAACTGCACACGATCAACGCACGTGGCAAACGGACGCAAGTTAGGCAAGAACGTAAAACCGCTAGTCGGACGCGCAGAGTGCGCCACGTCTGCGTAGTGTTCTGTGTGAGTGGTGAGATGTCAGACGCAGCGCATTTGCGACGTCCAGCACCTTGACGCACAAAATGGCTTTTCATATCCATATCAAATTTTTAGCATTTTTCATATTAATTTTGTTTCCCATAATTCTCTTTTTTTTTTTCTACGTCCGTCAACAAAAACGGATTGCGTGGTGTCTACAGTATCTTCCATCAGAACGTCCGTCCGTTGTGCACGCACGCAGAGTGCGCTCTGACTGCGTTCGTCTGACATTAGCCTTAAATCACTCACATATACCATACGGGTCACAAGGAGTACAACTTCAATGATGGTATGAGATGCTAAAAAAGGTACAGAAAGGCATAAAACCGTACACATTTAATATAGGTAAAAACACAAATGGAACTACTCACAAGAGTAATGGTACTACATATATATCATATGAGTGCTAACACGCATAGTAACATAAACATGCCAGCATTCACCATCTACGACCCAGTCATCCTCTGTCCTCCGATGAAATTTTAACCAGCTTACAGTTTGGACCTCGGGATTCCAGGAAAGATGGAGAGTAGACAAGGCGACGCTATAAAGTTGAATACACCTCAACAAAGAGAAGTGGAGCTAGTCCAGCTCGACGCGTTTCCTCTAGTATAGTACACGACTTTCTCAAAGCTAGAGTTCATATCCATAGAATCTTACTGGAATAAATGTAAGGCACGTATCAAGATGAAAGCGTTGTCCTTCGTGATTTGCTTCCCACGTATCTCACAGAATTCCTGTGGAGAGATCGGTTCGGCAAAGACACATTTAACGCTATACATCTGCATAATGCAGAGCAGTTTCCTGTTTAGGATTATGCACAGTCAGCCTTATGCAATATGTAACAAATTTACGCTGGCCAACCACTGGGTTCGTAGTCTGAAGACCAACTTGGTCATCAGTCTATGGACAACACCGTCAGCCATCCAGGGATTTCCACTGGAAGCGTCTGTGGACAACCTAGGTCCGACAGACAGGCAGCCCACCAGAAAGAAAAAAAAAACATGCTGCGGAGAAAAGAAAGCCTGCTGCGAGGGAAAAAACCCTGGCCCTGCGGTGCTGTCCTTGGTGCTGAATAGCTTTCAGCACCAAGGACAGCACTGCAGAACACAACCGGAAAGAAGTAAGAAAAAAAAAAAGGATGCGTTCGGCCAGGGGAAAAAAAGACTTGAAAAATGGTTGAATTGAAAAAAAAAAAGGAAAAGAAGAAAATATCTTTTCACATTGAGTCCTATGGGTTTCGCCAGTTGAACTGAATCACTTCTCTACGGGACACTTTCCCTGCTGCGTCATGAGGGTTTAACTATACAATTCATCTTTCATTTATGTAACTTGTACCAGATCGTCCGATTCCGTCTGAGAAATCCCATTGAAATGGGAAAGATCGCTAATCTTTTGTCGTCACAAAAAATCATCGGAAGTCGGAGGCAGTGGAAGAGGACTGTTACAGGATCTATCCAGCTGGGCATGCTAGTCCTCAGAGGTTCTGTTATCAGCAAAGACCTATACCTGTGATAAATATATAGTACCATTGACAGCTCTCTTTTTTGACCCTGGTGACAATATTTCAAATGAATTTTTTACTTTAGATGCATTTTTTGGGTTAATTTATTTCAATAAAAGGTATATATTATGTGACCTGTTTTCTTCTGGTTTGTACATGATCTAGGGTTTAATCCCATTGTTCCAGTGTTCTATCTCTCCGTTTTGAGGGTCTCTTTGACTAATTTTTTGTGGAAGAGGGCTGATTCACCTGCATGTTGTGAGATTGGTTGGACGACAACAGACGATATCGGATTATCGCACCATCGCAGGAATATGGACTCAGTGGACGGCCAGACCTATGTAATATTTAACTTTGAAAATACGAAACGTTGTATCCTTGCAAACATTACTGTTTCATTCAATAAACCTCACTCATTTCGGCCAAAGGGGAATTTTATTCCCCTGAGAAAATAGTGGAAGAGCTGCGTTCCAGCATGTTCTTGCTCAACCTGACCCCTGAATAAAAGTAGCAATTACTTAATAAGCTTTTTTTGCGAAGTCCAGAGATTTTCCCTAATTTTGAAAGACATATCAAACAACATGGGATTTTATTGAGTATTTTAATTTAGAGATTTAGTGACAAATGATGAAGCTGCGTCCAGCGAAATGCGTTTGAGGTGTATTTTACTGTTTTTCTAATAAACTGATTATAGAATTTTTCATCTTGAGTGTTTCCTGGTGATTAAATCTATACTATCCTGGGAAAGACATCCACCCTCATTTGAATTCCTGATACTTGGATCTCGAAAGGGGAAGCGGTGTCCCCCGCTAAATTCACCATTTGCCTGCTGTTTGGTGCCGTTTTTTGAAACTGGCACTAAAAAATGTGAGTATAATCTTCTCTTTTTTTTACCCTTTTCACTTTGGACATACAGTATACACAGAATTTTTTCTTTCTTTTTTTGTTCTGTCCTTCTCTGCCCCTGCCTTCCCACCGAGAAATTATTTAAGGTACATCAACCTTTACTGGAGCCGATGGAAATCAGTGCCAGCGCCTGATATCAACTCTGTGACATGCACAATTGAAAAAAAACCTGTGTCTAAATTCATTGCAGAAGCAGTGTGGGAGTATGGCATATGTCACGGCAGAGCAGCTCTCTCAAAAAACTCTAAATTATCTTCTAATAAGTAACTAATACATATATTTCTATCACTGCTAAATTCTAACGCAAGCTGACAATATCCCTAGAATAAATTGTCACAGATCCCCCTGATAACAAGATATCGGTTCTTGTATACAGTACCTTATCTACCCCTCCGATCCTTGAATGGTCGGTATAACGGACTATCTTCAGGGACTCGATCCACAGCAACGGTTAACAGGCCACCGAGTAGAAACACAAAGCAGGCCCAGACAGTACTGATGTTGATGCCAGGAAAGAGGATCACCCTTATCCTTATACCAAGGATGATGTATGAAACAGTGTTACCAAGACTAGCCGGGTCAGTATACAAATCGTGGTTCTCAGACAAAGCTGGGTCAGTATATACGGTGTTGTTCTCAGACAAAGCTGGGTCAGTATATGGAGTGACAACTTGAAAGAAAGAAAAACAGAAAACCGTGAAGGTAGAAAAAGACCCCCAAAAAAAGCAAAACAGGAAAACACCAGCCAGACTTCTCATAGCATTCAGAATATTAACTGGTGGTTTTTTTGTTTGTTTGTTTTTTTGTGTGTCTTTTTCTGCCTTCACTGTTTTGTGTTCTGTTTTTTTTCTTTCTTTCAAGTTGTCATGATCTTATCACTGTTTTTTTTATGGGCCTAAGCTCTCTCCTGTGTCTATTTTCCCATTTTGACCATACCATTTGACGCTCACTATTTATGACATCTAACCCCCACCCTTGTGCCCCTTAATGTCTGAGGCAGGTGTCAGACGAGCGCAGTGTTCACGTCCGTGATGGCGCAAAAAAGTACGTCCGTGATAGCATGACATAAAGGCCAATGGAGTCCCACACACGAAGTACGCCCACACTGAACTGCGGACGCACAACGACCGCGGCAAACGGACGCAGGTTAGGCAAGAATGTAGAACTCCTAGAACGGCCGCACAAAGTGCGCTGCGTCCGCAACGTCCTCATAGCTTTGTGTGTGAGTGATGGAACATGGTCAGACGGACTGCATTTATACGTCCAGCATTTTTGACGGACAAAATGATTTTGCATTTTAATTTATTTTCCCTCCTACATCCGTCAAAAATAACGTCAGTGAAAAAACGGACTGTGTGGCCACTACTGCATCTTCCGTACTAACGTCCGTCCGTAATGCACGGACGCACAGTCTATAGAAATCACGCTCGTCTGACCCGAGCCTAAATGATCAATTCTATGATATTGCTCAGTATAGCGTCCAGACCTGAGGAAGAGAGGAATCCTCTCGAAAGCTTGTCTTTTAAATGTAACGTTTGTCCAATATTAAAGGTATCACTACGTACTGCTATACTCGTGATTGTAGATATCCATATCACCCATGTTGGAGGTGAGGGGAATATTATTTTTTTATGTGAAAAGGAACACTCACACAGAAGATATGGGAGAAAAAAAATTAAAAGTTCCTCTTAAAAGAAACTGATTATCTATTCTTTAAAACTTTTCAAACTAAAAAAAAATTACACAACTATCTACCTTACGCTCGTAGTTCTGCAAGCAAAACAAATGATCCTGATTGACAGTACCCAAAGCAGCCATTAAATCAAGCAAAATTAGAAGCATACATTTAGAATTATATTTAGCTTACAAAACAGAATCATGAATATACATGAGACAAGTTTCATCCGCACACAGTGTGCAGTAATCTGCTTGCGACAGATCACAAAGCTTCACATATTTAAAGAGTGTGAAATGTATATATATATATATATAAAATACTTCTTTTTGTAACGAGTTTGCGAGCTGCTGATAAACCGAAAAGGGAGATGATGTAAGAATACAGATTTCAAATTAATTTATCTTGTTAAGGTTTTAGAAAAGAAAACAGGCTGAGAAGTGACATTTAAATCTGATACATTATGCAAATATTCAGAGTTTTACACAACAATTAAAGATATATTTCTTTTGGCTTGCATATATAATTGATTTGAACATCTTCGAAGAATAAAGAGCGACCATTTCAAAATACAGTTCTTAAACTATAGGGGTTATTCGCTAAGCACCATTGTTTCACTAAAGATTACCAACATTGCAAACCCAGAGAGAAAGCCCAACTCTCCAGTCCTGCAAAGTGCCCTACTTTCCTGTGCAGCCTTAAGAATCAAACCCAGAGAGAAAGCCCAACTCTCCAGTCCTGCAAAGTGCCCTACTTCCTGTGCAGCCTTAAGAATCAAACCCAGAGAGAAGCCCAACTCTCCAGTCCTGCAAGTGCCCTACTTTCCTGTGCAGCCTTAAGAATCAAACCCAGAGAGAAAGCCCAACTCTCCAGTCCTGCAAAGTGCCCTACTTTCCTGTGCAGCCTTAAGAATCAAACCCAGAGAGAAAGCCCAACTCTCCAGTCCTGCAAAGTGCCCTACCTTCCTGTGCAGCCTTAAGAATCAAACCCAGAGAGAAAGCCAACTCTCCAGTCCTGCAAAGTGCCCTACCTTCCTGTGCAGCCTTAAGAATCAAACCAGAGAGAAAGCCCAACTCTCCAGTCCTGCAAAGTGCCCTACCTTCCTGTGCAGCCTTAAGAATCAACCCAGAGAGAAAGCCCACTCTCCAGTCCTGCAAAGTGCCCTACCTTCCTGTGCAGCCTTAAGAATCAAACCCAGAGAGAAAGCCCAACTCTCCAGTCCTGCAAAGTGCCCTACCTTCCTGTGCAGCCTTAAGAATCAAACCCAGAGAGAAAGCCCAACTCTCCAGTCCTGCAAAGTGCCCTACTTTCCTGTGCAGCCTTAAGAATCAAACCCAGAGAGAAAGCCCAACTCTCCAGTCCTGCAAAGTGCCCTACTTTCCTCTGCAGCCTTAAGAATCAAACCCAGAGAGAAAGCCCAACTCTCCAGTCCTGCAAAGTGCCCTACTTTCCTGTGCAGCCTTGACAATCAAGGTACATCATAACAATTCAGTGGATTCTTCCTTCAATCAACTATTTGACTTCTTTTTTTTTTTTTTTGTGAGAAAGTATTTTTACCAGGAAGTATACAATGAGATTTCTCTCGTTTTCAAGTATGTCCTGGGTGGCGAGTATGTACCGTTAGGTGTCTTGCCCAAGGACACTTACTGGAGAGGTGCTCTTGCCGGGATTGAACTTGTGTCTACACGGTTATAGAGCAGTGATGTTACCTCTACTCCACCCAGCCGGTACATTGCTGCATCTGTGTGTGTTTTCTTTTATCCTTTAACATTGTATCTCTGCTTGCTAGTCATGGCTTTATTTGTTACTACATTCTATGATTGTTTCTTTAACATAATTTACTAGCCATTACTATCTTTTATTTGCCTTACGCCTGTATTTGTATGTTTTTTCTTTCGCTTCACCAATCCCCTGCTTATCTGTCCCAGACCATTCTTTTAAACTTTAATAGTATTTAACGCCCTTTTTTCTCTTTTACAATACAGTAGGTCTACAGAGGCGCTGATGTATTGTTTTGTAAATAATTACGGTATGCTGCCTACAAGGATACGCTCCTAAACCTCAACAATAAATTGCGTAAATGTATATGAGAGAGAAAAAGGAGGGTCTCCCAGCAGCGCAAAATATTTGAAACAGATAGCAACCAGTCAGTAGAACACAGTGGATGCAATAATACTAGCTCAATGTTATGTACATACAATGTATGTTAACATATACAATAATGCAATATATGTTTAATGCAGAGGCAGGTTATTGTGCACAGTATTAGGCTGGGGTCAGACCAGCGCATTTTTAATGTGCGTTCTGGCGCACTTAATCACGGCCGCACTAGCAGCAAATGACGGGCAATGACAGCCAATATACGAAGTACGGTTGCACGAAAGTCCGGCTGCGCAACGCAAGTGGAAAATGAACGCATTTTTTTGAGAACGCTGAACCGCTAGTACGGACGTACAGAGTGCGCCGCGCCCGCTAGCGGTGTGTGTGTGTGATTTGGAGACGTCAGACCCTGCTCGTGTCCGGCCAACATAACGTCCAGACGCAAAAAGTTTCCTGGTTTGGATCCGTAAAACATCACGCACAAAAATGCGCATCGTATGACCGTTTTCGCCTATTCCGTGAAAAAATACGTCAATGCGTTCGGACGCACTTTTTTACGTTCGCGTGTAAAAATGCTTTCGTTTGACCCTAGCCTTAATCATGATAAATAAATAAAATAAATAACATTTTGATGCACGTAATGGCCAGAATCAACAAACCACAATGGATACAATGTTAAAAGCACAATAAAATCTCCAAATGAGTGCAGTAATCCGGCAGTGAATGTTGCAGATAAAGGCCAATATGAGGACAAGTGGTTACGTAACAGTAGGGCTAAAGTGCATACAGTGATACAAGTGCATTCTTACAACGTGCTTTGAGTGAAACAACAACTAGAGTCAAGCGGTTACTACTTTAGTTCCATTTTGCTAGGAATGCGAGTGCAGAAGACTACATTCAGTGAAAAAAGACTGTCTTATAGTCAAGAGATGGCTCCTATAAAAGGAAAATAGTGCACAAGTGAATAAAAAGAAGCTCTTTAGCAGCTGCCGTGTGAATAAATATAGAATAGATACTTATATAAAGGTGTAGGTCCTTCTTCTTTGTTCCTGATTGGTACTCTCAACATACATGGAGGGAGAAAAAGAGGGAGAAGAGAGCAGCCAACAGTGCAAATCTGCGTATAAAGTTCTTGGTTCTCAAAATAAGATTAAATTTACACTCAGATTCCGGAGCCTAGTCAATCCTGGCTCTGGATGGAAAAGCCTTTAGCCAAATAGAGGGTGACATGTCCCTTCTTTGTGTCGTATGGGTAACCTCAAGAGAACGAGAGACAGTGCTCTCATAGTGTAACACAGCATTGGAATTTAATCAATACAAATAGTTTGCTTGGTCTCACTCACCAATACTGGAGCCTTGTTCTTCCAGGCTCAGACTCTCAGCGAGTGGCAGGTCATGTTCCTTGAAACAAAGGTAACACCATTATTCTGTAGCAGAAGAAGTCTACTGCAGATAGTCTCTATTGACCATTGTTTCTCCATTGTTTGCACCAATGTTGAATATACTTTGGCAATTGTAAGCTGCGATTCCCATTAAACTCCAACGGAAAACCTCAGTGCACCTTTGGTCACTACCGTGGGTCGCTACTGCGTGTAGATCGTGGGAGGTATTGGCCCATCCGCTTATTGTGACTACGCTGCACGTGTGGGACTCGGCTGCTTCGGCTTACCGGTTGTCCACGTTTCCATCGCCATTACTCCCGTTGGCCGATAACCCTGCCTTTCGGACGACACTGGCTCGGTCCTTCAGAGCTCAGTTGCCAACGCCTGGCAAGCCTAGGGCGAATGCCATAATTTTTGATGCACATTACACCGCCCCATGGGACCGCAACCCAGCTGCTCTACCCCTGTTGTTCATGGAAAGATTCAATTTCGCTCAGATCCTACATTTTCTTCGCTCACTACCGGGAACACACCGAATTCTCCGGGATACCACCCCTTTTGAAAGACTGTGCTTGCCATGACATAGAGCTGTAGAGGCCATCTCGACTCTTTACGCAATGATAGTGAGCCCTGTCACCCCTGACCCGCCACCCTTCGAGGCACACTGGGAGGAGTTATTGGATGAACGGATTGATGAAGAGAACTGGGCCAAAACATAGGGGGCTCGCAGCAATCCCGATTACAGGAACAGGCCTATAAAATCGTGTCGTTCTGGTTACTATAATCCGGGGCTGCATTTTCGAATGGGACTTAACCTTTCCACCCAATGCTGGCGTTGTGACGCAGAAATCGACCCTTTTGGACTCAGATACAGACGGTCATATTGACGGTGACGGATGTCGACCTGCCCCTTACGGTACGGGTTTTTCTACTGCTACAGGTCCCCTTGTCTTCATCCGCATTGTGCCACTCAGTGCTGCTCCCGATGTTACTCACAGCTAGATCCCTTGTGGCTCTTCAATGGGCAAGCGGAGCTAGACCGCGGAGCGTGGATTGGATACTAGACTGGAGGAACTCAGTGCATGAGGGCTTGCTGACGTCGGCGACAGGTTGGACACCGCAACACCTGCAGAAATGGGTTTTATTGGCAGGGATTCTTGTCCTCTCCTGAGGGTCGTGCCTTGCAGACCTGAGATTTCCCCTTTTTGAGGACTTTCTGACATGGGGTTACTGACTCCTCCCCTCTCCAGGTCCTTTCTGTGTGACTCTTATTTCTCCTGATACTTTCTGTGTAGTTCTTATATGTGTGCTCATTCGTCTTAGCTCTCATTTCGACGCATGTTACGCATTCTCTTTTCCTATCTCCTCTTTTGCACATGGACATGGACCCTACCTTCCTGTGATTTTTTGTGGTAGGACGTCTTGCATTTGATGTTACTTGTCCTTTCCTCTTCTCATACCCTTTCCTCCCCACCCCCTTTTTTTTCTCTCTTTTTTTCTTCCCTGTGCACTGTCAGAGATCTCCCCCGTGTGGAAGACTGTGCTTTTGCCCATCTGATCAAGCAGCTATAAGGGAGATTTAGATTTTTTATTCCCCATTTTTCTAACGTCCTTTTTACTACGTTCACTCGCTTGATTTAGACGCTTACTATGGACGTCCTGGCCTGCGGGTCGATTATTGTTACTGTATGTTGTTTATTCCTTTGCTCTTTCATGTCGCATTTTGCTTGCACTATTATATTTGTACTGATCTATTTGCTCTAATAAACAAAACAAAAAAAAACTCAAATGGAAAAAAAAACTGCGGTGGAAACTGAAAATTCCACTGAAAACAAGGCTGGACAACCTCAGCAGAAACAGCGTTAACAATGGTGAAAAATACAGTGGAACTTCCCTAGCTAGTGAATTCACTATAGTTTCACTGTCGTTGATCCATTGTACTTTTCCACCCTGTGCAAAAACGCCTGTGGCATTTTTAACGCAGGGCAAAAGGGGCAGATGCCGTGAGGCCCAAAGCAGATGCCCCTGGAGCCCGCAAAAACCATGGCCTCAAGGTCTGCCTCCCCACCGTGGTGACAAGTGACCACAGAGAGGAAGTGAGGCTCAGTTGTGTGACATGGAGCAGCAGGTGTCCCAGTGGCATGCTGCTACTGGACCTGGCCTTGAGGACTCACAGGAGATGCATTTGGCTCATCAGATCCTCCTCCCCATGCCTTCCACCCATCACCCGGCAAGGAGAAGACAGGCAGCAGATAGTGTTCTGCCTTGCCTGCCTGAAAATACAGCATTATGCAGGTACGAAGCAGGGCCCTGTTAGGATGTGGAATTGTGTGTATATATGTGATGTGTATATGATGTGGAAATGTGTATATATGATGTTGTAATGTGTGTATATATGATGTGGAAAGGTGTATATTTGGTGTACATGTGATGTTGAAATGTGTATATTTGGTGTATATATGATGTTGCAATGTGTATATTTGGTGTATATATGATGTGGAAATTAGATTTCAGAAGACAAAGACGAAGTTCCACTTTTTTTACAGCTGCAATTTTATCGGCGGCCACAAGGTGGTGACCTGCTGATAAGATACTGACTATGCTTCCCATAGCAACTGGCTTTAAAATAGAAAAAAAAAAACACTTAAATGTGAAAATAGTTCTGTTTCTAGATAATATATTTTATATAAAATATATATTTTATTTTGCTGCTTAGGTTTTAAATAATAAACTTCACGTTCAAATCAATTACACACACACTGCTTCAAAATCAAGTATTTCATCATTCTTTCAATAATTTCATTTTCATGTTTAAAATTAATATACCTGATAAATCCTGATATATGAACAAACCTCTGAAGGATTATAATTGGATTAAGGTACTTTTCCTTTTTACAAACATGTAAATGATTTGCAGAATCACATCTAGATTTATATTTGATATCTTTATTATGTTTTCAGAATGGAAATACAAAGCTTTCATTTGCAAGTATCGCAGTGGTATTGCGTGCACATGTATTGCACCAGCAAAGCTTGGGTCTTGGTTGGAATAGTAGCTCAAGATATTACGGTAACGGCTGTGGCCGTTATGCATAATGCTCCAGCCGTTAACAGCGGTGTTGGAATCGAACCCAAAGTCGACTTGACTAGTTTAACTGGAACCAGTTGGTTTTTGGTAAACTTATTTTACCTAATTATACAGTAAAAAAGAATTCAGAATATTCCCATTGTACTTTCTTACTGTAATAACCTATTTTATATCGGAGGGTGCAAGCAACATGCGAGGTAAAAAATGACAAGCTCAGAGTCGTGTCTACAAATGCTCGCAGTTTAGTCAATAAAATCAATGAACTAGAGGCAATGATGGCAGCTGAAAAAGTAGATTTAGTGGTGGTTACTGAGACATGGTTCAGTGAGAAAAATAACTGGGACATAACAATACCGGGGTACTCTTTATATAGAAAAGACAGAGAAGGTAGGAAAGGAGGAGGAGTGGCCCTGTATGTGAAAAACAACATAAAAACGAACCAAATAAAAGTGAGCGAGGTGAACATAGAGTCAGTTTGGGTTACGCTAACATTTGGCAATCATACAGTAGCTCGTGTAGGTGTGATCTATAGACCCCCTGGACAAGCAGAAGAACTAGATAATCTGCTGGTTGAGGAAATAGCCAAAATGGCAATGAAGGGGGAGGTTATTATCATGGGGGACTTTAATCTTCCTGATGTGAACTGGAAAACCAAAACAGCTGGGTGCACCAGGAGTACAAATATTCTAAACTCCCTACTGGGATTATCTCTAACACAAGTAGTTGAGGAGCCGACCCGTAAAGAGGCCATATTGGATTTAATACTCACAAATGGAGGTTTGGTATCGGACGTTGTTGTAGGTGAAAATTTGGGATCTAGTGATCACCAGTCAGTATGGTTTAGTATAACAACAGGGATGGAGCCGCACCACACAAGAACGAAAGTTTTAGACTTTAAAAAAACAGATTTTTCTAAAATGAGATTTTGTGTGAATGAGTCATTATCAGACTGGAGGAATTTAAAGGGAGTCCAGGAGAAATGGGATTATTTAAAGGAAGCATTATTGAAGGCCACAGGAAATTGCATTCAGCTTATTAGCAAACACAAAAAAGGGAAGAAACCACTGTGGTACTCTGCAGAAGTGGCCAAAATAGTGAAGAACAAAAAGATAGCATTCAATAATTATAAAAAAACTCAGAGTGAAGAAGATAGGCAAACCTATAAAATTAGGCAGAAAGAGGCAAAGCAATTTATAAGAGCTTCCAAAGCACACGCAGAAGAGAAAATAGCTCAGTCAGTAAAAAAGGGGGACAAAACATTTTTTAGAAACATAAACGAGAAAAGAAAAGTAAAACAAGGATTAGTTAGATTAAAAACAAAGGAAGGAAGGTATGTAGAAGAGGATAAAAGTCTCGCTGACTGCCTCAATGAATATTTTTGTTCAGTCTTTGCAGAAGAAAAGGAAGGAAAGGGACCTCAGTTAGGAGAGAACACTAAAGAGACATTTACATATCAGTTTACAGAGGAGGAGGTTCTACAGCAGCTGTCTAAAGTAAAGACAAATAAGTCAATGGGGCCTGATGGGATCCACCCTAAATTATTAAAAGAGCTCAGTGATGTAATAGCAAAACCATTAACAGATTTATTTAACAATCCTTGTTAACGGGAGTCGTCCCAGAAGACTGGAAATTAGCAAATGTTGTGCCCATTTACAAGAAGGGCAGTAGGGAGGAATCGGGGAACTATAGGCCAGTTAGTCTTACGTCAGTAGTGGGGAAATTAATGGAAACCATGTTAAAGGAAAGGATTGTTGAACATCTAAAAACACATAGATTACAGGATCAGAAACAACATGGGTTTACCTCAGGGAGATCATGCCAAACTAATCTTATTGATTTTTTTGATTGGGTAACAAAAATAATAGACACAGGTGGTGCAGTAGACATTGCTTATTTAGATTTCAGTAAGGCTTTTGATACTGTTCCGCATAGAAGGCTTATCAATAAATTGCAATCTTTGAGCTTGGATTCCAATATTGTTGACTGGATTAGGCAGTGGCTGAGTGACAGACAACAGAGGGTTGTGGTAAATGGAGTTTATTCGGCGCAAGGTCTTGTTACCAGTGGGGTACCTCAGGGGTCAGTACTTGGACCCATTCTCTTTAATATTTATATTAGTGATATTGCAGAAGGTATTAATGGAAAAGTATGTCTTTTTGCTGATGACACAAAGATTTGCAACAGGGTTGACGTTCCTGGAGGGATCAGCCAAATGACAAATGATTTAGGTAAACTAAAAAAATGGTCGGAGTTGTGGCAATTGAGTTATAATGTGGATAAGTGCAAGATAATGCACCTGGGACGTAAAAACCCAAGGGCTGAATATAGAATATTTGATACAGTCCTAACCTCAACATCTGAGGAAAGGGATTTAGGGGTCATTATTTCAGAGGATCTAAAGGTAAGTAGTCAATGTAATAGAGCAGCAGGAAATGCTAGCAGAATGCTTGGTTTGTAGGGAGAGGTATTAGCAGTAGGAAAAGGGAAGTGCTCATGCCACTGTACAGAGCACTGGTGAGACCTCACTTGGAGTACTGTGTGCAGTACTGGAGACCGTATCTCCAGAAGGATATAGACATCTTAGAGAGAGTTCAGAGAAGGGCTACTAAAATGGTGTACGGCTTGAAGGAGAAAAGTTACCAGGAAAGGCTTAATGATCTTAACATGTACAGCTTGGAAAAAAGACGAGACAGAGGAGATATGATAGAAACATTTAAATACGTAAAGGGAATCCACAAGGTAGAGGAAGGGAGTATATTTAAAAGGAAACAAAGTAGCAAAACAAGAGGACATAGTCTTAGATTAGAGGGGCAAAGGTTTAAAAGTAACATCAGGAAGCATTATTTTACTGAGAGGGTGGTGGATACATGGAACAGCCTTCTAGTAGAAGTGGTAGAGGCCAAAACAGTAATTGAATTTAAGCAAGCATGGGATAGGCATAAGGCTATCCTAAACAAAAGATAAATCCAGGTAAAGTATCCATGTAATTGGGCAGACTAGATGGGCCGAAAGGTTCTTATCTGCCGACATTTTTCTATGTTTCTATGTTTCTATAGAACAATTTCACCATCTGCTGGCCAAATTGAGTTACTACAGTTCTAAGCTCTATGCATGGTCAGCTGAGGAGATGTCATTCAGACCTATTTCCAGCTGGTTTTAAAAAGTGTTAGGACCTCGAGCAGCATGCCATGGTGCTAAAGCCTTAGGTTTTAGGTCTAGTTGATTTCTATAAATTAACTTATTTCTATAGCTTAGCCAAGGCTCAAAATTTCAAGTCCCAAGCTACTAGCCAGGCCTTAAGAGTTACTCGCCACTAGTTGCCCCACCTAACCCCTTATCCTGCCCTGCCTCTGCATTCCCACTCGCCCTCATGTAATTTCCACTCGCCAAATGCGAGCAGGCGAGTGGAAATTTTGAGGCCTGGCTTAGTTGGTGTGTAGTTACGGCATATATATAGATCTGGAGAACATTTTTCAAGAAGGTCAATATGGGATCATGGCTGTAGAACATTAAGAAGCAAATCCATTAGGGATGTGCATGGCTGAAAAATTTTGTTTCGTTTAGTCTCGTTACGTTTTTAAATCATTTCGTAACGAATTTCATATATCAATTCGATAGTTAGAAACATAGAAACATGTCGGCAGATAAGAACCTTTCAGCCCATCTAGTCTGTCCAATTACATGGATACTTTACCTGGATTTATCTTTTGTTTAGGATAGCCTTATGCCTATCCCATGCCTGCTTAAATTCAATCACTGTTTTGGCCTCTACCACTTCAACTGGAAGACTGTTCCAGTTGATAACAATTCAAGTTTTGGATCACTAGATAAAACCCCAATTAATCAAATTTTGCTGTTAAAAGAAAAGCTAGGGTTAACTTTTAAGCTGTGTCACAGATTTAGTATTTGAGTCAAATTAAACAGTGAAACAAAATTAATTTGTTTCATAAAGTCCTTTGCTGACTATTACTTGTATTGTAAGTTAAGATCAATTCGATAGTTGATATCAGTTATTCAAATTTTTCTTTTATGATGATGACACAGTGTAGAACGAAATAAATTCGTTATATACCGTTTCGTTTTGAATTCGTATTGTATCGATTCGTTATTCGGAAGTACTTCCGAATACGACTTATCAAATTTCGTTCCAAATTCCGAATTTTTCTGAAACGAATGCACATCTCTAAAATCCATATCTCTCCAAGCTTCCCCAATGTACATTCCATGTTTTCCTTAGTTCCACATTGCAACTTTTCTTAATAATTATCCCGTAGTTTCAAATGCATTAACACGAGTTTTACATCTCACTGAATCAGCCTCCTACCAGGACAGTGTAGGAGGTGAAGGTTCTTGAAAAGATACATTGACGGAATATCGCGGAACCGAACGCGACATTAATCTTCGAAAACAGTTTGTCATTTAAAGCTCTCTTCGGGGAGACAGTTCCACAGCTGGATGGCTTTATGTCAGTAATGATAATTGAGCATTTTAAAAGCACAATAACATTGAAGATACAAAATAACCACATTTACGAAATAACTATGCAAATGCATTTCTGGTGACATATTTTTAGAGGTGGTATTTTACCAGATGGCCATGTAAATATTTATGCACTATTTAATTTTTTCTTTTTCTTTTTTTAAAAGTCACTTGTGCCGTCCATTAAAAAAGCACTTTGCGAGACATAATGCTCACTATCCATTATAAATATATTTTACTCACATAATAAACCTGCTTTATAGACCCGGATAGTCATTTCACCTTTCCAAATAGCTACAGCTAGATTAAGATACTGCATTTTCGCGGAGAGGCAACGTGTTCAATGATCCCACTTGCATCTGTTTGTATTTAATTGGACAGAAATGAAAGATTGCAATTACCTTCGAAAAATTCAAAGACCGAGGTTATATAGCAAAAGTTGAAATGCTAAGAGCCGGTCCCCCCCCCCCCATTAAGTAGCAGGACTCGGCATTAATTGGCGAAACGTACTGTTTTTTTTTAAAGGATTTAAGGTCAATTTTTTTTTCACTTTTAATTACTGGATTCATTTTGACAATTATGAAGAGTAACAGCCGATGAAAAATAGGTTACTGCTCAGTTTACGCTATCGTAAATAGAAGACAAAAAAAATTCTGTGAAAACACCAGCTGTGACATGTTGTCATTGTAATAAACAGACAAAACGAATTTAATCATCTAGGACAAATCAGACCGAAAAAAAAAAGAACATAAATTCTGGCTGGAAAAAAAAATACCATTTCGTTCGTTTCGACCTTGGTTCTTAGAGGTTCACCTACCTGTTCTCCATAAACACATGCAGATGTACTTGGCAGATGCTGTGCACTGAATAACTATCAACTCATGCACAATTTAAAATATCATTTAAATGTACGTTTCCACCGGATAATCGTAGGAGAAAATGTTTATTTCCAAGGAAATTTAACGGTTTCTGAAAACACTGAGGCTCGTTAGGTTTGACTTTTCTCCTCTTTAGCTGTGAGTTTTGTGATAGAGGATATATTTACAAATACACAAGAAAAAATACTAAATTATTATCATTATTGTTATTATTTATTAACCCCTTTAGGACCAAGGGTCTTTAAAGTCAATGCATTTATGACGGAACAGTTATGTCATTGGTCCCTAAGGGGTTAAGCGCCAACACACTCCGCAGCGCTGTACAAAAGGTGCAGTGGGTAAATAACCAAAAAAGGAATCTGCTTTTAAGAGCATAATGATCCACTGTACACTGTAGCAATTTAACCCCTTAATATCCTCTTCTAGTTCTTGCTGCCGGCACATTATAATCCTTTATTTTTAGCACGGGAAGCTCTCAGTAACACAGCTATCAATAAAAAAATATCCTTGTAGGGTTCAGTTCAGTCCTGCAACTGTTGTATCTATTAACTATATAGTGATTGCTTTAAAATACCCGAAAAGGCTTGCAAATTAAATGTTTCCGTGAACCACTTTACTACCAAGTTGATTTCAATAAAACCACTGGCAGTACCCTGGGGATTTACACAAAACAAATATTGCAGCAGACGTTTATTGAACATCCATCCTGATAATCTGAGAAGCATATTTTCAAACTGTATGCATTATTTGACAGTTACATGGCACCACCTGCAGGCTAAAGGTCGCTACTACATTGATGTAGTACATCTTGGTGACTACTTTTTCCCTTGAGGGAAAAAAATTATTTCCAAGCTGTTTACGTTGTTTTAGCACCTCAGGTACTAAGGTACCGTGAGACTGGACGTTCCTTCCACTCTGACGCCCATCTGGCCACCTCGCTGAGCGCAGTTAATGCACTCAGCGCTGAAAAGTTCGATCCTCCTATGGAGGATCGCGCATTGCAGCCCGGCTGAACGTGCATCGTAGCGCTTCGACGGGAAGGCTTTCAGCACGTCTGCTGTTGCACGCGCAATTCGTGCGCGCGCGCTGCAGCGTGTGGCCAGCCCCGTCGAAGCGTCACAATGCTGCGACGGATGCCGGGAGGCACGTCAGTATGGGCACACATAGTGCACTCATCTGACGCTGGCCTAAAAGTTTGGGGACACATTCTGGAGCCCATTTGCAAACCGATTTTGTTTGCAATATACAAAGTTCCTTTGAATAGAATTTGACCCCATGTTGTATACTCAATATCGGGACACAAACCGATGCTTTGATAATCGAGAATACTCAATCATGGTAATGAAGGTGGTACCAAAGCATCAACTTTTGCTCTGCTACCATCAGGGTTATTCAAAGAGAGCCGATCTGGCCCTGAATTGTAACCGGACACTGAAATTCAGCGTACGGTTACCTTTCCTGGCCATTCGGCTATTCAGAGAGCAGGCAGTTCGCCAAATCCTGGCGAATTGCCTGCACATACGGTGCCTGTTCGGTGCCTGTTCGAGGGCAGTGAAATCCCCATAGAGAAGCAATGCTTCGGCTATTCAGAGAACACAAACCAGCAGAGAAAAGTTGCCGAAGTGCCCTGCTGTTCGTGGTTTCATTTGACAGGTTTATTCAGACGAATCCCATAGGCTTCAATGTTAAAAATATTCCCGTTTTAATCCAATATCTAATAAACCGTTTATCATTTTATTCTACTGTAAAAAGTCTCTTTACTTTTAGATTTTTTTGGATCTTTTAGGCATTTTTTTGGATTTTGTTGTAAAAAAAAGTTAATTTTTTTTTTTAAATTGTTTTTTCTGCAACAGACCTTTTTATTATCATTCATTGGATCTTATATGTAAATTCCAGACATTTTCCTTCAGTCATTTTTTTTTACAAACAGCGTTTCAAATTTCAAACTTTCAAGCAAACTGGGTTTTTTTCACCCCGTTCGTCTGCCTGTCAACTTTTTCCAGTGTGTTCGGCTTGTTTTTTGCGGCGTTTTCGGTGAGTGTTCGGGTGAGTGTTCGGCGTGTTTTCGGCAAGTATTCCCTGCACTACGGGGGCCCTGCGAACTAGGAATCGCCGAATCCCCCGAAGTGGGGGAAACAAAGGGTCACCGAACGTGACTTTTCAAATCTCTTTGAATAACCCTGCATGTCTCTACCTCTCGTCGTTTTCTAACCTGAATTCAATCACCTTCTACCCCACTCTTCTACGTTGACCACCGTGATAGAAACTCCGTTCTCCGACTGTAAGCTAAGACCCGAGCGGGCTCCGGCTCCTGCTGACAACCTAAAAATATCTCCACGTAGGCAGAGAATAAGAAATTTTTTTAATAAACTAATAGAACTCTTATTCTGCTGGAATGGATTTATTAAAGATTATCTTAAAAGGAAGTAGAATGACCCGTTGAATGATTGGGCCATTGTATTTTCATATGTGATCTTTAACCCCTTAATGACTTGTGAGGGATCCCATTTCCATGCGTTAATGACTAAGATCGTTTTCTCAATTTGCTCTGTAATTTCAGCATACTATTCCGTCTCTGTAAGTACAACCATACATATTATGTAGCATTTTATAGCAAAGAAGCAGGACGTCTTTCGGTATATGTCGCATAAAAAAAGAAGTATGAAGAAAATATGAAATAATAAAAAAAAGAAAAATAAATGCATTATCTTTGCAATTTTCCTTGTAATTATCTTTTGCATTGCCAAATCAGTGGTAAGAACTGTACCTTAACCCTTTCACTACTAAAATCAAATTAACTTATTTTTGCATTGTAATACGAGTGCCCCAGTGCAGAAACAAAATTATTTTGTTTTATCTCTCTCTAGTCATCCTGTATTACTGTAAGCAAGCTGCAAATAAAAGCCCCAAGCCACACTATAACAATAAGTTCAAAAACGTTGTTGTTGGATTAAAGCAGTCAAGGAGCAGGCACAATACAGGGAGAGCTCTGGGGTCACTGCTGTACAGAGTTAAGATTCAAAGGCCTATAAATGAGTGAAAATCCCTGTACAGTACAGATACAAGGTGTTGCTTTAGTTCCCATACACAGGCATTATGCAGCACATACAGATACAAGGTGTTGCTGTAATTGCCATACACAGGCATTATGCAGCACATACAGATACAAGGTGTTGCTGTAATTTCCATACACAGGCATTATGCAGCACATACAGATACAAGGTGTTACTGTAATTCCCATACACAGGCATTATGCAGCACATACAGACACAAGGTGTTACTGTAATTCCCATACACAAGCATTATGCAGCACATACAGATACAAGGTGTTACTGTAATTCCCATACACAGGCATTATGCAGCACATACAGATACAAGGTGTTGCTGTAATTGCCATACACAGGCATTATGCAGCACATACAGATACAAGGTGTTACTGTAATTCCCATACACAGGCATTATGCAGCACATACAGATACAAGGTGTTGCTGTAATTGCCACACACAGGCATAATGCAGCACATACAGACACAAGGTGTTACTGTAATTACCACACACAGGCATTATGCAGCACATACAGATACAAGGTGTTGCTGTAATTTCCAGACACAGTCATTATGCAGCACATACAGATACAAGGTGTTGCTGTAATTGCCATACACAGGCATTATACAGCACATACAGATACAAGGTGTTGCTGTAATTGCCATACACAGGCATTATGCATCACATACAGATATTTCATTGCTAATAATCTCATTATGATCACTACAAATCCCCATAAGCAGGAGATCTGAACATTTTATTATCTATCACATTTACTGCCTTGTCTTTTTAAAAATTTTAAAAAAAAATCACAAATATATCTGGCAAACATGACCAGATACTACTACAATGGAACTATTGGTTTAACCCCCTCACTACCAATATCTCAAGGTCTGCTCTTCAAAAGCACCCTCAGGAGTCCTAATATTGAGTACACTCGATCTGGACTCATTCTGGAGCAGTGCAAAGGAATTGAATTAATTTCAAATAAAATTCATGTGTGATTGGGCTCCAGAACATACCCCTAAAGCTTCAATACATCGGACTTGACTAGCAATGTGTTGAAATTATTTGAAAAGCATTGAGATCCATTTTTCTTGCACATTAGCACTGAGCCCAAGCTGTACTGTAACTGTAGCAGCGCTTTTTGGCCAGCAGAGGGAGCCTGCTGCCTCTTAAAAAAGTGCTTCCTATAGTGGTGCACTAAACTAAATATACACATAATCCAAATTTTAAGCCTAAAACTAAGAAAATTCTTAACACCTTCAGTACCAAGATCGGCTATACTCATCCGCAGAGCCCCAATATCGAGTACAGCTAATGAGATGTAATGCTGGAACAATGCAAAGGAGTTTCATTTACTGCAACTGAAATGTGTTTGCAATTGGGCCCCAGAACATGCCTCTACAGTTTCAGCACTGCAATCATGATACCCGAAATGCTAAAAAAAAATAATACCAGCAGGGAAATGTAACCAACCTGCTGCCTAAAACGAGCTACTGCAGCTTTGGGCTCCGCATTCGACCAGGTGAGGATAAGTGTTTTAGACACAGAATCCCAGCAGTTCAAAAATATTTAAGTACCCCCAGGTGTCATGTCCAAAGTGCGAAAACCTTTTGGAAAATATGCTGTAGCATAATTACTAACAAAATTCATTTTCTGACAAACAAATTTCATTATTGCTTTTCTCGCAGATCGAGTTCACTCCATATTGGGTGGTTTATGGTGCCTTTATCACGCTCTCAGGACTGAAGGGGTTAAATATCTCCCCCATAACTTTGCCCACTTGAAGCACCAAAATTTCATAGTTATAAATACTATGTATGGAATATGATAAATTGTCACTAGTCCTAAAATAATAAGCAGTTCCAAGGTTAAAATATCACTGCCGCGCCTGCATTTCAAACCTCACGTCTTTGGTATATGCATAACAATTGCAAATAAAATCATACACTTGAAGGTTGATGAAATAATTGCAGACTTAAAGCATTATTAAGAAAAACAGATTATTTTGCATTTAAAATCAAGAGTGGATATACTCAAGAGGTATGAAAAATGTGCTTTAATGGATGTCTGGAACAGCTTCATTAATGTTAATAATTAGATCCATAAATTAAATATTTTCATGAACATCAAATCTAATTTGGCAGACATCCCAAAGCTGTACAGGAGAGAAAAAAAATGTACAGAAAAGAGTCTTTATTCAGCAAACAACGCATTCCCACGGATAATAGAACATTGTTTCAAAGCATGGGTGAAAGCAGTAACCGCTGTATGATTTTCTTGACATTTTAGATAAACAAATATTAGCAGAAAGAAATTAAAGATAGCGTGATACCTGGCACCCGCCGTTATACGGTCTTTTACGTGGTTGCTGCTATACACTAAAAAGGTGTCATTACTTTGATACCATCGGTGTCGAACACATAAAAATCTGGAAAATAACCTCACTTTCAGGTAGTGTAAGGGCATAATACAATTAAACTAGAAAGGTTAAATTTTGAGGAGAAACTTTGATGCTAGCTTGATAAAGCCTTGTCTGAACATTTAAAATGGTGAGTGTGAGTTTGAGTGAGTATGAGTGTGTGAGAAGTTAGTCTTCCACTTGTGTTATCAGGTACCGGCTGGGTGAAGTAGAGGTAACACCACTGCTCTATAACTGTGGAGACACCGGTTTGAATCCCGGCAAGAGCACTTCTCCAGTAAGTGTCGTTGGGCAAGACACCTAATGGTATATACTCGCCGCCCAGGACATTCTTGAAAACGAGAGAAATCTCAATGTGTCCTTCATGGTAAAATACTTTCTCAAAAAAAAGATGAGTTTGTCATTTCTTCAGACTCTGGTTTTCTCAAGTCCTGTCTTCACACAGCTTGTGCTGGTTCATTTCAATAACGATGTAAAAAGAACTACCTTTTGTCAGTTATAATAAATATTAAAAACCACCTGAAACTCTCACTGTGACAGTTAAAGAATCTCAGCGCTCTGTGTGTCAGTTAAAATTTGAACTGGGTTATCAGAGGTTCCGTCCTCTCTATGTGTCATGTTTCAATATGGTGGTGTGACCGGAACAGGCCAGAAATTAGCCGCCATCTTGTTCACTAGCAGCCATCTTGAGCAAAGCTAGGATTCACGTATTTGTAAATAGCGAATATTAGCTAACTTAGAAGTGTTTGAATAGATTTCAGAAATTCCAGAGACTTTCCGGCAGAGCAATTAATAGAGAATCCGGCCTGAATAAACAGGAGTGTCAGAGAACTAATTTAGATACACCAAGGTCAGAGGAGCCACAGTTGAGAACAAAAGCCCTCATTAAACCAGCTGCACTCTTATCAGACTCTGAAGTAAACAGGCCTCTTGGAGGATGATAGTGACAGGATCTGGCCAAATACCAAATTATCCAATTGTCATAACTGTATAAGAGAAGGTGCCAATTGTGGAATGTCTTTGTGTTCAAACCAAGGGGATGGCACATTTGCCCTGGGGAGGGCAAATCACCCATGGGAGGGTTACTGGGATGTACCGTTTTTGTTAATCGAAGTATAAGAATTGTAACCCAATGTTTGGAGCTCACTCAAACTTTGCAATTCAATCCTGTTTGGGTCTGACGTCAATAAAGAACGCTTTTCCTGCCATTGACTCGTGTCCGGCTTGTCATTGTCCGCACCTTGCCGACCTTTCTCCCGACAGAACTGAGTGGATTCCGGTAACAGTGGAGCCTAGTATGCGGGCATAAAGACTTAGGCCCCTATTACATTCTTTGCGCAATTGCGTTCGCGCAGCGCAAACCTTTTAGCGCGTATCGTCCAGCATTATCGTGCGAAAATTAACGTGATATTCCGATCCGAACGCGTTTTCTCATCCGACAAAAAATAACGTTCGTAAAAATGACGTGCAAAACTAAGACTGTTTTTTTCGCGGGATTCAGCCAATCAGAATTAAGAACCTTAATTGACATCAATTTACTTTAATTGACTCACTTAAGTTTTTGAGCCTGTCAAAGTAAATCTGAGTATACATGCTGCAGCAATAATAAAAACACTCACAAATTCACAATTGTTTTGTTTGGGTATGTGTAGAATGTGTAACTATACTGTGCTGTATTTTTTTTTTTTTTTGGTGCTGGTGTTTTTTGTTTCGGCCAGCACGTTCCGATTTGCAGTTACCACCAGCTTTTCAAACACGTTAAAATTATGAGCGCAAACGTCGTTCGTGAAAAGTTGCGCATCGATTGAAATACCATCCGCGTAACGAATTTGCGCTCACAATGTTAAGTGTAGGACGCGCACAGTTCATCACGGTCGTGCAAGTCCATCCGCGTTAAACGATAATGCGCATCGTTTGTGCTAACGGTGAAATCTGACGTTCTGCGCAAAGGGTTGTGCCATTCGCGCAAATGCGCATTTGAGCACGCAAAACACGCTGCGCGAGGAATGTAATAGGGCCCTTAGTTGGGTTTCTGTACAGACAGCGGCGACGCAGAAAGGTATGGTCAATTCCAGGCAAACGGTCGGTATCCAGGTGATCAGTTTGGCCGAGGCGTAGTACAAAAGGAGCAGACGAGGGGTGTAGTCAAATTTGGTAAGCAAAAGGACGGGGCTGGCAGAGTTTGTTCTTGATCAGGGGTTCAGAATCCAAGGTCAATAATAGGGGTAATATATGGCACAGGTTAGGTTCTATGAAGAGCTAACAATCGAGCACCTTCTCCTTGGGAGCGCAGGTTTAAATGTGGTGCAGTTAAGGAGCCCAGCCCCTTCTTTGGGAGGGACCCGACTCCTGCTTTTCCCTGCCCACTGAGCCTGGCATCGCTCAATCCCTGTCCAGGATTGGCCTACGTGGCCTACACCCCTGAAGGCAGGTGAGGAGGCGCCGCCTCCCCCAGACCCTGTGGAGACCAAATAGTCTACACACGTAGCCTGAGTGAGAGGCAACACCCCCCGTCACCCACATGGACACGGACCCACACGAAAGGCCAATAGCAGGGAGGTAGAGACAGCGGAGTGCCCCAAGCGGTAGACCAAAAGGACACCATGGACTGCAGCAAGAGAATCCTCAATGCCCAGTGTCCCCCACTGTGGAATATGGAGGGCCGCCATGGAGGTGCAGCGGAGGTGAGACATGACACTATGGAAGTTTATGGGAATTTTGAATTTTTGGAAGACTGCAACGGAAAATCTGTAAATTGGATTGGTTAGAGAAGATCTGCACTCCGAGTCAGAACATGCTAAAAGGTTTATGCCAAATTCAGTGGTTGTAACTTGAAAGCTCTAGATGGAGTTACACAACAAATTGTGGGTCTTAGAAGAATTATAATAAGCTTAGAATGGATAACAGCATGTTGGCTTTTCAAGCCAACATAAATACTGAATATTAAGTAACTGACCTTATTGGTTTACTTTCCTCCTTACTCTCACTGACATATAAATTGGGGGAAATCTGTAACATTGTGGTTGTAAGCTTAAACATTGACTCTCGTAATAGAACACATCATCAATCCCAGACACACACTGTGTACATGTTTATGAAGATAACGGGGAAGAATCTCTTCCCCGATCCCCCCAATTCATATGTCCATGCTTTATAAACAAAATAATAATAAAAACACAAAACTATAAGTGTTGGCAAAGTCCATTAAATAGTTGTAAAATGTGTCTTACAGTTTTATATTTTTTTTTACAGAATTGCGATAAGAAAGACGTTAGCACTATATCTTGGTTACACGTTTTTACAAAAATTTTAAACGCTTAAATGCTTACTTTATGTAAAATATAATATCAGAAAGCACAGAAAAAATTAAAGATGGAAAATCTAATCACATGATATGTAAGAAATGTAAAATTTACATATAAATGGGAGATATTTATCACTGTTGCAAGCCATGTATAAAAATAAAGCTGTGACAGCAGCACTTCATGAGCATATAATTTGGAACGTTCTTAGGAAACGGCATCCTGCATGTTTTACCGCACAGTTATTTACATTTGCTAAACTATGCCTAAGATATTGTAGTGTAGAATTTTACATAAATGAATCTTGTCCAGGTGTCTGGTGTATACTTGTAATTGCTCAACGATGATTAATAGCAATTTGTCAACACTAATTTGAAAATGTTAAGCGACTGAAGATAGATCACTGTTACAGAACTCTACTGATAACTTTATTTTGCTACCCATTAAACATCCTTGTTACTTCTCAGTAGACATGTGCGATTCGGTTTGGACCTATTCAGTGTGATTTGGCAATTTCGATCGATCTGAATTCCGGACTGCCGATGTCCGAACCAAATCACACTCCGAATAAAACCATCTGACTTGAATTGAGCCGATACGAGTATAATTGGCGAGATCTGATTATTATTTGGAATTGTATATTTAGATAAAAAAAGGTATCACTAATCCTAATTGTAACCCTAACCATAATTAAAAAACAATCCTAAAGTGTAAACCTAACCTTAACACTTGCTATAACCCTAACCCTAAGTAAAAACAAGCTGAAACTGTAACGCTACTATAAGCATTGAATGGATACTCTATTTTTCTGTCATATATTGATCTAAGCATAAAATATTAAAAGATTTTGTGAGGGTTTGTGAAAAGTACACAAGTGAACAGGCATAAAAATTTGGTTTGCACAAATTTCAGAATCCAAAAATTCCAGATATCGAGACCGGAACTAGCCAAGTCAGAATATCTGAAGTTTCTGATATTTTAGTATCGGATGTGTTTGGAATATCGGAAGCATCCAATATACTTTACTGTTTCTGATTTTCAGGACTGTGATGTAGTTAGTATTAGACTTATGGTGTTAGCTCCTTTTATGGTTAAAGTTAGCGTTGGGGTTAGGGTTTATATTAGGGCTACTGTTAGAATTAGGGTTACTGTTAAGGTTTCTGTATGGTTAATAATTAGGGTTAAGGTTACAGTTAGGGTTACTAACTGAATGGATAGATGGATAGCATTTACTGTGGTGGCCGGACGTGGTGGCTACATTGCGTGCCGGCACCGCCGCTGGCCGCGCCCACCCACACGCATGCTAGGCATGTGTCCATGGGAGTGCGGACGGCGGCCGCAGCGGCGGATAGATCCTCTCTTCCTTCAAGCCAGGGCGGGGGTGGCGCACACTGTTGTGAGGAGGACCGGCCGGATCGTGCTGTTGACAGGCCCTTGGGACCACCAGCCAGCCACTGCCAGCGCTACATGCTGTCGCTACTCATCTCTACCAGACCAGTGTGAGACTGTAAAAGTAAGTCGGGGAGACTCCGCCTGAGGTGAGAGCTGGCCTGGGGCAAATATACCCAAGTGAGCTGGCAAAGGCAATATACACAAGTGAGCTGGAAGAGGCAATATATATACCCAAGTGAAGTGAGCTGGCAAAGGTAATATATATACCCAAGTGAGCTGGCAAAGGCAATATATATACCCATGTGAAGTGAGCTGGCAAAGGAAAAATATATACCCATGTGAAGTGAGCTGGCAAAGGCAATATATATACCCATGTGAAGTGAGCTGGCAAAGGCAATATATATACCCAAGTGAAGTGAGCTGGCAAAGGCAATATATATACCCAGGTGAGCTGGCAAAGGCAATATATATACAGATGTGAGCTGGCAAAGGCAATATATATACCCAAGTGAAGTGAGCTGGCAAAGGCAATATATATACCCAAGTGAAGTGAGCTGGCAAAGGCAATATATATATATCCAAGTGAGCTGAGAAAGGCAATATATATACCCATGTGAGATGGCAAAGGCAATATATATACCCAAGTGAAGTGAGCTGGCAAAGGCAATATATATATCCAGGTGAGCTGGCAAAGGCAATATATACACAGAAGTGAGCTGGCAAAGGCAATATATAAACCCATGTGAGCTGGCAAAGGCAATATAAATACCCAAGTGAAGTGAGCTGGCAAATCATTATATATACACATGTCATTTGTCATTTGGCTGATAGAAACATAGGCAATATATATACCCAAGTGAACTGGCAAAGGCAATATATATACCCATGTGAGCTGGCAAACGTAATATATATACCCAAGTGAAGTGAGCTGGCAAAGGCAATATATATACAGAAGTGAACTGGCAAAGGCAATATATATACCCATGTGAGCTGGCAAAGGCAATATATATACCCAAGTGAAGTGAGCTGACAAATCATTATACACATGTCATTTGTCTGATAGAAACATAGGCAATATATATACCCAAGTGAGCTGGCAAAGGCAATATATATACCCATGCGCGAGTACAAACTTCCCTAAGTAATGTAAAGTCTGGTACTCTGGCGCCCTCGGCTGGCCGATTAGGGGTACTGCTTGACATTTGTTCTGGAGATCCTCGTATTCCTCCCATTGACCTACCAAAAACTCAGGTACCTCAACTCCACCTACGATACCGAGGTGAAAGGTATTCCCATGATCCTTTGAACCATATTTAAATCCGCCGCCCTTCTCAACACATTAACCAGGTTCTACTGTTGCCTTCCACTTCAGTTTTCCTAGTGCTCCTCGTATTCCTGACCACGTTGCCTTTCTCTGATCATCGACCCGAATTTCCATATCGACCACGCTGCCTTCTTCTACCCATCGACCCGGATTGCTATATCGACTACGCCGCCTTCTCCTGTCCTTCGACCCAGATTGCCATATCGACTATGCTGCCTTCTTCTGCCCATCGACCCGGATTGCCATATCGACTACGCTGCCTTCTTCTGCCCATCGACCCGGATTGCCATATCGACTACGCTGCCTTCTTCTGCCCATCGACCCGGATTTCCATAACGACCATGCTGCCTTCTTCTGCCCATCGACCCGGATTGCTGTATCGACCACGCTACCACCTTCGTTACTATTTTGTAATTATTCTGGAACTTTTGTTACTTGATTTACATTATTTTCCTATGTGCTACGAATCCCTACTTCTCAAGAAGACCATTCCAGCTGTATCATTGTTCTGGACTTAAGTTACTTTCCTTGTTTCACTAAAGATTGTTTATTTCTACATGGTTTCCTGAATTCCTTACTCCTTCGGCTTGCCATCGGGTTCCATACTCATACTACACAGGGGTCTCAAACCCTGCATTACATAGGGGCAAATATATCCATATGAGCTGGGGGCAATATATATCCATATGAGCTGGGGCAATAAATACCCATATGAGCTGGGGCAAATATATCCATATGAGCTGGGGCAATATATATCCATATGAGCAGGGGGCAATATATACCCATATGAGCAGGGGGCAATATATACCCATATGAGCTGGGAGCAATATATATTCATATGAGCTGGGGGTAATATATATCCATATGAGCTGGGGGCAATATATACCCATATCAGCTGGGGGAAAGATATACCCATATGAGCTGGGGGCAATATATCCATGTGATCTGGGGCAATATATCCATGTGATCTGGGGCAATATATACCCATATGTGCTGGGGGGCAACATATACCGATATGAGCTGGGGGCAATATATATCCATGTGAGCTGGGGGCAATATATATCCATGTGAGCTGGGGCAAATTTATATATCCATGTGAGCTGTTGGCAAATACAGTCAGGTCCAGAAATATTGGGACATCGACACAATTCTAACATCTTTGACTCTATACACCACCACAATGGAGTTGGAATGAAACTGTCTTCAGTTCCTGCTTGTTCTTGGGGCATTTTCCCTTCCGTTTTGTCTTCAGCAAGTGAAATGCCTGCTCAATGGGATTCAGGTCAGGTGATTGCCTTGGCCATTGCATAACATTCCACTTCTGTCCCTTCAAAAATTCTTTGGTTGCTTTTGCAGTAAGCTTTGGGTCATTGTCCATCTGCACTGTGAAGCGCCGTCCAATGAGTTCTGCAGCATTTGGCTGAATGTGAGCAGATAATATTGCCCAAAACACTTCAGAATTCATCCTGCTGCTTTTGTCAGCAGTCACATCATCAATAAATACAAGAGAACCAGTTCTATTGGCAGCCATACATGCCCACGCCATGACACTACCACCACCATGCTTCACTGATAAGGTGGTATGCTTAGGATCATGAGCAGTTCCTTTCCTTCTCCATACTCTTCTCTTCCCATCACTCTAGTACAAGTTGATCTTGGTCTCATCTGTCCATAGGATGTTGTTCCAGAACTGTGAAGGCTTTGTTAGGTGTTGTTTGGCAAACTCTAATCTGGCCTTCCTGTTTTTGAGGCTCACCGTTGGTTTACATCTTGTGGTGAACCCTCTGTATTTACTCTAGTGAAGTCTTCTCTTTATTTTTGACTTTGACACACATACACCTACCTCCTGGAGAGTGTTCTTGATCTGGCCAACTGTTGTGCGGAGTGTTTTCTTCACCAGGGAAAGAATTCTTCATTCATCCACTACAGTTGTTTTCCGTTGTCTCCCGGGTCTTTTGGTGTTGCTGAGCTCACCGGTGCGTTCCTTCTTTTTGAGAATATTCCAAACAGTTGTTTTGGCCACAGCTAATGTTCTTGCTATCTATTTGATGGGTTTGTTTTGTTTCTTCAGCCTAATGATGGCTTGCTTCACAGATAGTGACAGCTCTTTGGATCTCATCTTGAGAGTTGACAGCAACAGATTCCAAATGCAAATAGCACACATGAAATGAACTCTGGGCCTTTTATCTTCACATTGTAATTGGGGTAATGAGGGAATATCACACACCTGGCCATGGAACAGCTGAGAAGCCAATTGTCCCATTACTTTTGGCCCCTTAACAAGTGGGAGGCACATCTGCAAACTGCTGTAAGTCATACACCGTTCACATGAGTTGGATGTACATACCCTCAAATTAAAGCTGACAGTCTGCTGTTAAAGCACATTGTGTTTGTTTCATTCCAACTCCATTGTGGTGGTGTATAGAGCCAAAGATGTTAGAATGGTGTCCATGTCCCAATATTTCTGGACCTGACTGCATATATGTCCATGTGAACTGGGGGAAAATATATATCCATGTGAGCTGGGGGCAAATATATCCATATATTCAGGGTGTGTGTGTCTTTTTAGGGGCTCCTCCATATATTCAGGGTGTGCGGGTGTGTTTTTAGGGGTTCTTCCATATATTTTGGGTTTGGGTGTCTTTATAGGGGCTCCTCCATATATTCAGGGTGTGTGGGTGTCTTTTTAAGGGCTCCTCCATATATTCAGGGTGTGCGGGTGTGTTTTTAGGGGCTCCTCCATATATTATGGATGCGTGGGTGTGTTTTTAGGGGCTTCTCCATATATTCAGGGTGTGCGGGTGTGTTTTTAGGGGTTCCTCCATATATTCAGGGTGTGCGGGTGTCTTTTTAGGGGATCCTCCATATATTCAGGGTGTGTTTTTAGGGGTTCCTACATATATTCAGGGTGTGTGGGTGTCTTTTTAGGGGCTCCTCCATATATTCAGGGTGTGTGGATGTCTTTTTAGGAGCTCCTCCATATATTCAGGGTGTGTGGGTGTCATTTTAGGGGGGGCAGGATTTCAGCCTTCGCTCCAGGCAGCACAATGTCTTGGGCCGGCCCTGCATATACACCTACTCAAACCCACCTGATAGACTGCCATTCTCACTTCGAGACAGTACTCAACAAAGAATACCAGCTTGGAGACCCTGGGGTTAAGTGATTTTTCCAAACAAACAGGGTTATTCAAAGAGAATCGAAAAGTCACCGCACGTGAGATTTGGCAATCCCATTTCAGCGACCCTGCGATGTATTCAGCAAGCACCACAGGGCCGTCGTATTGCAGGGAAAAGCCGCTGAAAACCTGCCGAACACTCACTGCAAAACCCGGTGAACGTACACCGAAACCTGCAAAAACATCTGGATTAACCCCGCCAAAGAAGAGAAAACCGAGCAGGAGCCGATCAGAGCGCAGAGCAGCCGCCGGAAAAACTCGACACCGCAGACGAATGAAAAAAAAAACAGTACGCTTGAATGTTTGAAAAGTGAAACGCTGTTTGCAAACAAATGTCTGAAAATTACATGTACGATCCAATAAATGATAATAAAAGGGCTGTTACAGAAAAAAGAAAAAACGTTTAAAAAGAAAAAAATCAGAAACCTTTTTTTCCACAAAATCACTATTTTTTTTTTTTTTTTTTTTTAAATATCCTAAAAAAATCTATAAATAAAGAGACTCTTTACTGCAGAATATTATAATAAACGGTTTATTAGATATTGAATTAAAGTGGGAATATTTTTAACATTGAAGCCTATGGGATTTGCCTGAATAAACCTGTCGAATGAAGCAACCGAATGGCAGGGCATTTTGGCAACTTTTCACTGCTGCTTTTTGTTCTCTGAATAGACAAAGAATTGCTTCTCTATGGGGATTTCACTGCCCTCGAACAGGCACCGTATGTGCAGGCAATTCACCAACATTTGGCGAACTGCCTGCTCTCTTAATGGCCGAATGGCCAGGAAAGGTAAACGAATGCTGAATTTCAGCGTTCGGTTACCTTTCGCCAGCAATTCGGATCTCTTAGAATAACCCTGATAATCACTTCACCTTCACTACCATGGTTAAGTAGACTTGATATTTAAAATTCCCTGAAGAAGGCCAGCATCGAGTACACTTGATCTGCACAAATTGTGAAGCAATGCAAAGGAATTTTGTTTACTGGAAAGCAATTCATTTGCAGATGGGCTACAGAATGTGCCCTAAGTTTTTAGTACCTTGGACAAGTCTTCCAAGCTCATGGAGCTGGTTGAACTGCTAAGAGTTCCTTTTGTCTTTTACAAAAACACGGATCACCAGCTATATTATTATACATACAGTAACACTTTATGGCCAGCAGGGGGAGACCTCTGCTTGTCAATTAAGCTTACTGTCTCTAAAATGTATCTAAAATGCGTTTTATGAAGTGTACATTAATCTTTACGCTGTCTGCAATGGAAAGTAGTTTTCCATAAATCCACTGAATCCTGGCAGTGGTTTTTATAGGAAACAACTCAGTAGTGGAAGAGATAACCAGAGAAAAGAGGTGGGAGCTACTTCGAGCCTCAATTGGGGCTTAGCCTCTTGATGATGATACTAAGAAAGAAAATGGTGAATGTGTTCATCCTTGGCCGTCACTCCTCCTGAGGCCCCATTAGAAATAATATAAAACACCTTCGACTCCTTTATTTCAACAAAAACCCAATTTACATAATGTTTTATGTTTGTGTAGAAATAAAGGAGTCAAAGCTGAAATAATTATTAACTTTTATTTTGTTTTGTCTTTCTAGTAAAGTCTACACCCAAATGGAGTGAAGTCCAAGGTTGAACACATCTACTACTTTTTTCTTAGTGAAAGAGTTAACACTGTAGAAAAAGGGGGAAAAAAAAGGATTAAGAAGCCCATTACTTCACTTGGTGCCACATTCAGATAATAAGTGATTACGGTCGAGCTTCGAAAGCCCATTCCTTACATAACAACGACACACTGGCGCTTTCCCACAGGGCGCCGCTATGTCCCAGACCCAAATTCCAGGAAAATGAGATGATTAAGGCCTTAAGGGCCGAAACTTCTCCTTGAGTATATCCATACTCCAATAAAGATCCATGTGCACTGCACCAAGAGTGCCTCTCAGTTTCCTAAAATACCCTGGTACCACAGTGCGCCGGGCAGTGTGCCACCTCCTCGGTCCGTATGCAGGACATTGGATGCATATAGCTCTGAGTGCCCTACTGCAGCTCTGGCGTAACAATACTTACATGAGCTCGCTCAGAGTTGTGCATCTCTCCATTAGGTTCAATATGATACAAATGGTGGCACCCAGTGGCTCTAGCACAGTGTTTCCCAAACCTGTCCTCGGGACTCTCAACCAGTCCAGATTTTGCAGATCACCTTGGGGAAACGCAGACTGAATCCTGCAATCACTGAGCAGCAAATCATATCACCTGTGCTGTGCTTCAGATATCCTGCAAACCTGGCAAGGTGGAGGGTCCTGAGGACAGGATTGGGAAAAACTGCTGTAGCAGAATCTTTTACCGGTCCCCACTGTTACGATTAAAGCGCTAATGCACGGGCTCAGTCGGAAAAGGGCAGTCAGTATGGAGCCACTAATGGTCAACGGGTCGTGCACAATTTATCCATTGTCGACCTGCTATTTTTGGCTCTTTTGGAATATGGCCCTCATTTTTTTTACATTTTGGCACATCTTAAGATAGCTTTGCATAATGAGGCACCTAACTTAATCATTTGTTTTACATTTGGCACATCTCATGTAAGCTTTACATATTGAGGATCCTAACCTTTTAGATTTTGTAAATTCTACTACTTTAGAAAACAATAATTTAAATCAATTTTCTTGATTAGAAAAACCAGAAAAGCTTATTTAAAATATCCGATACTCCATAATATAGTGTATTTGTTTTATTTTCTCAAATCAGCACTGAACAATAAGAAAAATCGGAATAAAAATGAATATGTTTTGTGTTGGCAGGAAGCACCCGGACTAATTTTTGTAAAATCAGATTTTGGACTAACAATATGTTTCCTATTCCAAGTTTTGAATGAATTTGCACATGGCTTCGTCCCACTCTTCATTAATCACTTGCAGAGGTGCGGTTTAATAAAGTAGCAGATTTCAGCCTGTCAAAGTAGGTTTGGTAATTAATACAAATTGACTGTTGATAATTAGCTGCAGAGAATACTACGAGATGTGAAACCTCTGGATAACAATGTATATCACAATTTCATGAATAATTTGTCTTCATTACCGAGTGTCAGATTTTCGCACTTTTTGGCAGATGAATCATGGATGATCACTAGCTATATCTGGAAACAATTCTGCATGACAGCTAAAACTAAAATGCTCGATAAAATGTTCAACAGAAGACAGTTTTAACAGTGTTTAATGTAGTAATGCTCTTATGTGGTTTCCCAGTATTATTGCATTATATTCAATAGGAAGAATAGGAGTTGGGTTTGCTTATTCCTTTCACAGAGACTGATGCTGGGTCTGCAGTTATACAAATGTCTACTTGTGTGTAATGTCCGTGCATGGGGGCTACTACATGTTCACGCAGAGGGTCTGTGCGTGACAATGTATGCGACGAAGCAATCCATTGATGTGCCAATAATTGGATGCTAGTTAATTAGGCTGAATATTTCAAGGACTGGATACATCATAATGAGACAGTTTATCAAAGGGAAAGCTGTTATAGAGTCAAGATTTAATCTGCTCCTTGGTCGTTACAGTTTGCCGCAGTACCTTCCAATGCCACTACCTTACTATAGAGCTGTTTCTCCCAGGCTAGAGAGGTTTGATTGCCCAGGTTCTTCTGGATTGCACCCTTTATAAATTAGATTTGCCCTTCATCCTGTGCCAGAACATTGTTTGGTCAAGTAGCTGATGGTTTATGTGGAGTCCAGAGACCTTCAACCTTGTTGTCCAGAAACCCTCTACCTTACTACCCAGAGACCCGCCATCTCACTGTCGAAGAGCAGCTGTCTGCAATCCAGAGACCGCCAGCTATGTTGTCCAAGACCCACCACTTGTATTCCAAGACCCTCTGTCTGCAATCCAGAGACTCTCCTCCTTGCTTTCCAGAGACCTTCCACTTTGCTGTCCAAGACCATCTGCCTGCAATCCAGAGACCCTCCACCTTTGTCCAAGACCCACCTTGCTGTCCAAAACCATTCACCTGCAATCCAGAGACCCTCTGCCTTGCATCTAAGACTCTCCACTTGCAGTCCATATACTATCTGCCTTACTGTCCAGAGACCCTCCTGCCTTACTGTCCAAGACCCTCCACCTTGCTGACCAAGACCCTCAACCTGCAGTCCAGAGACCCTCCGCCTTACTGTCCAAGACCCTCCCACCTTGCTGTCCAAGACCCTCCACCTGCAGTCCAGAGACCCTCCACATTACTGTCCAAGACCCACCAGAATATACGAATACTAGAAAAAAGAAGACAATGTTAATTGCATAAATATTAAAAACGTAATTCACCTTCTCCTCCACTAACACTAGTAGAACCCATTCTAATTATTGTCTTCTCGTTTGTATTTGCATGTCTGAGATATTGGTATTGTCAGGAATATCTCTGTTACTTAGGAAATAAGTGTCACGTCTCGACCCTGCCCCCTGGTGGTGGGAGCAGGGATTTGCCAGTTTGCTGGTTTTCGTACTCAGGCTCTGCAGACTATCCCTATTGGGCTGATGGTCACATGACCTGCTCAGCCCTATATATAGGGCCTACAATGCACTTGATCCTATCTGGATTTCTGTGTATGACCCTCTGGCTCTGGTTTCTGGATATTCTTTAGTCTGTTCCCTAAATTCTGATTCTGTATTTTGATATCTCGTGTATGACCTGGCTTGGCTTCTTGGACCTCTCTTCTGTATGTAACTTATCTGTTTAAGGAAATTCTGTTTATATTAAGTTTGTTTCACTCAACATGCATTTGGCCACGAAGCCATTTGGTGTTGAGCGGTACCCAGGGCTTTGTCTGACATCCCTGGCTGGGAGTGCTACGATCAGCAGTCTTTACGGTTTTGTTATCTGTCTATTTATATTAAGTTTGTCTCACTCAGCAGGCATTTGGTCACAAAGCCATTTTTTGCTTGAGTGGTACTCTAGGCTTTGTCTGACCTCCGTGGCTGGGAGTGCTAGGATCAGCAGTCTTTACTGTTGTGTTTTCAAGTACAGAGTTCTGCCCTGCAGGTTGCTGCATTCATTGTGTCTATCCTCAGTTCTGACTCAAGGCTTTGTCTGACCTCCCTGGTTGAGAGTGCTAGGATCAACAGTCTTTACTGTTGTGTTATTCAAGTACCGAGTTCCGCCCTGCAGCTTGCTGAATTCATTGTGTCTACTCCCCGTCCTAAGATCTGTCTGTAGATGAGAAATCTTACCCAGTGCAGGGCTTCCTCTTGTGTCTGTGTTCTGCACTATCATCTCGTTTTCAAGTTCTGCAAGTGGGTGCTGGACTCTGCTATAAGCTGCAAACCATATACCTGCCCTAAAGGCTTCAAAATACACAGCCAAAAGGCTCCCCATCACCCTATAGGGGGCCTACCGTTACAATAAGATCTCCCATGAATTTCTTTGCTAACAGTCAGGTGTGGCCATTTTCCCCAGAAAACTGAATAGATTGTATGGAAAAATATGGAATTTATTTGTCTTTCAGTAAAGGTCTTCGATCCCTGACCATCTGATTAAGGCTGGGGTCAGACCAGCGCACTTTTAACGTGCGTTCTGGCGCACATAATTACGGCCGCACTAGCAGCAGATGACGGGCAATGACGGCCAATATACGATGTATGGCCGCACAAAAGTCCGGCCGTGCAACGCAAGTGGAATTTGAACGCATTTTTCTGAGAACGCTGAACCGCTAGTACTGACGTACTGAGTGCTCAGCTGCGGCATAGCGGCGTGTGTGCGTGATTAGGAGATGTCAGACACTGCTAATGTCCAGCCTACATAACGTCCAGACGCAAAAAGAGTTTTATTGATGATCCATACAAAAATCACACCCGAAAATGCGCCTCGTCTGACCGTTTTTGCGCGTTCCGTGAAAAAATACGTCAATGCGTTCGGACGCACTTTTTCACGTTCACGGGGAAAAATGCTTTCGTCTGACCCTAGCCTTAACGTCCTCTTGAGATTTAAGCACTTGACTACCAAATGGTTTTTGTTGGAAAAAAATGCTATCATAACATTTATTTCAGACATGGGATGTGAAGTTAACAACTACAGTATAAATTGTTATTCGGAGATAGTTAGAAAATTTAAATAATGTTAACTGGCCCCCTGTTTTTGTTTTTCATCTATTTGTCAGATTTTGTGCTCTAGATCAGTGTTTCTCAAGTGGTGGGTCACGACCAAAAAAGTCGGTCGCGACCAGGGGAGGACTGGGTCGCCCCTCTCTAATGCTTGGAACCCACTGAAGCGTCTTACCTGCAGCAGCGGGTCCCAGGCAGTACGGCTACTTCTGAATGTTCCCAGGTGCCACCTGGGGCCCGCTGCATCAAGTTAAGAAAGATACTCTGTAATTGCAAGGTCGGGGGTAGAATCTGTAATGGGAAGGTATGGTGGTGGGACTCAGTGACTGGCAGCAGCTCTTTACTCCCAACACTATGAGCCACTTTGCACAATGCACATCTCAGTGAAGCAAAAGGCTGTTGATTAACAGGGGGGCTCCCTATGTATATTTGATTGTGTTTTTCTCTGCCCTTTTGTTACTCTGGCCTTTTACCTATTTATGCAGCCTTCTTTCTGAATATCGTTTATTCTGTCTGTCCATCTATATCTGTGTGTCCTGTGTATTTTTCGTTCTGTCCTCGTATCTATGTCGTACTCTCCATTTCTCCTCATCTCTCTCCTTTCTCCCTCTATCACTCTCTCCCTTTTACTCTATAAATCTCTCTCTTCTTCCTTTCCTGCCTTCCTCCTGATGTGATAATCCCTGTAGAAAACTAGACTGTACACTGAGAATTCTCAGCAGAATCACACATTGCTTCCTGATCCTGGCCTTCCTGCATACCAGGGACATGCGGTGAGGTCAGTGGTTGGTGAGGCACTGGCTAGTATCAGAGTCAGATATACGCAGGTTACATAGGTTCAGTGCTCCCAGGATCTGGCTGCTCTCAGTGCTCCCCAGGAACTGGCTGCTCTCAGTGCTCCCCAGGATCTGCATCATCCACTCCAGGCAACCGTGCACTGCCCCCTCCACCTGCAGGGAGGACACAGTGAACAGTCACACCCCGTGCACAGCCCTGCACCCACTGACTGTGCGAGATGAGGACAGTCAAATGACTGTCCTGCGTCAATCAATGCATGGGAGGCATTTTTTGATTGGCTTGGAACAATGGTGCTTTTTCATTGGTCCAAGCTACTCCATTGTTATTCAGTCCCTCTCTGAGGCACTGCAGGTCGTAGATTCAGGAAGTAGGCAGCGCCAGACGCGCACTGCAGACCTCAATCTCTTGGCCAGCTTGAGCTTATGCGATTAGAGTAGCGTTCTGCTACGCAAATTGGATAGGCTCAGGGAGGGCAGACTGCTGCGAAAAAATAATGTTTGCAGCGGCAGAGACAGATGTCGGGGGAGCATGGAGCAGGTGAGTTTGTTAAGCTTTTTTATATTTTATTAATCATTCAGTAGTGATTTAAATTAGAGTTGCTTTGTCTACCATCACCTCAGACTTTGATACACTTACTAAGAGCAGGAAGCATCCCCAGTTTTCCAATAAGTTATACTTAATTCCATATGTTTCAATTAGTTTATTTTACAGCAAACACTTTCGTTTTTGCTAGTGCTGTGATTACTGCACTATCCTTTTTGGAAAGAATCCCTGTTTGTTTACAAGAATTGTTTAAAAAGTGCATACATTGTAGAATATTGCACACGTTGTTTTGTGGAATAAATTATGTTTCAGAAATTCAATTATTTTTGGGTCGCGACTTAATGACCAAGGACAATTGTGTGTCCTGAGGGTCCACAGGTTGAGAACCACTGCTCTAGATGGTATCCTTTTATCTTTACACAATTTCGAATGGGGTCTGCATTATTATCATACAGCCAGAAATAGCCCTTGTGTTAGATACATAACTATGATAAAGACAAATAATAAAAATGGTCAGATCTCCTGCTTATGGGGATTTGTAGTGATGATAATAAGATTATTAGCAATGCAGCTTCCACAAAATACCAATAGAATATTAAAATAATATCTGTATGTGACATATGGAAATTACAGTATCACCTTGTATCTGTACTTAAAAAAAAAGAGTTTTTCAGTCATTATACCCCCTGAATCTTATCCCTGTACAGCAGTGAGTGACCCCACAGCTCTCCCTGTATTCTGCCACATCCCTGACCGCTGTAATGCAGCAGTAATCTTTTTGTTGCAATAAGGTTTAGGGCTGCTATTTCCACTTATATACTCCCTTTTATGTCTCTCCAGGGTGCTTGGAGAGATATAAAACAAAGGATTTCATTTCTCCACAGGGGGCACACTAATCTGTCTTTAAAAGCTGTGAAAATGGTCTTTTAATGCAAAATCGAGATAACTCGATTCTGGGTGTGAAGGGGGTTAAGGCATGACGATGAAGTTTGGGATTAATTTTTACCAGGAGACAAAGAATAAACTGACAAAACCACTTCCTTAATAATGATTTTCCTATAGTAATACAACCTATCTTTACACATCTTAATATGGTTTATTAAACACAACTAAGACTTGAGATTTTAAATCAAGTATATATACAGTACATCACAGATGATTGTCTGCAAAAAATTCAGAATTTAAAACTGCAATTAAGCCGCCCAGTTGTACTGATCATGATTCTCTGACTTTGCTATTGCTTTCAGGTTATTGACCACCCTTCCATTATAATAATCAGTTATTTTTTTTTTTGCAATGCACCTCGTTAGCCATGTGACTTATAGGGAGTGATTAGTACTCCTTTTCAGACTAACCAGATAAAACTTTACATCAAAGAAATGAACATTCTCACTATAGAAAATGTAAAAAAAATATGGTAGAGATCTCTTTTAGGCATGGTTAGGGCAAGCAATAAAAATAGATACGGGGTTAAAACAGGAGGAGGGAAGTGGAGTTGTTGTACATTAACCCCTCCTGACATCCTCTGCACATTCCTCCTGTCTTAACACTTTAGGGCCCTATTACAATCTTTGAGTTAAAATGCTCGCGCAACGTGTGAATATTTGCGCCAAGCGTTAAACGCTAATGCGCGTAAATCAACGCTTGTATTACAATCCTCACGCATTTTTTCATCTGTCGAGCAATAATGCGCATAAAACGGACGCGCGGCAGCAACGTTGCGCGCACAAATCAGTGTGCAGACTGTTTTTTTCACGTGATTCACCCAGTCAGAATTAAGAACCACAATTGTCTCACGTTAAATTTTTGCTCCTGTCAAAGTCAAACCGACGAAGTCTTGCGCTTGTCAAAGTCAACTTCTCCATTTTATTGGTTGGATATGTGTAGAATGTGTAACTATACTTTGCTGCGTGTATTTTTTTTTTTGGGCTGGTGTATTCGGGTTCGGCCAGGTTGTTCAGATTTGCCATTAACACCAGCTTTTAGGAGTTGCTAAAATTATGCGCTTAAAGGCAGTGCGTTAAAAACTGCGCATAGATTGTAATACCATCCGCATACCAGCGCACAAACGCATTTGCGCTCGCAATGTTAAGTATAGGATGCGCGAAGTACATAAAGTTTGCGCAGGTTCACCCGCGGTAGACGTATACGTGCGTTTGTTGCGCTGAGATTGTAATACGACGTTCAGCGCAAAGGGTTTTACCCCTCGTGTTTAATGCGTTTTTGCGCGCGCAAACGTCTGCGTGAAGATTGTAATAGGGCTCTTAGTCTTTTATAAAACTCACCTTAAATCCAGAGCTCTCTCTTTGCTCCTCTGTAGTCTGCAGCAGTCACATAACTTCAGGGAGGTTGATCACTCAAACGAGCCTCCAGCTAATCCAATGGCTCTCAATACCAAGTGCATTGGGAGCCTTTATTGGGCGTTGAGTCCCAAGGGTACCGAAAACCAGGAAGCTGAGATTAGTGCTTGCTGATCTCAGGTTCTGAGCAGGACTAATCACCTGAACACAGAGGGATGAATTTGGGAAGAGGTATTTTTCCCGTTTGTAGCGCGAGGCAAACGATCTGTTGCTCAGACGCTAGACTCAATTAACCTGGCGCTAACGTAAAACCATGCCAACGCTAGGGTTAGCCCACACCAGGTGATAGGGCCCTAAATAAGTATATATAAATAAGATTCCAAAACCCCAGAGTAATGTGATGCAATGATGCCTTTTTGTTGTACTAACCTGATACTTAAATTCAATATTTTAATTGCCGACATCTGATTGCTGCTTCAGAGACTCCACTTTTGGCAAATTACAGTGACCATTCGCTAAGCAGGGAAATCACCATATTTTCGGCAAAATGAATTCCCCGAAACTTGACGAAAAGCAGGGGATCTAAAGATGATTAGACCCTTTAGATTCTAACTTCCATAATAACCCCTAAAATGCCATAAACCCAGGGAAATACAATAAAAATAATAAACAATGTGGCATGCAGCCTACCCATTAACCCCTAATATGCCACTAATCAAGGAAAAAATAAAATGTATCCTGTGAGGGATGAAGCCTACCCATTAACCCTTAATATAGAACAAACCCAAAGCAAAAACAAAGGTAATGCACAGTGTAATGTTTAGTCTGAACATTAACCACTTCACTGCTGAGCCATTTCAACCCTGTGAAAATGTTTAAGTTAACGTGCACGCTCATATTAAATGTTTTATGACTTTTACTTAACACTATATATGGTCAGAATCTGCCCTTTACAATGACACCTAAATTGTTCATATACGATGCACAGAGACGGAGATACTGCAGTCCGAAGAAGTGTGGGAATCTGGATGCTGATTTCTGGTGGGGGGGCACATGGGGGGCAAGGAATAACCTGGGGGGGATTGCCCCCCTTGCCCCCCTGTAGAGATGCCTATATTTGTATCCAATCATAGTAGGTGTCCATTTCTGACAGCACTTCCCTCCCCCTCCCAGTCACGTGCGGTGTACCCCAAGGCTCAATACTCGGCCCCCTGCTATTCACGATACTCTTAAATGACCTGCCCAATGTCTGCAAAGCCTCAACTGCACACATGTACGCAGACGACACTGTAATCTATACCAGAAAACCAAATCTCCCACAGCTGGAGGCAGTGCTGCAAGAACAATTCACAGAGGTAGAAAAGTGGATCAGAGATAACAAACTTTTTCTGAATACTGACAAAATGGTAACGATGCTCTTTGGAACAGCACCTAAACTACATAAATTGCAAACACCCCATCTATGTGTCAGGACAAAATCAAATGGCACGCTGACCACAGTCACTTCTCTCAAATATATAGGAATGGGGTTAGATCCAAATCTATCCTTTGGCCCCCACATCGAAAAACTCTCATCTCAACTTTACCCCAAACTAGGTGCCCTGTACAGAAACAAATCCTGCCTGAGCCCCGCGGTAAGAAAGCAGATTGTACAACAAATGCTTATGCCGGCTACTGAATACGGAGATGTAGTGTATGCAGCCGCCCCGCAGACACACCTTCAGAAACTTACTACATTGTATAACTCATTCTGCTGCTTTATGCTACAATGTAAAAACACGACTCACCATTGTGACATGTTAAAAGAACTAAACTGGCCATCGCTGGAATACAGACGCACCCTTCACCTTTCCAACCTGGCGTTTAAGAGCTTTTCTGGGAAGCTGCCACCCTACCTGAATAGACTGCTTTCCCCAGCAGTTCCCTCATCCTATAACCTCCGATCCAGGACCAGCACCTTACTTGCAATACCACAATACAAAAAGACAGTGGCTTGATCCTCATTTTCCTACAGAGCACCGCAATTATGGAATAACCTCCCAGACGAGATCAAATCTTCCCCCAGTCTAATGTCACTTAAGAGCTCCTTACTAACATACCTCAATACGAAATGCAGCTGTAAACATGTAACATAGTGACTATATACAGAATGCGTCTGTAAACATGTAACATAGTGACTCTATTTCCTACATATTTATTTTCTGTGTTAATCTGTATATTTGTGGTTTGTTTTTAATATCTCGCATTTATTACTTTGTATTTCTGTAACATTTCAATGTTCTTGAACCCATGACATACTTGAAAACGAGAGAAATATCAATGTATCCTTCCTGGTAAAATACTTTATAAATAAATAACTATAGTAAATTTTGGTAGTGAAGAGGTTAAAGGACTAATAGACATTTAACTCATGATAACTATTAGAAGATGTCTTTAAATAGAAAAGTGAGGTAATATTACCTTTGCATTTTATAAAAAAAAAACATCAACAGGTACCCAAATGAATTCTTCTCCTTTCTCTGAGCTAAGGACATTATATCAGGTCAGTTGCTTAACATATGGTTTTCATGCTATGAAACTTTAAAACATTCTAATAAAGCAATGTTAACCCAAGGTGGAAGTTTACAACACAAAATATGTCCTTGAAAACAATTCTATCCCACTGCCGGTGAATAAATAAATGTCAGGGTATTATTTGTCCATATATTTTACAGTAACATATAACAAAAAACAATGACTGAAGCAGCAGTAAAATATGACATTACAAATTATTTTCTAAGCAGAGCACATTAAAAATGCATAATTTATATGAACTTGAATAATTGATAAGATGTTCCTCTTGTTATTTTCTTTCGACAGATTTGCCGAACATTAAAACTTGCTTCAAGCAAGTAAAAAAAGAGAGAGAGAAAAAAAAAAACAGCCCATAGAAATGTAAGGTAATTTCAATACAGTGAACAATGTTTTCTGCAACTCTGCAGGTTGCAAAACAGCCATCGTCATTTAATCTCAGCATCTAGTACAAGATGGTAATTTTACTTCAACGAAAAAAAAAAAAAAAGCATTTTCTGTATTCAGTACATTCCTGGCAGATAACCTGGAGAACAATGATTTACTGGAAAAAAAATGTATGTAATAGGATTACCCGTGTACACTTGTGGAGCGCTCGACTAATATTTCAAACTTTTGTGCTCTGCTTGTGTAAGTTATGTGTTTATGGCTTTTGTTTCTCACTTTTGATTTCCCAAGCAAGGAAAGAAAAAGAAAATAAGACTAAATAATGTATTTGACTATGCAATTTAGAACACAATGGGATAAACATTCGAAATAATCAAATGTACAGACGTATTGTGGACAGGACAATATGTAAACAAAGAGCGCTGGCATTAGATGTAACATTAACACATACTGAGTAAGTCAGACATCTATTGAAACTTACAAGTACACATAATTAAAAGGTAATATGTGCGCCTAGAGTTGGTCCAATCGTTAAGCAAGATAAGCAGTTCCTTGGGAGCCTCACATGATAGGATTGTTTGGTGTTTCATGCAGAGGGCCTTAACCCCTTCACTACCAAGTGATTTGCAAAATAAACATTGTCAGAAACCAGTTGTTTTTTATAAAATCTTTTAAAATTAATAATAAAGTAAGAAATATTTGAGTTTCTACCCATAGTTTTTCTTACTGTAAATAACCTATTTTTGGCCAGTAGATGGCGCCATCTACTGCCAAATTAAGTTACAGAGGTTTGAGCGGCTGGTTTATTTTCTTCTTTTTCTCCCTGCATCGGCTGCTGAAAGCCCGATATTTCAGAGCTTTCAGCAGCTGATTTTTCAGTTTTAGATCTTTGGACATTATTTCCACAGGGCTAAAATGTTGGGGGCACCTTCTGCAGCCCAAAAGCTAATGAAATTAGTTTGCAGCAAACAAATTTAATTTTCTTTTGAACTGCAGATCGAGATATCTCGATATCGGCGCACCATATGGTGCTTTTGAAGCTCGAGATAACCCCTTCACTACCGAAATCGAGATAACAGGCAAACTGTCAGGATTCCACCCTTACCGGCGTTGTGAGCCCTGTAGCGACGCCTCCTGCGGGTCCCCGAGAGGTGGCTGCGCGATATACCGAGGTGCTAGCGCTGCCGCGTGTTGGCGCACAAGCCGGAACCTCCTTCGTCGCTGGGTCAGACCTTCCGCGCATGCGCATGGTCCCAATGGGCCTTATGGGCCTAGAAAGATGCCGGCGCAGACGAATGACGTCGGCGCTATCCCCAGCTGCCTAACAAGACGCCCTATAAAGAAGACATCAGTGGGGTAAGTCAGACGCTCTAATATTTTGTATGTACGCTGAGCTAATTACCTCTTTTCCCCTGAGCTTCTTTGAAATACTGATTGACTGCCTTGGCTTACGACCTTCTGCTTGGATAAACGACTCTGCACCGAACTCTACCTGCCCACGACCTTCTGCTTGGACAACGACTCTGCAACGAACTCTACCTGCCCACGACCTTTTGCTTGGATAACTACATTGCACCGAACTCTGCCTGCCTATGACCTATGCTATTAATATCAACTACTCTAACGGATTAATCAACGATATACATATATAGTTACATCTGACGTCCGGTATATTCTTCGGAGAAATTATCTACCACCTGATTTACTACAAACCTGACGCCACTGGTACCAGCAGACAGGTAGCGTTATATATGTTATTCCTCCTGACTCTGATACTCGCTACGTACAGGCAAGACTGCTACACAGTGGTTCTTCTCAGATCTATTATACCTGCTATTGTCGAGGACTCCTTCCTGATAAATTTCCTGACATAATATTAGAGCCATATAATGGAACCAGCAGATTTTGCCGATACTCTGAATGCGCTTACCCGACAATTGGCTGCCTTAGCCCAAACTGTACAAGATGTAAGAGACGCCCAAGGCGTATTACAAAACAATCAGAACCGTCTAGAACAAGCAGTTCATGTGAACCCGGTACAGATTGGCGCGCTGCCCGAACCTCCTCCATATCGTGCAGAACCCATCTATGCCCCGGATTTGCACACCTCTCCCCTGGAGACCTACGACGGGAACAGACGCCAGTTCCGGAGTTTTATTACCTCCTGTCAAGTGCTCTTCTCCTTACAACCACATGTATATAATAACGATTTTACGCGGATACGCATGGTAATTTCTCTACTAAGAGGTAAACCTCAAACCTGGGCCCATCACTTATTACATACCAATAACCTGATACTCAACGAGTGGACCACGTTTTTTGGAGCTATGGAGGAGCTGTACGATGATCACCACCGCGCTAGTAATGCGGCACTTGCTTTGATGGCCTTACGTCAAGGTCGTTCTGAAGTAGAGGACTATATAACAGAGTTTCGTCATCTCGCTCTGGAATCCGACTGGAACGAACCAGCGTTATTAACTCATTTCAAACTTGGATTATCAGAGGCTCTAAAGGACGAACTTGCCCGTACAGGCACCCCTGCTGGTCTCGAAGATACCATGAGATTATGCATACGCATAGACCGACTATTGAGAGAAAGGAGAGCGGAAAGAACCGCCGTTTCTATACCCCAACGGAGAAACCCCCCACCGACTCCTCTACCGTTTCCTGCTCTACCTCCCCCTGACTCGGAACCGATGCAGGTAGGAGCAGCCAGAGGCTGACTGGATGAAAGAGAACGCGTTAGGAGGAGGTCTTTGGGTCTCTGCATGTATTGCGGGAGAGCCGGCCATCAACTCCGTGAATGCAGACTGAAACCCCGGAATATAACCGGTAAGCCCACGAATCTTATAAAATGTCTTACAAATTACTATGCACTTGGTACATCGGGTCAGCATCTCACTATTAACATATCATTACAGTGGCGGGATCACACGGAGGACCTGACTGCGTTGATTGATTCAGGAGCTAGTCAGAATTTTATTGATGCATCGCTAATACAAAAATTAAAAATTCAGTATAGGAAGAAACACTACCCCTTTTCCGTCTCACTATTGGACGGCACTCTCATTAGTTCTGGACTCGTGACACAAGAGACTGAAATCATTACCATGAACATGGGAGTACGACACCATGAAGAGATAATATTTGATATAGTCAAAACCCCCATCTTTCCTGTGATTCTCGGTATTGATTGGTTACGACTACATAATCCCAATATAGACTGGATCAAAGCTACGCTAACCTTTACTTCGGCACATTGTGTAGCCAAATGTATACGTCCACAGAAATGTATACTCAACAATAGTACGATACCTATATTACCAAAGGTCTATTCGGATTTTCATGATATATTCGAGAAAAAAGGAGCTGATATACTCCCTCCTCATCGCTCCTATGATTGTCCGATCGATATTTTTCCTGGTGCCATGATTCCATTCGGCAAAGTATATCCCTTATCTGAACCTGAATTAAAAGTTTTAAAAGAATACATAGATGAAAATCTAACTAAAGGTTTTATAAGACCCTCAACCTCTCCCGCTGGGGCAGCGATCTTTTTTGTAGGAAAGAAGGACGGAGGTTTGCGCCCCTGTATCGATTACAGAGCAATGAACGCGATAACTATCAAAAACAAATATCCGCTACCGCTCATAACCGAGTTAATGGATAGACTGAAGACAGCTAAGATATTTACAAAATTGGATTTACGCGGAGCATACAACCTGGTGAGAATCAAAAAAGGGGACGAATGGAAGACTGCCTTCAGGTCGAGGTACGGACACTATGAATACTTAGTCATGCCCTATGGGCTCTGTAATGCACCTGCAAACTTTCAATACTTTCTGAACGATATCCTAAAAAGTATATTAGATCAATACGTGATAGTATACCTGGATGATATATTGATATACTCCGATAGCCAAGAAGATCATACACAACATGTAAGAAATATTTTATTACGATTGAGACAACATAGATTGTATGCCAAGCTTGAAAAATGTCTGTTTAATGTGACCACCTTAGAGTTTCTCGGATTTGTGATAAAACCTAATAACATAATGATGGATCCCTCCAAAGTAGACGCAATACAATCTTGGCCCATTCCTGCGAATAAAAAAGGGATACAATGTTTTATTGGTTTTTGTAATTTTTATAGGAAATTCATCAAAAACTTTTCCAGGATCATAAAACCATTGACATACCTAACCAAACAATCCATACCATTCAAATGGTCAGTAGCCGCTAATGACGCCTTTTGTTACTTAAAACATTTATTCTCTACAGCTCCTATACTAAGCATGCCGGATACGATGAAACCCTTCGTTCTCGAAACTGATGCATCAGATACCGCCATCGGCACCATATTATCGCAAGTTCAAGGAGAGAATCAAAGCTTACACCCTATTGCCTTTTACTCAAGAACCTTATCTCCAGCTGAAATCAATTATGACGTCGGGGATAAAGAACTTCTCTCAATAAAATCTGCACTTGAAGAATGGCGTCATCTCCTTGAGGGTACAATACATCCCATAACAATATACACCGATCATAAGAATTTAGAATATCTAAGACAAGCAAAGAGGCTGAAGCCTAGACAAGCCAGATGGGCTCTCTTCTTTTCTAGATTTATCTTTAACATAACGTATAGACCAGGAAAAAAGAACGGTAAAGCTGATGCTCTATCCAGGAGTATAGAATCTAGACAAAGATCAGAAGTATCTTACGTATTACCCAGGAACTGTTTTCTTAATGCAACATTATCATTGTGGGACACTATCAGAAAATATTCTAAGATAAATGACAAGACGGCTCCATTGAAACTAGAAAAAGGAGTGTTCTACAAAGGAGAAAAGATATTCGTCCATCCTGAAGCAAAGAATAGTATACTAAATCATTTCCACGATTCACCCATAGGAGGTCACGCCGGAATATACAAAACAAAGGAGAGTATAGAACGTCTACTCTGGTGGCCTGGAATGTCAAGAGATATTAAAGAGTACGTCACTCATTGTACAGTATGTATTAGATCCAAAGATGATAGAAGAAAACCGCAAGGTCTACTACAACCACTTAGAATACCAGAAGCCCCTTGGCGAGATATCTCTATGGACTTCATAGTAGACCTCCCACCATCTGACGGATATACTACCATACTAGTAGTAGTAGATCGTTTCTCCAAGATGAGTCATTTCATAGCCACTAAAAGAATCCCTTCCGCTAAAGACACCGCTACGATATTCATCAAGGAAATCTTCCGTCTACATGGTCTACCCGAGAACGTAGTAACGGATAGAGGTACCCAATTTACCGCTAAGTTTTGGTTGGAATTCTGTAAAGGTCTACACATGAAACGGTCCTTATCTACCGCCTACCACCCCCAGGCAAATGGACAGACTGAACGCACTAATGCCACCCTAGAACAATACCTCCGTTGTTTCGTGACCTACCTACAATCCGACTGGAATAATCTATTACCCATAGCTGAATTCGTTTACAATAACCAAATTCATAAATCTACGTCTATGACCCCTTTCTTTGTCAATACAGGAAGACACCCCTCAATGTTACCAGGTTCTTCGCTCTATACCCCCTGTCCTGCAGTACATGATAGATTGCAATCCATCACCAGAATAACGGAAAAGGTTAAGAGAATGTTACAAAGAGCCCAATGGAGATATAAGACATATGCCGATCGTAAAAGAACCCCTGCTCCATTATACGAAGAAGGAAACCGAGTATGGCTATCTACCCGATATATTAAATTGAACTGTCCTTCGAAGAAACTGGGCCCCCGATTTCTTGGGCCTTACATGATAGAAACTGTCCTCTCGCCTACGACGGTTCGTCTACGGCTACCGGCCTCCTTGAAAATACATCCCGTATTCCATGTCTCGTTGATTAAACCACAGATTACGGATCCTTTCACCCATTGTGGTCTCCCTCCTCCGGGCCCGGTGAGCGCCCGCGATAATGATGTCTACGAAGTATCAAAAATTCTCGACTCTCGTATGCATCGAAGACAGCTTCAGTATCTGATCCGTTGGAAGGGTTATAGCCCTGCCGAAGACTCCTGGATATCAGCGCTGGATGTTGATGCTCCGTCCCTGGTACGTCGTTTTCATACGACTCACCCTGATCGCCCACGGAGTGGTCGCCTTGTGAGGGGGTTATGTCAGGATTCCACCCTTACCGGCGTTGTGAGCCCTGTAGCGACGCCTCCTGCGTGTCCCTGAGAGGTGGCTGCGCGATATGCCGAGGTGCTAGCGCTGCCGTGTGTTGGCGCACATGCCGGAACCTCCTTCGTCGCTGGGTCAGACCTTGCGCGCATGCGCATGGTCCCAATGGGCCTTATGGGCCTAGAAAGATGCCGGTGCAGACGAATGACGTCAGCGCTATCCCCAGCTGCCTAACAAGACGCCCTATAAAGAAGACATCAGTGGGGTAAGTCAGACGCTCTAATATTTTGTATGTACGCTGAGCTAATTACCTCCTTTCCCCTGAGCTTCTTTGAAATACCGATTGACTCCCTTGGCTTACGACCTTCTGCTTGGATAAACGACTCTGCACCGAACTCTACCTGCCCACGACCTTCTGCTTGGACAACGACTCTGCAACGAACTCTACCTGCCCACGACCTTTTGATTGGATAACTACATTGCACCGAACTCTGCCTGCCTATGACCTATGCTATTAATATCAACTACTCTAACGGATTAATCAACGATATACATATATAGTTACATCTGACGTCCGGTATATTCTTCGGAGAAATTATCTACCACCTGATTTACTACAAACCTGACGCCACTGGTACCAGCAGACAGGTAGCGTTATATATGTTATTCCTCCTGACTCTGATACTCGCTACGTACAGGCAAGACTGCTACACAGTGGTTCTTCTCAGATCTATTATACCTGCTATTGTCGAGGACTCCTTCCTGATAAATTTCCTGACACAAACTGGAATTCCATACATATACACTAAAGATCAAATATCCCTTATCCAAAATGCTTGGGACCAGAAGTGTTTCGATTTAGGATTTTTAGGGATATTTGCATATAATAATGAGATATATTGGGAACGGGACCCGAGTCTAAACAAGAAATTCATTTATGTTTCATATATACCTTATACACAGCCTGAAGGGCGTTTTTTACATTATTTTGTATCATGCTGTCCATTCAACACATGTGTCATGCCCCATGGCAGCAACCATCCTGACACCCCCCTGGTGGTACATTTCCTGCACTGCAACCTGCATCCAGCTGTCATGTTCCATCCTGGGAACCCCTGAACCTGCATTCATTCTCTGCAACCAGCTTCATCCTGGAACCCCCCTGGTGGTGACTTCATGTACTAGTGATAAACAGTTAAATCACAAAACACACGTGACAAACACAAAATAAAGGTGCCATGCCCCAGCCAGCACATTGCTGAATCAGAAGAGGGGGTTCCCGCTATATGGCGCTCCTCGCTGAAAAATGGGTGATTCTATCTGAAGAGATCCCCTTGTGATTTGGGCTCCTGTTTTCAACAGGTATCTCTAGGACAGCAAACAAAGCCCTTGTGGTGTATATATATATACAATAACATGCAAAATACGTTAACATTCAAAATACGTCAAGACATGCGCATACATAGAGTGGATACAGTGGCTAGATGTAGCACAGAAGGTGTTAGTCTCTGTCCGAGATTGCCATCTAGTGGCTAGTGGGCATATACCCAAAGTCTCTTTAAAAAGCAGGCCTTGATTTCCTTCTCCTGGTAAAATGCATCGGTTTTCTTCCTTGTTTCTCGGTTCCTCTCTCTTGGTCTTGTGCCTCCAAGACAGAGAGTTGGAGTTAGGGAATTGTATCTCAGAAAAATTCCAGAAAAAATTGGAGTGGATTGATCCACACGCACTTACGTTTTGCTCTGTCTCCCAGACGGTCTTTATTGGAATGTTTCACCGGTATGTTCCCCTCTGGTTCGCCTTCCTCTGCTCCTGCGGTGTTCCTTTATGGAGTTAGGCTTCCACGAATCCAATGTAGCCCTTTTCTGGGTGCTAGAATGGAAGTGGGGGCTGGGTTCCTTGGAATAAAAACGCTGGATGCAGGGATACGGCTAAAATCGGGGTTTAATGGGTGATAACAAAATGAATAAAAAGAACAGTGGGTCAGGCAGTAAGTGTTCCAATGGGTGGAGATGGGTAAAAAGTCCTCCAAAACGCGTTTCGCTAGGTTGCCACTAGCTTCATCAGTTGGATGGACTCTATTTTACAGTTCGAAAATTTATACAGTACAAAAAAGGCGCGAATCGTAATTCGTTCGTAAGCGCATGCGCGAAAGTTCGTTTCTTTGTAGGTGTGTCTTTTTCGTATGCACGGAATTCCGTTTCGTAAATAAATACAATTTTTTCGTCCGTACTTGGTTGTGGGTACGTCTTTTCGTATGTGTAGGGATTCGTTCGTTGTAAATACGATTTTTTGTGTAACTACGATTTTTCGTTCGTGTTGGGATCTGTTTCATTGTGGGTGGGTCTTTTCGTCCCTGGATGATGACATCATCTTGGTTGTCCTCTATTCTGGCTCTGTTCTTCTTCCAATAGGGAGGTGCTTGCTATGCGTTCTCAGGGAAAAAAGCATGTGCTTATTGCAAAGAGTTCTATTCTAGGCATACATCAGTCTACGAACATAAGTTATGCCAAAAAGGCTACAGTATATCTGAATATTAGATAGTCACATTATTGTTCATAGGGAGGCCATAAGTATAAATATGATTCCTCGTAGTCCCCATGGTCCTATCTAGATAGTGAGGAGTGTTTGAGGTCTAATGCTCAGTGATGGGAGTGCTATCACACATCCCTACCTATGCATAAAAAAGGAGATGGGATAACCATGTGGAAGATGGTGTTCCATTAGATGTTATACTCTTGTTAGGTTATAGGTAATTCCAATAACGTACTATACTCTGTGTAATTTGCATACATTCAGTGAGGGTATGGACACTCTATGTGGGAATATATATCGTATGGTAGTCCGGTGGGGTCCAATGTATGATGTTTTAGAGGAAATGACAGATTTCAAAGTCCATATTAAGACCAGCAGGGTGTAGAGTTCCGAATTCATATATGAATCTCATCTCTTCTTTGCCCAGTAGTTTGATTGCATCTCCCCCTCTTCTTTGCGGGTGGATTTTTTTGAGGGCTAGGAATTCGAGGTTCTTTGGATCGCAATTATGTGATTTCTTAAAGTGTAGAGGTACACTGTGCGTTTCCAAACCCTTCGATATGTTTCTAATGTGTTCTCTGACTCTTACATTGAGAGCTCTGGTTGTTCTCCCAATGTACTTGAGACCACAAGGACAGACTAGAAGGTACAGGACGTTCTTAGAGAAGCAGGTTAGGATGTCGCGGATTTTCCATTTTCCTCTTTTGTGATCTACTTCTTTAATGATTCTTTTCTTATTCCCCGTGCTCCTGCAGCTTAAGCAGTTACCACAGCCGTGGAATCCCTTTTCTATCTGGAAATACTCTTTTTTCTTTCTTGACTGGGCTGGGTATTCGCTCCTAGTAATGGCCTTCTTCAGGTTCCCTGTTCCCCTACAGACGAATCGGGGTTTTTCTGGAAGTACTTCCACCAGTGCGGGGTCCTGTCTGAGAATGGGCCAGTACTTGGAGATGATCTTTCTAATGGCTTTGTTCTGTTGATTGTAGGTGTAAATTATAGGGAGTCGGGGTTTCTGGGTGTCGTTTCTAGTTTTGTATTTCAGAAGGTCTGTCCTATCCTTTTCTCTTATTTCTTTTCTTGTCTCTTCCAGTGTGTCTGGGTCATACCCTTTCTCCTTGAACGCTTCTTGCAGTCTTTCTGTTTGTTTGTCGAAGACGTTGATATCTGTACAATTTCTCCTTAATCTCAAAATTTGGCTCTTCGGCACCCCTTCCAGCCACTTCTCCAAGTGACAGCTGGTTTTGTCTATGAAGTTGTTACAGTCTACAGGCTTGAAGAAGGTTTTGGTGGCTATTCCATTGTCTTTCCGGTATATTGTCAAATCTAGGAAGTTCACTTCCTCTTTGCTCCATTGGGTTTCCAACTTGATGTTGATATCTTTTCTGTTCATTGTTACAATGAATTCTTCCAGGCTCTGTTCTCCTCCTCCCCAAATCAGGAAAATATCGTCTATATATCTTCTGTACAAGACGATGTTTTCCCCTCCCTCCTGTACTAATGGTTCTTCCCACTCTGCCATGAAGAGATTCGCGAAGCTTGGTGCAAATTTGGTTCCCATCGCGGTTCCCTTCACCTGCAGGTAGAAATCCTCATTGAACCAGAAGTAGTTATTGGTGAGGATGAGATGGATTCCTTCGAGGATGTAGTCTATTTGTTCGGGGGGGAGTGAGTTGGTTTTTCCTAGGATGTTTTTGACGGCTGTGATTCCCTCCACGTGGGGTATGTTGCTATATAATGCGCTCACATCGCTCGTCACTAGGATGTAGTGTTCCTTCCATTGTATTTTGTCTAGATCTTGGAGAATGTTCAGGGTGTCTTTCAAGTGTGACGCTGTTTGGTTTACGTAGGGTTGGAGTATTTTGTCTATGTATTCCGACAATCTGCTGGACATAGAGTCTATCCCCGACACTATGGGTCTTCCTGGAGGTCTCGTGGGGTTTTTGTGTATCTTCGGTAAGTGGTAGAAAACTGGTCGGCGTGGATGATTTATTTTCATATATTTGTACTCATTGTTGTTAATGATTCCTAAAGCATAGCCTCTATCGAGAAATTCATCAAATTTCTCTTTCATTTCCACCGTTGGATCACCCTTGAGTTTTTTGTAAGTAGTGTAATCGTTCAAGATCCTATATGCTTCTTCTTCATAGTATTTAGTGGATAGGATTACCGTGCCTCCTCCTTTATCGGCTGGTTTCACTATAATTTCTTTGTCCTCTGCTAGTTGTCTGAGAGCCTTATTTTCATTTGCGGTGAGATTATTTCTCTTGTTGTTGCCCTTTATTTTTTCTATGTCCTGTGTTACCATTTTTTCGAAGGTACTGATCTCTTGTGAGATCATGGATCTGGGAAAGAAGTGAGATTTTTCTTTTAATCCAGTATGTTGATATACTCCTGTTGTACACTCTCTTTCTATGGGGTTCTTCTGAAAATATTTTTTCAGGCAGAGGGTTCTTTTAAACTTCTGGAGATCTATATACATGTCGAAATGGTTCACATGATTGGTTGGAGCAAATTTGAGGCCCTTTCGTAAAACACTCTCCTGTTCTTGGGTGAGCGTTTTATCTGTCAGATTAAAGATGCCTCCGTTGTTCTGTATTTTTGTCTTTTTAGTGGTTCTTGGTCTTCTTCCTCCTCTACATCCTCGTATTTTTCTCTTGGTCTTTTTCCCTGTATGGACGGTTCTCTTTCTCTTTTTCTTATTCTTTGTGGATTCCCTCTCTCTTTGGTCTTTTCTGGGCTCCAAGTTGTTTCCGGTTTCCGCTTCCTCTGCTCTTTCGGTGAAGCCCACTGAAAATCCATCTTTCTACGTTCATGGTGTGGGGTGTTGGGATGTATGCTTTCATCCGGGTGTCTCCTATATGGAGACTTGTGGGGGTATGTTGTGGTGTTCCGGTTTCTAAATTGTCGGTCCTCCTGATGGGTCCTTTTATAATGACGATCTCTTGAAATGTTTCGTGTACTGTAGTGTTCCCTGCCTGGGTTATTTCTTCCTTCCTTTCTCTGTATGTGGAGTTGGTTGTATTTTGTTGGAATGTAAGTCCAGTTTTCTACTCTTCCTTCTCCCTGTCTCTCTCCAAATCTTCTTCTTGAGTATCTGGGGGTTAGGGTTTTATAGAAGGGACCTCTCCTGGGGGGTCTTCTAGGTGTGCGCGGTATGTGGCTTATCTCCCGGTGTCTGATGTTGTGATTAGGATTTTTCCGTTCATTCTTGAACTCTTTGTCCTCTCCGGGGTCCTCTGCCTGAGTGTCTTTCTCTGTTTGTGAGAGCTTCCAGACGTTGCCTTTCTTATAATCGTCTACGTCCCTAAGGTATTTCTTCTTTTTCCTGTCTATCAGTTCTAATTCCAATTTCCCTAGGGAGGCTTCCATTCTTGCTGAGAAGTCCTTAATTTCTGTTTCTGTAGAGATGGTAATTAATTTGGTGTTGGAATCTTCGATGTTCTGATTACATTCTTCCAAGTTGGTTTTTCTTTCCTCTATGATGGCCTCTATTGTTCTAATGGAAAAGCTCTCTAGCATGAGGCCCCATTTCTCCAAGAAGCATTCCCGTTCTTTGCCGAATGCTGGGCCCTTGGTATATCTGAGGCCTCTAGGAACTATCTTATCTTTAAGATATTTCTCCAGGCTATAACCTCCCATTTGAGTCTCAGTTCTTTTTTGAGTTCGTTACCTAGGGACCTCATGGTATTCACGGTTTCATAAGGATTGCTGGGTGTCTCTCCTGTCTTGAAGATATCTTCCCCATGCTTTCCAAATTTTTTTCTGAATTCCATGGTTGGAGTAGAATATGTGTTGGTATGACAAACTTGGGATATGCAGCCCAGGGTATTGTAAGGCTAAGTGAATTGATGATGTGGGTGGGGATACCCTTATGGCGCTTCCCGGGTTTGCGTGGATATGGGTAGCGTGTATGCTGCCAATAGGGGGTTGTAGCAGAGCCTATAACTGCTACTGTATAGTGAAACAGAAGAGGGGGTTCCCGCTATATGGCGCTCCTCGCTGAAAAATGGGTGATTCTATCTGAAGAGATCCCCTTGTGATTTGGGCTCCTGTTTTCAACAGGTATCTCTAGGACAGCAAACAAAGCCCTTGTGGTGTATATATATATACAATAACATGCAAAATACGTTAACATGCAAAATACGTCAAGACATGCGCATACATAGAGTGGATACAGTGGCTAGATGTAGCACAGAAGGTGTTAGTCTCTGTCCGAGATTGCCATCTAGTGGCTAGTGGGCATATACCCAAAGTCTCTTTAAAAAGCAGGCCTTGATTTCCTTCTCCTGGTAAAATGCATCGGTTGTTTCTTCCTTGTTTCTCGGTTCCTCTCTCTTGGTCTTGTGCCTCCAAGACAGAGAGTTGGAGTTAGGGAATTGTATCTCAGAAAAATTCCAGAAAAAATTGGAGTGGATTAATCCACACGCACTTACGTTTTGCTCTGTCTCCCAGACGGTCTTTATTGGAATGTTTCACCGGTATGTTCCCCTCTGGTTCGCCTTCCTCTGCTCCTGCGGTGTTCCTTTATGGAGTTAGGCTTCCACGAATCCAATGTAGCCCTTTCCTGGGTGCTAGAATGGAAGTGGGGGCTGGGTTCCTTGGAATAAAAACGCTGGATGCAGGGATACGGCTAAAATCGGGGTTTAATGGGTGATAACAAAATGAATAAAAAGAACAGTGGGTCAGGCAGTAAGTGTTCCAATGGGTGGAGATGGGTAAAAAGTCCTCCAAAACGCGTTTCGCTAGGTTGCCACTAGCTTCATCAGTTGGATGGACTCTATTTTACAGTTCGAAAATTTATACAGTACAAAAAAGGCGCGAATCGTAATTCGTTCGTAAGCGCATGCGCGAAAGTTCGTTTCTTTGTAGGTGTGTCTTTTTCGTATGCACGGAATTCCGTTTCGTAAATAAATACAATTTTTTCGTCCGTACTTGGTTGTGGGTACGTCTTTTCGTATGTGTAGGGATTCGTTCGTTGTAAATACGATTTTTTGTGTAACTACGATTTTTCGTTCGTGTTGGGATCTGTTTCATTGTGGGTGGGTCTTTTCGTCCCTGGATGATGACATCATCTTGGTTGTCCTCTATTCTGGCTCTGTTCTTCTTCCAATAGGGAGGTGCTTGCTATGCGTTCTCAGGGAAAAAAGCATGTGCTTATTGCAAAGAGTTCTATTCTAGGCATACATCAGTCTACGAACATAAGTTATGCCAAAAAGGCTACAGTATATCTGAATATTAGATAGTCACATTATTGTTCATAGGGAGGCCATAAGTATAAATATGATTCCTTGTAGTCCCCATGGTCCTATCTGGATAGTAAGGAGTGTTTGAGGTCTAATGCTCAGTGATGGGAGTGCTATCACACATCCCTACCTATGCATAAAAAAGAAGATGGGATGACCATGTGGAAGATGGTGTTCCATTAGATGTTATACTCTTGTTAGGTTATATAATAATGAGATATATTGGGAACGGGACCCGAGTCTAAACAAGAAATTCATTTATGTTTCATATATACCTTATACACAGCCTGAAGGGCATTTTTTACATTATTTTGTATCATGCTGTCCATTCAACACATGTGTCATGCCCCATGGCAGCAACCATCCTGACACCCCCCTGGTGGTACATTTCCTGCACTGCAACCTGCATCCAGCTGTCATGTTCCATCCTGGGAACCCCTGAACCTGCATTCATTCTCTGCAACCAGCTTTCATCCTGGAACCCCCCTGGTGGTGTACTTCATGTACTAGTGATAAACAGTTAAATCACAAAACACACGTGACTCAAACACAAAATAAAGGTGCCATGCCCCAGCCAGCACATTGCTGAATCATTACAGCTCCTGTGTGCTTCCAGTGAAGTACTGGTTATTTCTCTGCTCTGCCAAACCTGATTGTTCTAGTTCATTTTGTTTTCCTGGTTCCTGCATTTATTTCCACGCTTCCCATCAACTTACAGAATCCATCCTGGTCAGTTTCCTTTATTTTCACCATCCTCCACCCCTACCAACTTGCTTCTTTGTGCTAAACTGCATCCTGGGTTCATCGTCCCCATATCCCGGTGCCACCCCGGTACCTGGGCCTGACAACATGAGATAAGATGTGGGTTTTTTCCATTTCTGGTGTCTTGTCGGCGATAAAAAGTTATTTTCATTTTGGAAAATTTCAGATAAAGGATACTCAACCTATACTACATTCACATATGCCATGATTTTCCATAAAACCACTGGCACGACCTTGTGGTTTTATGGAAAATACCATTCCATTACCCACACAGTAAAAAAAACTAAAAAAATTATATATGTATATATACAAAGTCCAAAGAGTGGCCCCACTCAAAAAATTAAAAATACGATTTTATTAATGTCGAAAGTTAAAACATAGTTACCAACGTTTCGGTTCTCTTGGGAGCCATTTTCAAGGTCTCTAACTGGATGGCTTCCCTCTTCCTTAAACTCAATCTTGCCAAAACTGAAATTCTCATTCCTCCTTCTAAGATGAACTCCCTGATATCTCTCTACAAATAAATGGAACACTCAGCCAGACGACTCAAGCTCTGTGCCTTGTTACTTTTGATTCACACCTAATGTTTTCGCCCCATAACGAGACAGCCCACGTATACAGTTGTGTTCAAAATTATTCAATCCCCAATGCTGTAAAGGGTTTTACGGAATTTAGTGTACATTTGTAATTGTATTCAGAATGAAATCCTACAAGGCCTTTTTAAAGAACCATATGCAACTAAAATGACATCGATTGGTTTTGTAATACAGTAGTAAATGTTTCTTTTGTGAATTCTTCATTGACACAATTATTCAACCCCTTAACCACTTCAATGCTGAGGACGCGCTCAGCGCGTCCTCAGCATTCCCGCTGGTATGCGGAGGACGCGCTGAGCGCGTCCTCCCATTGGGGTCAGCGTTCGGCCGGGTTCCGGCCGATCGCTGGCCCCCCCGGTGCGGGCTGACATCCTCGATGTCAGCCGCGCATCCGGGACCGCAGCCGCCGGAATTAGGTGTCATCGCGGCAGCGCGATGACACCTAATTCAGGCGCCCCCCCCGCATGTGCGGAGGAGGCGCCTGAAAGGGAGGGGGGAGGTCCTTCGGACCTCTCTCCCTCCCGTTCGGCGACTCTGCGGGGGTTAACCCAGGCATCATTTGGAAGGGCACAGCCTGCCCTTCCAAATGGTGCCTGGCATTAACCCCTGGGGAGCTGGATCGCGAATCGGCGCTGAAAAGCGCCGGTTCGCGATCCTTTCCCGGAGCTGGCCGACATCTTGGATGTCGGCCAAGCCTCCGGGAACTCCCCCTGAGGACTGGCGTCATCGTGCGTAGCACGATGACGCCAGTCCTGGACTTAACCCCTAACTGCCACCAACTGTGGAGATAGGGAGTTCCAATGAACTCCCTATCTCCCGATCCGTGGCAGTTAGGGGTTAATGTTTGGCATGGTTGGATCGGCCAGAGCATGGCCGTTCCAACGATACCAAATATGAAAGTGAAAAAGTTTGTAAAAAAAAAAAATGAAAAATAAAAATAAAATTTTTTTTAAAAAAAAATTATAAAAAGAAAAATAAACCCTTTTTTTTTTTTTTTTTTTTTTTTGGTTTGTTAATGCAGCAATATTGTTCCTATTTCAATTATAATGTGAACAATGATGCTGCACTAACGATTTTTGTATGCGGTGCGTTTGTTAAAAATAGTGTAATTTTCCCCAAAAAAAAATGTAACGAGACCCCATCTCTAATTTTTTTAACAAGCGCACCCCATACAAAATATAACCGCAATTGCTCGCATGTTAAAATGTGAAAAAAAACACTTTACACGTTGTAAATTATTGAAAATACATATTTTATTGCATTTTTTGTTATAATATACAGACATGACATAACGTATACATATAATAATGACATATTATGAATCTACCGAGTCTGACGGAAAGAACGATATATAATATGTCTGGGTCATATACTAAAATAAGCCTTAAAAACACGTTTAAACATGATGAGCAAAACCGGTAAAAATGACCTCAGCACAGGGGCGGGAAAAGCCTCAGCAGCGAAAGGGTTAAAGACTACCACTCTGAAGAACAGAGGTTCATTTCAAGTGTTTTCAATCAGGTATTGAAAACACCTGTGGATGTCACGGAGCAGCAATAAAGCATAATAAGCACCAATTAAGCAGCTTTAAAATGACTGTGATACTCAGCTCCTTCTAGACATTTACTAGTGTGGTTACAAACATGGTGAAGTCAAGAGAATGGTCCAGGAAGACAAGAGAAGAGGTGATTACTCTTCACAGGAAGGGCAATGGCTATAAGAAGATTGCAAAGATGTTAAACATACCAAGAGAGACCATAGGAAGCATCATTCGCAAATTCAAGGCAAAGGGCACTGTTGAAACGCTACCTGGTCGTGGCAGAAAGAAGATGCTGACTTCGACTGCTGTGCGCTACCTGAAGCGTAGAGTGGAGAAAAGTCCCCGTGTGACTGCTGAGGAACTGAGAAAAGATTTGTCAGATGTGGGTACTGAAGTTTCAGCTCAGACAATACGGTGCACACTGCGTAATGAAGGCCTCCATGCCAGAACTCCCAGGCGCACCCCCTTGCTGTCTCCAACGAATAAGAAGAGTCGACTGCAGTATGCCAAAAGTCATGTGGACAAACCACAGAAGTTTTGGGATAGTGTTCTGTGGACTGATGAAACAAAATTAGAGCTGTTTGGGCCCATGGATCAACGCTATGTTTGGAGGAGGAAGAACAAGGCCTATGAAGAAAAGAACACCTTGCTTATTGTGAAGCATGGCGGGGGGTCAATCATGCTTTGGGGCTGTTTTGCTTCTGCAGGTACAGGGAAGCTTCAGCGTGTGCAAGGTACCATGAATTCTCTTCAGTACCAGGAGATATTGGATGACAATGTGATGCAGTCCGTCACAAACCTGAGGCTTGGGAGACGTTGGACCTTTCAACAGGACAATGATCCCAAGCATACCTCCAAGTCCACTAGAGCATGGTTGCAGATTAAAGGCTGAACATTTTGGAGTGGCCATCGCAGTCACCTGACTTAAATCCGATTGAGAACCTCTGGTGGGACTTAAAGAAAGCAGTTGCAGTGCGCAAGCCTAAGAATGTGACTGAACTGGAGGCTTTTGCCCATGACGAATGGGTGAAGATACCCGTAGATCGCTGCAAGACACTTGTGTCAAGCTATGTTTCATGTTTAAAAGCTAAGTACTAAGATTGAATGTCACTTGGGGGTTGAATAAAACTGATAATGATGTGAGCACAGAAAAGACATTTGTGGTTATTTCATTATAAATGTTATGTTATATTTGTCTGACCTACACGTGCCTCTTTGATTTAATTGTAAGCAAGATGACTGAATGATCAAAATCAATGTCAAACTGGCCAAAACACTCAATTTCAGTGGGGGTTGAATAATTTTGAACACAACTGTATATGTTCATTTATCTGACAGGGTTATTCAAAGAGAATCAAAAAGACTTTTTGTTCTCTTCAATTCGGTTCGATTTGATGATCCCATTTCGGTGACCCTGCGGTGTATTCAGCAAGCACCACAGGGCCGTCGTAATGCAGGGAAAAGTCACCGCAAACCCAACGAACACTCACCGCAAAATCTGGCAAACGCACACCGAAACCCGCAAAAACATCTGGATTAATCCCGCCGAAGACGCTGGAGAATCCCGAGCAGGAGCTGATCACAGCGCAGAGCAGCCGCCGAAAAAAACCAACACCGCAGACGAATGGAGTGAGAAAAAAAAACCAGTACGCTTGAATGTTTGAGAAGTGAAACACTGTTTGCAAAGAAACTACTGAGCGAAAATGTCTGAAATTCACATATAAGATCCAAGGAATGATAATAAAAAGGGCTGTTACTGAAAAAAAACAAACTATTTGAAAAAATAAATAAATAAATAAATCCCAAACAAATGCCTAAACGATCCTAAAAAAAATCTATTAATAAAGAGACTCTTTACTGCAGAATATTATAATCAACGGTTTATTAGATATTGAATTAAAACGGGAATATTTTTAAGCCTATTTTGAAGCCTATGTTGAAGCCTAAGGCCCCCGGCACACGAGCGTTATTTTTACGTCCGTCTGTGCGCAAAATTTGACGTCCGTTATAGATTTGCAAAGAAGTTAATCTGAACACCACACGATGCACCTGCGCACTGTTTCACGCACGGCATTCGCGTACTGCAACGGACGTCAAAATGGCATGGACGTAAAAAAGCTAGACGGACGTGGGAAATACGTGCTGCTTCCTGTGGGCTCCAAACTCCAAAATACTTATTTTTTTCACTTTCAGTCCTTTTTTTTTTTTCAACGTCCGTAATTATTAACTTGGCCCTGTTTGAACACATTTATCTCCCGTCAAAAATTACGTCCGTAACGGACGCACTGTGCGCAGTACCTATACGCTCGTGTGCCGGGGGCCTAAACCTGCCAAATGAAACCACCGAACAGCAGGGCAATACGGCAACTTTTCACTGCTGGTTTTTGTTCTCTGAATATCCGAAGCATTGCTTCTCTATGGGGAATTCACTGCCCTCGAACAGGCACCGAACAGGCACCGTATGTGCAGGCAATTCGCCAACATTTGGCGAACTGCCTGCTCTCTGGATAGACGAATTGTCAGGAACGATAACCGAACGCTGATTTTCACTGTTCGGTTACCTTTCGTCAGCAATTCGGATCTATTTGAATAACCCTGATAGTTGTAACAATCCCAGTTTTCCAGGGACAGTCAAGGCTTTGTGCTCGGTGTCCTGGGGGTTAATTGCCCTAGAACTCTATACTGGGATTTAGCCTTGCAAAATATGAGTTAAATTTAGAGCTCCAGGACAATTAACCCCTCAGGACACTGAGCACAAATCTTGAAAATTGGGACTGTTGACAACTATGCTGTATGTAAGCCTACATGCAGGAAAAAAACGGTACTACATTTAGGCCCCTATTACACGCTTTGCGCAGCGCATTAGCGTGCACGCAAATGCGCTTTTGCGCGAAGACAAAACCATTTGCGCAGAACGTCATAGTACGACGTTCGCGCAAACGATGCGCGTTATCGTCTACCGCGATTGACCCTGCGCGAACCCAGCGCAAGTGCGTTCGCCCATCCCATGCTTACCATTGTCAGCGCGAATGCGTTGGAGCGGATGGTATTCCGATCTTCGCGCAACGTCGTACGAACGAAGTTTGCGCAAAGTATCTTAACGTCTTTGAAAACCTGGTGTTAACTTACAATCTGAACGTTCTGGCCGAAACGAAATGAACATGCACGAAAAAAAAAAATACAGCACAGCACAGTTACACATTCTACACATACCCAAACAATAAAATTAATAAATTGTTTAATTTTTTATATTTGTTGTAGCACATATACGCAGATTGACTTTGACAGGTGCAACAACCGAAACCTAGCAAATGGTGGTTCTTAATTCTGATTGGCTGAATCCCGTGAAAAAACAGTCTGCCCACCGATTCCTGCACGCAACGGTCATTTGCGCCCGGCTTTGCGCGTTGGATTTGCACACGTAAAAAGTTGAAGGCTGAAAAACTGCGCTCGGAGCGTACTACTGCGTTAATTTGCGCGTGCTAATGTTTTTTTTGCGTGTGCCCAAAAAATTGCGTTGGGCGAGCGCATTTGCGCCAAGTGTGTAATAGGGACCAAACTTTATACAGTAGTGTGAGCGCAATGTTTCTGCGAAGGAAAGAGATCTCAAAGCTTTTCAAATAATTTTAACGCACCAGCTGTCATGTCCTGACATTTATCTATCCTTATCACATTTACTGTATCTGACACAAAGGCCATTTCTGTCTGTATGTCAGTGATGCAGACCCTTTTTAAAATTGGCTAAGATAAAGAACGCCATATTGAGAGTTTAGAACCTTTCATCCCAGCAATATTTCTGTAAAGGATAAATGAATACACGGAAAATTAAAAAATGACAAATTTACATAATTTAAATTTTTTAACTCAGAAAACAAAACAACAATTTCTGTGCAAAATTTCTATTTCACCCAATATTTAATTATTAACTTCACAACCCACGTTTCAAATAAATGTCATGATAGAAAAATTAAACAAAAAGTGCTTAGTAGTGAAGGAGCTAAAGAACTCGGAAAAGTTTTATTTGTTCTTACTTAGTAATGATACCTTAAAATATGAATTAAATTGTATTATAACACTCGAATTTGGATAAAAAGCGATTACATTTGGAAGAAGGAATGGTTCCTTACAGAAAGAGCATTGAAGATGGGAAATTCAGCATGTAAGTACAAAAAATAGCCCAAAACAATCAATGCAAAGTATCTCCGTATCTATGCAGAACATAATTTGAACATTACAAAAATCTCAATTCAATTTTTTTTTAATTGTCTTTTATGTAAGGACTTAGTGTAAGGAGATCTTGTCGAAAAATGAAGGGATTAACCCATTCACATTTAAGTGATTTTCCAAAAAACATTGTCAGGAACCAGTGTTTTTTTTTTGAAAAATCATATTAAATTAATTATACAGTAAGAAATATTTGGACATATTCTCAATGTATTTCGTACTGTAATAACATATTTGGCCAGTAGATGGTGCCATCTACTGCTATATTGAGTTACAGCTGTTACAGTTGCATCTTGTGTTCCCTGCATCAGCTCCTAAATGTCCGATGTCAGGACATTCTGCAGCCAATTTTACACAGTTTTAGCTCTTTGGGCATTATGCCCACAAGGCTAAAACTCAGGGGGCACCTTCTGCAGCCCAAAAGCAAACCAAATGTGTTAGCAGCAAACAAATTTCATTTGCTTTTGTCCTTCAGAGCTGCAGATCAAGATACCTTGATATCAAGCACTGGATGGTGCCTTTGAAGCATGAGATATCTCAATAGTGAAGGGGTTAAAATAAATTTTCTCTAATGGTTGGATGTCACTGTCTTCTTCTGTTAACTATATAAAATAAGATTTATGGTGGCAGGTTTGCAGACGTCTGATAGTATAAAACATTAACCATTTTTAAGGGATTTTTTGTAAATTTCTTAAACAATCTGCCTAATTAGGAGCAAGTAAAATTATCTGATTTTCTGAGTAATTTCCGAGAATAACGGGCATCGTTCTACTCTGATACAATGGTGACCTTGCCATCGACCTGAATAAAATCGTATGATAATTAGGATGGAAATTAGGGCTGTCAAAAACTGATTGCACATTTATATCATGTTCCCTGATTACTAAAGAAATATCATCAATATCACTGGTCACTGATTAGGTAAAAAGTATCAGTCTGCTGACCAGTGGACTTATCAGGTTTTGTACTTTTAAAATAATGCCATAAATTACAATGAAGCAACTGACATATTTATAATGTGTATAAAACCATAATAAGAAAATGAGGGTGAATTTAAAATGACACAAGGTAATGTGTTTACCTTATATTGGTTAAAACAAGCTCAGCTCTTCAAAACTGATTCTGAAAATCACATTTAATCTACTTAACCCCTTAACTGGCAAGTGATTTTCCATAATCCAAAATAAGGAATCTGTGCCTTCATGGACTATCACTTTTCAGTAGCCATAAACTGAAAATGTGCTTGAAAAACTCAAAAGCGTATTTTCATACTGCATGCATGATTTGACAGGCAGATGTCGCCATCTGCTGGCCAAAAAACACTAGCACATCTCTCCATGATGCAGGGGCATCAGTTTTTCCCTGAAGGAAAAAACAGAACTACTCCTGTTCAAACTGTTTTAGAACCTTGGCTGTCATCCTTCATAACATACAGTTTAGAGACAGTAAGCTCAATTGACAGGCAGAGGGCTCCCCCTCATGGTCAAAAAACGCTACTACATGTACAATAATACAGCTGGAGCACTGTATTTCTGTAAAAGAGCAACATAACTCTAAAGGGGTTACTCAATAAGAGCCGAACTTGCCACGAATTGCACCGAACGGTGAATTTCACCGTACGGTGGAATTTTGTGACAGTTCGGCTATTCAGAAAGCTGGCAATTCGCCAAGTACGGTGAAGTTCGCGGCAGATCACCACAATTCGGTGATCTTCAGCGGTAGTGAAATTGTCTGATAGAGAAGTAATGGTTAACCTTTTCAGAGAATGCCGAACTGCACCGAAGTGTCAGTGAAATGTCCTGATTTTCCGTGATTCAGCTCGACAGGTTTAAACAGGCGAATTCCATAGGATTCAATGTAAAAAAAATTAGCGTTTTTATCATTTATTTTATTCAAACGTTTATTCTTTTCATTTGCATCAAAAGCCTGTTTATTTACTTTAAGTTTATGCCTACTTTTCTGGATTTAGGCGGCAAAATTTTTGACTCCCTTTTTTGGCGTTTTTTGCTGTAACAGGCTGTTTTATTATTTTCCTTAGGACTTTTTTTTATTATTTCCATTCATTTTTTTTGAGAAAGGATTTTACCAGGAAGGATACATTGAGATTTCTCTCGTTTTCAAGTATGTCCTGGGTGGCGAGTATGTACCGTTAGGTGTCTTGCCCAAGGACACTTACTGGAGAGGTGCTCTTGCCGGGATTGAATCCATGACTCCACAGGCTCTCTCCATGCAGAGCAGTGATGTTACCTCTACTCCACCCAGCCGGTGTTTTAAACACCTGTTTTTTAAACAGCAGAGTTTAGTTGTTTTTTTTACCAATTCGGCGACATTGGCTTTATTCAGTGGCGTTCAGCAGATCATCGGTTATTTTCAGCGTTCTTCGGCAGTCAGCATCGTTCGGCGGATTTTAGGGTGTCTTCAGGCGGTCTGTTTGGTGGTCGGCAGCAGAGGTCGGCAGGGTGATGGGTGGCGTTCGATGGCCTTCAGTGGATCCTGTTCAGGGACCCTGCATTGAAAACTGAATTAACGGCAGGGTCGGCGAATTTAAATTGCCGAAGCGCACCATATAATCTCTGAATAATCCCTTAAGCAGTTTCAAACAGTTGGTGCTGAAAATTCAGGTGCACATCCTGGAGACCATTTGCAAAGGAGTTTTGCTTGCAATAAACAAAATTCCTTTGCGATGTTCCAGAATTAGACCAGATCGAGGAAATGTGATCCCAGGGCACCAGCAAGTTATTTTGAAGATCAACTATACTCAGTCATAGTAGTGAAGGGGTTAAACACATAACATACAACAATAGTGAGTTTATTTTTCCAATCAGAGTTATTCAAAGAGAATCGAAAAGTCGCTGCCCGTTCAGTGACTTTTCTTTCTCTTCAATTTGGTGCGATTCGGCGATCCCATTTCGGCGACCATGCGGTGTATTCAGCAAGCACCAGAGGGCCGCCGTAATGCAAGGAAAAGCCGCCGCAAACTCGTCGAACATTCACCACAAAACCCGGTGAATACACACCGAAACCCGCAAAAACATCTGGATTAAACCCCGCCGAACACGCCAAAGAAACCTGAGCAGCCACTGATCACCGTGCAGAACAGCCGCGGGAGAAAGCCGACACCGCAGACGAATGGATTGGAAAAAAATAAATAAATGTACACTTGAATATTTGAAAAGTGAAACGCTGTTCGCAAACAAACTACAGAACGAAAATGTCTGAAATTTACATATAAAATCCAATGAATGATAATAAAAAGGGCTGTTACAGAAAAAATGATTTTAAAAAAAAAAAAGAAAAACATTTCGCAAAAAAAATCCCGAAAAATGTTTGAAAGATCCTAAAAAAATCGACAAATAAAGAGGAGATTTTTACTGCAGAATAAAGTAATAAACGGTTTATCAAATATTGAATTAAAACTGGAATATTTTTAACATTGAAGCCTATGGGATTCGCCTGTATAAACCTGTCGAATGAAACCACCGAATGGCAGGGCATTTCGGCAACTTTTCTCTGCTGGTTTTTGTTCTCTGAATAGACGAAGCATTGCTTCTCTATGGGGATTTCACTGCCCTCGAACAGGCACCGAACAGGCACCGTACGTGCAGGCAATTCGCCAAGATTTGGCCAACTGCCTGCTCTCTGAATAGCCGGATGGCCAGGAAAGGTAACCGTACGCTGATTTTCAGCGTTCGGTTACCTGTCGGCCACAATTCGGAGCTCTTTGTATAACCCTGTATGTTACAGTTTGTTGGGTACATTTTAAACATATTTTTGGCAGATTAGTTTACCTGGCGGTTTCCTGCGTGGCACGAAATCTCGGACATCACGATTTTGGACATACATCGAAGTAGACATACATTTGTCTTTCTCAATATACATTTCCGCAAACTTTCTATGATAAACCGCCAGAGGAAAAAGAAATATGTTACTGTATCTCATGGGATAAGTGTCTCCTTCGGATTCCGCTAGAGATCCAAACATTTAAATATATGGAAATATTTTCCCGCACGGCCTCATTGCACCTTTGAAACACAATGACATTCTGTACTCTTGTCAGCTCTAATTGTCAGACCCATTTAAAAGTCATAACTCTTGCCATTAGAATGCAGCGTGTTGGAACCTGATATTATTTTTTTGTTAGATGACAGCTCTATACGACGGGAGAGAAAAAAGACGCGGCCTTTCAAAATAGGGCAATATATTTGTAACAACCTCTTCCTTGGTTCATGTATCTTTTTTATTGTTCTTCATAAACAGGCTATTGGATCTTTTCAACTTGCCAAGTAAAATGAAAGAATTTCATCTCTTTTTTCACCTCTGTTATCTCATAATTGTCTTGTTCTGCGAGGCATGGAAGGACAAAATAAATGTATGTGCTCTTTTCAATAGTTTCTCCGTTCCAAACTCTGTTTATTTATTTTTTTACAGGTTTTCGTCTAGTTTTTTTTTATGTAGTGGTAACATGTACAAAGGCTTGATTGATACTCATATATAGGAGAGTCTGGAACGTTTTTACGAGTCTGGATTTTATTAGGGACATAAGCTTGCTTTTTCAATAATAGATTTCCAAATGCAATTTTTTCTACAGTTGTTTACAATTTGCCCATCGTGTATTTTACATTCATTAATTTATTGATACGTAGGATGAAAATAACACATGTTTTACTTTCCAACTTTAATCACAGCTCAAAATGATGTCATCTGCGTTCGTTTCTATACAGAAACGAGCGCAGATGACATCATTTTTTTTTCTTGTTATGTTTTATACATGAACTGGGCTGATACCCCTGGTTGTTGCAGCCGCTCTGCTGAGTACAGGCGCAACGCCATTTTTTCTGTATGTATTTAATCACAGCTCGTTTATTATTTATCTATTGTCATGTGCGTCTCCGACTGGATGACTTCCGATTTCCTAAAGCTTAACCGCTCTAAAATTTAACTTCTCGTCTTCCTCCCTCTAAGGCTCCGTTCACACTATGCGATTTGAAAATCTAGCGTTTTTTCACGCGATTTTCATATTTGCGACGTTGCGCGATAATGTCGCGCGACGTCGTGGTTTTGCAAAAACCACCAATGGAAATCGCAAAATCACAAAACGCAAATCGCAAAAAAAGGGTCATGTACCAGCAACATGCTACCGCGACATGTGACGTTGCGCGGCAAGATGTGAACAGCTTCATTGAAATGCATTGGAGATACTACATAGCGCGACATCACGTGGATTTTGCCGCGATTTCGCAGCAAAATCTGCACGATAAATCGCACAGTGTAAACGGGGCCTAAAGCCAACATTCCTGCACTCATTTCCCTTCAGGTGAAGGGTGCCACCAATACTTCTACCTCACAGGCTTGCTGCCTCGGGGTCCTCTTACACTCTGATCTCTCCCTCTCTTCTCACCTCGTGGCAGGTGCCTGTAGGCACATGCCTACTCTCCCTAGTTATGAATTCGGCACTGATCCATCCTGCAGCCAGTTTTGGCAATCAACTGCAGGGAAGGGAGGCGGGCGCCCGGTGTACTATGCCGCCCCAGGCAGGGGGGCCTGAACGCCAAGGGAAGGCATAGCAACTCCACATGGCTATTCATCATCTCCCCTGCCTGCCTCCCTTCCCTGCAGCTGATTGCCACAACTGGCTGCAGGCAGGCTGCTCACCTTCAGGCAGTCCCATCTACAGTCAATTGCATTAATCAACCAAAGGGAAGGGAGGCGGTGTGGGGGAGTTGCCAGAGATCTAAGGGGCGTGCTATGCCATCCTCCTGTGTTCAAGCCTGCCTGTCTCCCAGTGCTGCCCTGGCATTAAGGGGTGAAAAGGAAGTCTAAGGTCAAGGAGGTCGGGCTTATAGAGCAGTTGAGGCTTCCTTCAGGATGGACAGGAGAAAAGCAGGGACTAGATCTAACAGTCTGATGCAGGAAAGGTGCTGCCAGGGCTCAGGTTATTACTGTCTTTTGTGCGGACGTGGGCCTTTCTACAGTCCTTTTGTGCCCCTGGGCATGGTTGGTGACAGCAAATTGATGTAAGGCATGAAAAAATGGCTTCATTCACAGTGTATGACTGTAGGGGTGAGAAGATTGAAAGGCAATAGTGCAATATGTTATAATTTTTTTTAAAAAAATATCAAGATAAAAAGTACTCACACTAATTAGAGCTTTACTGATGCCAAATACTCAGTTTGAGTGGTATAATCCCTGCCAGGGATGTATATTATTATGGAGCAGTGAATCTTAAATACAGAGTCATGGGCGTCTGCAGCATTGGGCAAGGGGGGGGGCACTTGTACCCCCCTGGATCAACAGGCTTAAATTATGGTAATTTATTCACTGCAATGCTGCAGTTCCTGGGCTCTCCACTAGGCTGCACAAGCATCACATCCCCACTCCACCTCCAATGCTCCCACTCACTTTGCATGCTGGGAGAGGCAGGGCTGAGATGCAGGTGCAGCTGCTCCTATGGGCCACAGGCTGGGATGCTGGACACTGGAAAAAAGGTAATGATTGTCAAATAAATACATTTTTATTAAGCTTGATGCCAGTGTCTTTATTTATGAGGAGAGGCCGCTGGTCTGAGGTCTAGTTGATCTTTCTGGGGAAGAGGGACACAAAATGATTAATAGCAATCTGGTGGGGGCCTGTGTTAAGCTCACAGAGCTTGCATGAGGTACAGGCCAGGTCAATATTGGCAGTATACAGGCACTCTAGGCAGGGTCTTGCCTAGGCAGTGGGGATGAGGACCCAGCTCCAGATCTTATAATCTAAGAAGAGAAAGGACCCTGCTCAAGAGCTTACAATCTAAGTGGAGAGGGGACCCTGCTCCAGAGTTTACAATCTAAGAGGAGACGGTTGAGGAGAGGAGATATGTGTGTGTGTGTGTGTGTGCAGGGAAGGTGAGTGGGTATAAACATATATACGTGTAGGAAGGGGGGTGTAACGGTTGTCCCCGCTTTGGCCATCATGGTGGCTTGAAACATGGAGTGTAGCCCTTAAGGCAAGTGAGTTACTGACTGGACACTGGACAGATCAATAAAACAGACTTGTTTCTCCAAAACCAAGGAGCACAAAAGCAGGACTGAATTGCCACTAAGCTCCGAAGGTTTCAAGACCGACAGATAACCCAGGACACACTCAGAAACACAAACAATGTATGACAGTAGATTAATTGTGCAGGCTGCAGGGCAGTCAACAAACTGACAGATTGGGCGAAACAGGAACTGAACTGAACTCCACTTCAGGACGATACAGGAAACATTGAGACAAAGGGACAAGAGTATCAAGGCAAACAGACAGGCTATATTAAAGAGGTCCTTATAAGCCGCCTCTGAATATATACTAAACTAAGACAGACAAGGTACATGGAACATGAAACATTCAAGAATGGTCATACAGGCAGAGGTTGGCAACAGATCAGCATACAGAGTACCAGGACCGGGCAGAAGGGATCGTCAGGAAACACAGCCGAGGTCAAAAGCCAAATACAGTGAGACAGAAATGCTTTGCAGCAACACAGGGTACATGAACTAGACAGAACCACCATGAAACTCCACAAACCGTCAATGAGGCTCTGTGCTGCTGGGACAGCACGGCCAAACACAACCACAGGGGAAAACCGACATGGAGACCCTTCACCACCAGGGAGCAGGGTCGAGACATAACAGGGGGCTGGTGTGTGTGTATATATATTATACATATATATTTGGAGTGGGGGGCCTGGTGTGTATGCCAGTATCTGTGGGGGGGGGGTCATGGTTTGTGTATACAGAGCTGGCCTAAAAAAACACTTCCTTTAGTGCCTTGATCCTGGGTGTATGACTAGTGTGGTGCATTGAATAGCGTTAACAGAATAGAAAATGCAACACTCAGATCAGACACTTACACCTTCATTCTTCTATTAGACTTGCATCATGTTTCGCAGCCTCTGTATTACTACGCTTTATTGTCTTTTTTTTTTTCAATATAAAGGTTTTTATTAAGTACCAGTAATAAGCATAACGTAACATAGAATTGGCAGTATGGGTCACGCAGGACCAGTCGGCATGAAAATTAAACATGAAAATGAAGGTGAGCACCAATCAGTAAAAAACAGTACTTGAATTTTTATACTATGTAACTACCTAAAGTTAACAGTGAAGAGGAAGAAGGAAAGAAAGAAAGAAAGAAAGGGGAGAAAGAAAAGAAAAGACATGGTTCATTTTACATTATACCACAGTTCCAGAGGATCTGAAGGACACCCAGCCATCCCACGTATCATGGTGCAACATGAGAGTATCTCGAGCTGCAGCAAACATTTCTTCATACATGTGTATATTATCAAGACGAGTCAATACTTCAGGGATTGTAGGGGCAGAAGACGACCGCCAATGACTAGCTAGGGCTAATTTGGCAACCCCCAGAATAGCAGAGATCAGCCCTCTAGGGGACAATTGAATATTAGTAGGGAGGAAGTGTAACAGGTAAGTTTCAGGGTTTAGGGGAACCTCTATCAAAGTTCACAATTTGATTAACCGGCGGATCGCATCCCAATAGGGGCTAATTTTTGGGCATGACCAGAAAATATGAAGGAGCGAACCCTTAGCCACCGAACAGCGCCAGCACGAACCCTTTGAGAAATGTCGCAATCTGGACGGGGTAAGGTACCAACGATATAACAATTTAAGATGCGCCTCCCGCATGCCAGTACTACGCGATAATTATATACTGAGGACGTGGCATAAACCCAGTCCTCCTGCGAGAAGGTCATGTTCAGTTCTTTTTCCCATCTCGACATATATGGTAATTTCCGTAGTTTAGGGGGAGATAGCAAACTTCGGTAACATAAAGACAGCGGTTTGGCTGAGCTTTTTTTTCCTAGACAAAGCCTATGAAAGGCTGTGGCCTCCATCATAGGGATCACTTCAACCCTCTGGGATAGCAGGATGTGCTTAATTCGTAAATAGGTGAACAGTTCTTTCGAAGGAATACCATATTCCTGGACCAAGTCTGGGAAGTGCTTAATAGTGGTTAGAGTAAGTAGGTGTTGGATAAGGGTTACTCCCTGGAGTATCCAGGGTGCCAGGTGTAAGTCGGGGGATAGACTGCTGAGAAAGCGAAGAGGCGCAAAACTGAGTGTGTGAAAAGGCTTAAGTAAGGGTCTACCCCACTGCCGCCAAGTCAGGATTGAAAGGTAGGAAGAGGGAAGTATTCCTCCCATTTTGCTCCTGGGAAGGAGGTCATACCACATAAAATCATGAATGGTGTTAGGGGAGACTACAGCATTTTCTAAGCGTAACCACAGTGGGGGTTCTACTGCGTGTAGTGCAGCTAGCAGTTGAGCTAGCAGAGACGCTCTATGATATTTTAAGAGATCAGGAAATCCCAGACCACCCAGCTTGGTCGAGGCAGTCACAGCAGTAGCCGAAATCCTGGGGGGTTTTCGTTTCCAAATGTGGGCAAACAATAAACGTTGCATTCTTGTCAGGAGGTAGGTAGGGAGAAAAACTGGAACGTTACGGAAGTAATAAAGAATCTGTGGGAGGATTGTCATTTTTAAAGATGCCATGCGGCCTAACCAGGACAGCTCCACCATTCGCCACGACTGCATTTGTTTCTCAATAGTCTGCAATAGAGGGACAAAGTTATGATGGACTATGGAGCTCCTATTTTTGGAAAGGAAAACGCCCAGGTATTTAATGGAATCCGCGCGCCAGTCAAACAAATATTTATTCTGGAGAGTGCGAAGTGACGAATTTGGAATATGCAAGGGAAGGGCTTGAGTCTTACTAACATTGTTCTTATAATATGATAGCTGGCTGTACCTAGTTAGCAGAGTAAAAAGAGGGGGTAGGGAGGTCTCCGGGTCAGAAAGGTAAAGAAGTATGAAGTCTGCGAATAAAGCTAGTTTTTGTTCTCCTGCAGGGGTGGTTAAGCCAGAGATCAGCGGGTTTAATCTTAAATGGGATGCTAGAGGCTCCAGGGCTAGTACAAATATTAAGGGAGATAAGGGGCAACCTTGACGCGTACCATTGGTTATTTGAAAAATCAGGGATAAGAATCCCATGCTCAGAACTTTCACCGAAGGGGCAGAGTATAAAGCCATAATGCTCCGAATAAATGGGGCTGGGAACAGAAAGGCCTCTAACGCCTGATGCAAAAAACCCCAATGCATGCGATCAAAGGCTTTTTCTGCATCTAATGAAAGTAGAAGCCCTGGGTCACCCGATCTATTTGCTAGGTCTATGATGTCAAAAAGACGGCGAGTGTTGTCGCAAGTCTATCGCCCCGGTACAAACCCTGTTTGGTCTGGGTGGATTAATTTAGGAAGCAGAGGCGCAATGCGGGATGCAAGTAATTTCGCATAAAGCTTAATATCCACATTAAGCAGGGAAATGGGACGGAAATTCGCACAGTGTGTGGGGGGTTTACCGGGTTTAGGGAGAGTAATCACAGTAGCCAGAAGCATCTCCGGAGGAACTTGGCCTGTTAGTTTAATATGATTGAATAAACCAGTGAGGGTAGGTGTGAGTTCCGAGGCAAATTTTTGATAATACAAGTTGGTCAATCCATCAGGGCCTGGCGCTTTACCTTTCGGGAGAGCACAGATTGCTTTACTAATCTCCTCTTCCGAAAATGGGGCGAGCAAATCCACTTGCTGAGAGGAGGACAGGGTCGGCAAGCGCGCCTCCTCTAGAAAAGTAGAGATATTCTCTTTTTGTGGGGACGGAACAGCTGGGTCAGAGCCAAGATTATATAAGGATCCATAGTAATGGGCAAACTCTGAAACAATCAGCGTCGGATCCCTCACCTGTCCGCCTCTCGAGCATTCGACTTGTGTGATCTTAGTGTGAAGACGCTTAGCTCTTAGTTTAGATGCCAGTAGTTTCCCCGACTTGTTCCCCTGGGTATACGAAGCATAATTGAGCTTGCGTAACGAGCGTTCCATCACCTGCAAGTTCAGGCGTTCCAGTTCTTTCCTCAAGGAAAGCAAGTCAGAGGCAACTTTCAGAGTTGTCTGAGTCTTATTTAGAGATTCTAGGGCATCGATCTGCTGTAAGATAGCAGCTACTTTAACATCCCTTTGTTTTTTCTTATAAGTCCCCTGCCTAATAAAATGACCTCGTACTACGGCTTTATGCGCAAGCCATACGGACGAAATAGCCACCTCCTCCGAAGCGTTCAAGGAAAAATATTCTTTCAGAACGCATGCTGTCTCATCTTTTCCAGCCGGGTCAATGATGAGAGAGTCGTTCAACCGCCACGAGCCCATACCTCTAGCAGGGAAGGTGGCACGAAAGGAAAGGATTAAAGGAGCATGGTCAGACCACGTTATGGGCCCTATCCTAGCGTCTAAAAGGTTTGGGATCAGGGTGCGATGGATAGATCAATCCTACTGTACGAAGAGTGGACATGAGAATAATAGGTATAATCCCTGATTTAGGGGTGAGATATACGCCATGCATCATATAAATCTGCAGTATGCAGAAAGTCTGTCAGACGTTTACCCAGAGATTGCACCTTCCGAGAGGGGGGGCGACCTCCAGAGGATTGGCTATCAACCGTCGGGCTGGGGGTCATATTAAAATCACTGCATACATACAGAGCTCCGGAGCTAAGTGCATGAGCTTTTTTCATAAATTGCATTTGGTTAACATTTGGAAAATATAAGTTAGCAACCGTCACAGGGGCACCATTAAGAGACCCCGTCAAAATCAACATTCTCCCCTCCTTGTCTTGGTATTGAGATGTACACTGAAACAGCCAGTCCCTGTGAAAAAGGATGGAAACTCCTCTAGATTTCGTGGGAGACATAGAATGGTATGCATCAGGGTACATCTGGGACCGGAGACGTGGAGCATCCTGGGACCGAAAATGCGTCTCCTGCAAACATACCACTGCAGGTTTAAGTCTGTGTAGGTCTCGAAATAGGCAATGGCGCTTAAATGGGACGTTCAAACCCCGTACGTTCAATGAAAAAATCGTCAATTCAGGGGAACCCATCAAGGAAGCCACGGAACAAGCTCATAATGAAAAGATAAACCCCAAGCCATACTCTCTCCATGGACCCTGACCTCCAGGAGTCCAACGCAAACACATGAGTGAACCATGAGATAGTCCAGAAAAAATAAAAATAAATAAAAAGAGAAAAATGTTTAAAAGAAAAAGGCATGAATAACAAGGACAGCAAAAATAGCACTGCGAGCCCGCAGTAAAGTGGGGTGTAAGACGCCTTGGTGAAAGAAAGCAAGGCAATGAGCCAGGTAAGAAAATTCCCACAAGGAGGGGTATCCCTGGATCCCCAGGGAAACACAAACAACTCGAACAAGTCAACAACAGTGGTCGAGCCATTAAGGGAACATGGCGCTCGGTTCCTGAGCATTGGAGAAGAGTGGTCAGCTCATGGAAAGGGGAAAACATCGCCAGAGAGTCCAGAGGCTGCATGTAGGAGAAAAAATATATGAAAACCGGCCGCTCATTTTGGCCTGACTCTGTGCCATTCCGGGGATACTTTAATTGGGGACAGTGTTGCCACTCGTGGTGGGGTGTACTCCTGCACTAGCCCCCACTCTTGGAGGAGCTGCATGCCCGGTGACACTTCAGATATGGTGTGAAGCCTCCCTTCTTTCCACACCAGCAATTTGGTCGGGAAACCCCATCTATAAGCCATTTCGTGGTTCCGAAGGAGCTTTGTAATCGGTAAAAATTCCCGTCTTTTTGCCAGGGTCAGCGCCGAGAGATCAGCGAACAGTAACAGGGCATCATACGGTGCTGGCAGAGCAGGCTTCTTCCGAGCAGCCGCCATTAGAGCTTCTTTAATGTGGTAAAAGTGATTTCTCACAATAACATCCCGGGGATATCAGCTGGAAGGTTTTTTGCTTTGGGCAATCTATGTGCACGGTCCAGGAGTAAATCTTGGGGGGTAGCTGAGGGGAGTAAGATCTGAAAAACCTCCAAAATATATGCTGGTAAATCCGCCACTACCACTGCTTCTGGGACACCCCGAAGTCGCACGTTGTTTCTGCGCGAGCGGTCCTCTAAGTCAGCAACCTTCGTGGCTAAGGCCTCATGGGCCGCTTGCAAGGCCTGGTGTCTATCCACTAAATAGTTGTGAGCCAGACAAATATCATCAGATTTAGATTCGAGGTTATCAGTTCGCTCACCCAAGTCTTGAACGTCCCTGCGCAGCTCCTGCAGCGCCTCTTTAAAATCAGCTTGAAGAGTGGAACGGAGACCCTGCAGCATATCATGCATGGACTTTTCTGAGGCTGGGGATGTCTCTGATAGGTGGTATGCACATGGTTCCTCCGGGTCTAATCCTGACAGAGAGGAGCCGGATGTCGGGGAGCCGCCATCTTGGATTTTGCAGCCTTTCTCCAGCCTGCTCGATCGCTGTCCTTCCAGCTGCCGCTGCGCCTTCGGAGGGGTCATCGCAGTGCAGAAGGGTATCAGGGCCACTAGGGAGGTAAGATGGGCTTGGTAGGACCGCTGGATGTGCCGCAGGACTGAGGGAAGAACCGAGCGCCGTTCACAGAGCTCTCACACCATGCGACCGCTCGTGCTGCGGCTAGCCACGCCCCACTACGCTTTATTTTCTAACTGTCCCCTTCATGACATTGTCAAAAGTGCAGAATATGGATGCCATTAAAATCCCTCCCCCCCTCCGGACAAATTTCTGCGGACACCCATGTACAGAGTGGCAGCAGAGAGCAAGCGCAAAAAGCTTTGAACTGCAGTCCTAACAGCAGTAACTACATTTGGCCAGCAGATGGCAATATCATCCTGCTAAATAGGTTATTACAATAAGGAATACATTGGGAATATTCTATGCTGTATCATTAATTAAAAAAAGTTTTTCCGAAATAAAAAAAAACACTTGATCCTGGCAACAGATTTTTGGTAGATCCCTTGGAAGGGAAAGGGATAAACCACCTTATGCAATTGAGCACAATCTCCAATAGGACCAGTACAAAGAGCATGATACATAGATGAAAGCTTACCATTCATACAAAAACAAGAGATAATTTTAATATAACATGATTTGACATGGCATCTGTAATAATTAAAAGCCTAAGATCTAGGTCACTGTGTCGGACTTTGAATAAAGAATTAAGTGCGCTTACAGTAATTAAAACTAGCAATATTTTTGGGGGAGAATAGTTTATAAGCTTCGGTTCCCAATCATAATTACAAAACTAATTTAAAAGTAAGGATTGAATGGGTGCAGAGAGATTAATTACAATTCTCCCTTTAGGAAATCGCGAGCAATAACATGTTTAAATATGAGACGGCAATTATTTCACATCAATTAATTGTTGTTACTATCACTCGGCGCTCTGTCACATCATCCTCTTTGCAGGGTCTAGCTGGATAAGAGAAGTAAGAAATGGCAACTTTCACAAAAATAAAATATAAATGAGTGAAAATTACCTCTTCTAGGCTATGAAATATCTCACTTTATTGATAAATAGAAGAAAAAAAAATGTTTATACTTCTCCCAAGATGTTAATTGAACGGGGAACTAAGATCAAAGGGGCTCAACATGAATCATTATTGAAGTGATGATGCATAAAACAAGTAATAAACGCAGTATGAGCACGTTCTGCAATGGATAGAGATCGATTTACAGCTGCTTTGATATTTTTATTTTATTACATCTTATTTCTGTGCGTCAGGTTTTTCCAGTCTGCCCTCTGCATGGTAAGAAAAGCAAACTTTAATCTCTTCACTACAAAAATTGAGTTAACCTGCTTTCGCATTGCGATACAATGAAAACGCAATCACTAGCACATCGAAAGCCAATTTGCAGCACTTTTTTTAAACAATCTTTATTTGCACATTCAGGTCGACAGTACAGCAAAGGCAACAAGAGTTACAAAAACATAGGAGCATCCCCACCCGGCAGATATAAGAAGTAAAAAGAAACAAAATTAAGACAAAATATGACAAAAGCAATCAGCTGTCACCCGGCAACGACCCAGAGAATTGTGAAAGGGCCGAGGGGGTTCGGGAAAGTGGCAATAAGAGTATTGCAAGCACAAACCATTCACTACAAATGATAGGGGTCGCAGATCTCTGGGACCCAGGGGTCAAGTGCTGGGAAAAAAAGTGAGGGAACTCACCCAAGATATCCACTACCCCCACCACCTGAAAAAAATTTGGCCTGAGGCGCGCTCAATACGTCAGCCGCTGCAAGTGCTAAGTTAGCAACTCGCCATTGAACGCCGTTCAGCCACTCAGCACTGCTAACTTAGCACTTGCAGTGACCCGAGTGTGACGTATTAAAGATGGCCGCCGCCATGAAGCAAGTAACAATTCCGTACAGCAAGATGGCCGCCGCCACGAAGCAAGTAACAATTCCGTACAGCAATGTTAATTTTGAGGTTTTTGTTCACCAAAGCACAAAATATTTATTTATTATTTACCCCTGCACATAGACATATATTACAGTTCAATTTCGATTTTGTTTCAGAAGTAAACATAACGTTTATTCAATAAAAACTATCATTTGTGGTGTGCGCATACAAAGCGAAATTGTGCTGACTGCTTTTCTTTATCATATTTTGTCCGAGTGATCTGAAAAACAATCTGAATCTTTAATTAAAAAATCGTCGGCCATTTTGGATTCAAAACTCGCATCCAAAGCGTTCAATGACACTGCTGCAGCAAACTGAATTGCTGCGCTGCAGCAATTCAGCAGCTGCTGAGGTATTGAACGGGGCTCTGCCCTCACAGCCGACATGCAGCACTGTCTGCAGGGGGACGACCTGACTACAGGCCATCTCACTTCAGCCAATGGCGCACGGTGCAGCCTGCTGCGGGGAATGGCCAAGGTGGCAATTTGAAGAGAGCAGGGCGTACATGTACGCCCTGCGTCTTCAAAGCCCTCCCACCACAATCATGGCATAGTACGTCCCGCGGCGGCATGGGGTTAAGCAACTCCAATTTTGGCAAAATACAGTGACAATTTGCTAAATAGTGAATTCACAGTATTTTTGACAAAATGGAATCGCCAAAGTTGAGTGAAAAAAATAGACCCTATTATCAATTTTCTTTTTTTTTACCACAAAAAAAGAGAAATAATTCACTTACATTTTATTATAAATATATAAATACATAAATATAAAAATTACATAAATACATTTTACATTATTTTTACCTTTTTTTATTCTCTGCCTCCTCAGCTGGGCTTGGGGTGGCACAGGTCTCTGCAGCTTGGCTTGGGATGGCACAGGTCTCTGCAGCTGGACTGGAAACATTTTGGGTGCATTTTGTTATAAATAAATGTATAAATAATATAATAATTACATAAATTAAATACATTTTAAATTATATTTTTACCTTTTTTTTATTCTCAGCCTCTTCAGCTGGGCTTGGGGTGGCACAGGTCTCTGCAGCTGGGTTTGGGGTGGCACAGGTCTCTGCAGCTGGGCTTGGGATGGCACAGGTCTCTGCAGCTGGACTGGAAACATTTTGGGTGCATTTTGTTATAAATAAATGTATAAATAATATAATAATTACATAAATTAAATACATTTTAAATTATATTTTTATCTTTTTTGTTCTCAGCCTCTTCAGCTGGACTTGGGGTGGCACAAGTCTCTGCAGCTGGGCTTGGGGTGGCACAGGTCTCTTCCGCTGGACTGGGGGGGCACAGGCTGTCAGTAGCTCCTCTGCTGCAGGCAAAGGTGTAACTATAAACCTCAGGGCCCAGGTGCAAGAATCCATGTAGCCCCCCCCCCGTATGAGCGTATCACAGAGCTCCACAGCAATATAATACAACAATATGTAGTGTGTGTGAGCAGTTCAGCTCCACAGTAATTAAACTCACAGTAATGTGCGGTGTGTATGAGCATATCACAGAGCTTCACAGCAATAAAACTCACAGCAATGTGCGCTGTGTATGACACTCAGAAATCCGGAGGCCTTTCACTGGACAAATGAAAGGGGGATACCCCTGTAAAACCTGCTCACATACTCCCCTCAACTCACCCTGGATGCCCCCCTCCCCCATAACAGGTACACAAATATTTGAGAAAAATGTGTTGTTTTTTTAAATTTATTTTTATCTTTAATGTAACTATATAATAGTCCTTAGAATCCCCCGGTGCCTTTTAGGCTAGGGTCAAACGAACGCATTATTCGCAGTGACCGTCAAAAAGTGCGTCCCGACACATTGATGTATTTTTTCACGGAATGCGCGAAAACGGTCATACGATGCACATTTTCGTGCGTGATTTGTTACGGATCCAAACCAGGAAACTTTGGGTGTCTGGACGTTATGTTGGCCGGACATGAGCAGCGTCTGACGTCTCCTAATCACGCACACACGCCGCTATGCGGGCGCAGTGCACTCTGTACGTCAGTACTAGCGGTTTTGCGTTCTCGAAAAAATGTGTTTGTTTGCGCTTGTGTTGCGCGGCCGCACTTCTGTGCGGCCGTACTTCGTATATTGGCTGTCGTTTGCTGCTTCTATGGGCGTGATTAAGTGCGGCTAAACGCACGTTAAAAATGCGTTAGTCTGAACCAAGCATTAGTCAGCAGTTCCCCCTAGCCCAGGTCCCCATAACCTGTTCCAGCCCCCATTAGCCACCAGCTCCCCAACAACTCCCCAGGTCCCTTAGCCACAACGTCTCCATTGCCACGTTAGCCAAGGTCCCCCTAACTACCAGGTCCCTCATAATCCCCAGCCCCCCTTAACCATTAAGTCCCCATAACTCCCAACCCTCTTAACTACCAGGTCCCTCAGCCAAGTTTCCCCATTAGCCACCAGATCCTCATAACTCCCCCATAAGCCACCATAACCCCTACTCTGATTAGCCACCAGGTCCCCAAACCTCCCTCATCCTGGTCACTGGTGTCACGGTTCCCGGATCCCACCACGCAGTCCTTAAAGCCCAACACTCCACAGAGCCAAAAACTACCAACAGGGTAGCCGTAAAGGAATCCCTAACTGTCTGGTCCTTAAAAATTGGCCAAGTATATGTATACTAGCTAGACAGAAAGAGTTAATCAAAGACAATGTCGTAATACAAAACCAGGTCAGCAACACGGGGGTAGTCAGACAAGCCAGAATCAGGAATACAGAGTATAGAATAGTCAAATGGAATAGCCGGGTCGATATCAGTGCAGAAGCGTAGTACAAGGAAATAGTCTAGGGCAACGGAAGGCAGAATAGTCAAAAAACAAGCAGAGGTCAATAACAGGTTAAATCACGAGAGAATTCAGGTACAAGGAGCTCAGGTATGGATAACCACGATCTGGCACTGCTTAGAAGGAACTGTTGGTTTTTAAAAGACCTTCACCAGACCACGCCCCCCTCTCAAGCTGCACCTCATGCAGCCACCTCCCTGCCTGTTTAAATTTAAACCGGGTGTTGGTGAGCGAGCAGCATCAGACATGCTGCCGTCAAGCACACTGGAAGCCCCCAACGTTACAACTGGCCCCCCCAAATCCCTTACCTCATTCTCCCAGCTGGGCCCCCTGCGCACTGTGCAGCCTCTGAAGAGAGAGACACCTCATCACCACAGAGCAGGCAATGTCAGCAGCTGAGGGGTCCTCAAGATTCTGATAGGAGGTTGTGAGGACCCCTCGGCCGTCCATCACAATGCCTCCCTTGCTCCAAGTTAAAATGCCGATCACTGTCTCCTAGAGGCTGCTCGTGCAGGGGGGCCCAGCAGTGAGAAAAGGCAGGAGATTTGGGGGATATATCAGGGATCTCTGCTGCTGCTGGTCCCCCTGTGCACTGGGAGTGTGCAGTTGAATGTGCCCCCTTACCCCTTTAGGGTTCCAAGGCCTGGGTGCGGTGGCTCCCTCTGCTGCACCCACGGTAGTTCACTCCTCTGCCTGCAGTAGAGATGGAGATTGCTGGGCTGCCTCCAGGAGCAGGGGTCCTCCTGTGCCGGCTCACACACAGTGAGCACGTGTCACGTGCCTGTGGCAGGCAGCTGGGCACGTGACTGGTCCTCCTGCATACCCGGCCAATCACACGCAGAGGCGCAGATGCATGTTTATTGGCCGGGAGCACCTTCGATCATATGAGAAAGCCGATGATTGGCCGCAATTACACTCCTCCAACATCCAGCGCAGCTGCGAGGAGCTGCCCCGGCAGTGACAAGCTGCGTTCCCGCAGCGTTCCCTCTGCTGGAGAAGTGCAGGAACGCTGTTCCACAGAGTTCCCGCAGGACTCGAGCCCTGACCCTACTGACACAAACATTACAAGATATCACAGCTGCGTCTCTGAGACTTGCGGTGTTATTCAAAGTGATCCGAATTGTGGCCGAAAGGTAACAGAACAGTGAAATTCAGCGTACGGTTACCTTTCCTGGCCATTCGGCTATTCAGAGAGAAGGCAGTTCGGCAAATCCTGGCGAATTGCCTGCACATACGGTGCCTGTTCAGTGCCTGTTCGAGGGCAGTGAAATCCCCATAGAGCAGCAATGCTTCGTCTATTCAGAGAACACAAACCAGCAGTGAAAAGTTGCCGAAATGCCCTGCCATTCGGTGGCTTCATTCGACAGGTTTATTCAGGCGAATCCCATATGTCGGATATAATCTCTGCACGTGAATACAACACGTTATATATATTGGATTTATCAGCCAAGCCTCCAATATCCGACTGATGAAGCTCGCAGGGTTAGCGAGAGAAACGCGTTTCGGTTTTTAACTACTCTGTTAATTTTTATTTATTTTTATTTTATTGTTCTATATCTTTTATCCATTTTTCTTTATACACAATAAATTTTCTTTTATAATTATCCGAATTTCCACCTTCTGATCCTGATCCTGATCTCCACCGCATTCATCCATCAGCTCATTTTCCAGTTTTCATTACCAAAGGGGTGGGACCCCCCCTCCACTATTCAAGTGGTCCACAGGCTAAGGTACTGAGCCACTCAGACGGGAGGCTCAGAAACACGTGAGTGTACACCATCCGTCTTACCTATATTGTCACTTTGCTCTGGTATTGTGCCATATATTTTCTTATTTACCGAGGTATTCCTGGACACCGAAACCATCTCCCGAACCACCAACTTGACGGGAGGAGCCCCCCATAGAGGCTCAAAAGCGAACACTACGAGCCTTGAGGCTCCATGCTTGTGAGTTTACATCCATTGCCCATACTGTTTCCCCCGAATTGCAATATATACTATGCAATGAAGGTGCTCTTTTGATTCTGTATTTTAGAAACTACTCTATCCAAGAGCACCCGAGAAATTTGAGAACAAAAACTTTTTTCTCTTCCCTCCTTGCGCTCCCTTCACAAGCCAAAGTTTGTATTGTTTTTAAGCCTCCAATATGTCTATATTGGACTTACCTCGGCAGTTGCCTCCAATATATCAGGGATTATTATTTCATAAGAAATTTATACGAGACACAAATATCAATCGTTTATATTTCTTAGAAATTATCCTGAATTCTTTTAATTGTCTGTGTTTTGCTTTGAAAAATACAATAATCAATAATCGGATAAAAATATATATATATTTATTACGTATACAAAAAAGTTTCAAATCTCATATCATAAACAAAAATTTATAAACCACAATCCATCAGCATATAAAAACTAGCTTCACAATATCTGTATCTCTGGTTAGTAACTGCATATATGATTAATATCATTTACCTTATCAGTTAGTAACTAATACACAAATGGTTAATAAACATTTCTGCTTAATACAACATGCATTTCCCAGCAAGCAATGTTTAACCAGCCAGCTCTTACAGATATATATATATATCTATGCTACATGGATCAACAAAAGATGAGCTAATTTGATGATAAGTAATAAAAACTTATTTAGTGAATCCTCCCCTAATCTCAAGAATCAAACTTCTAATCTTTTGATTTTTATTTTGTAGTTATATAATTCTTTGCCTATTAATTATAATCACAGTAATTTCCAAATTCAATATATATATTGGTATCAATCTTACAACATTTATTTTAGGAATAAATCCTTATATCCACTTCTTCACATTTCTATCTGCAGAATAGAAAATACTTAGAATTGGGATCTAACCGTATCTGAGAAGTCTCAGTCTACGTTGCAAGAATATCTACAAATATATATATTTACATTAATTCCTTAATTTCATACATTACCTGTCCAATTTGGATTTTGATAAGTCTGCCTTGGAATTCCTGATGTAATATTTTTGGAATGTGTGAAGATTATCGATATCAGATAATCAATGCATGTGAGTTAGAGATTTGGTGAGAGTCAGAGATTTGGTGAGAATCTTGATTGCCTCATAATCCTGGGATCTGCTATGTGTACTGGACATCTGAATGCATTGCGGTGTGAGTCTGAATGCTGGAATCTCCCACTGACTTGCAACCAACACTGCTGCTTATTATAGCCAATTTGACGTCACTGGCAATATTATTGGTATATCAATTATAATATTTACTATCCTCTAGAGGGCAGTATTGCACTTCTTAATTAATTCCACCATTTCTTTTTAATATTCTTATCTCGGGTCAAAAGATCAATCTACACAAAGACCTTCTCTTCTCCCAGTGTATAGACACTGTCTCTGTCATACCTAATTTATATCCCTACTCCCTTTTGGTTACTCAGAGTCCTATCAGCTGAATTATTTTCTGGTTAACTCAACAGAATCTATTCTTTAGTAATTTTTATTATTTACCAATTATATACTTTCTACAATATTTATTGGAGTATATATTTCATACTGTAAATATAATAAAATACTTGTATACCTTGATTATAAACATATATTTTGTGAATATAAATCTATATTACAGAGATATTAACTCTTATTCCTATACCCAAAAGACAAAATATCTTTTGTTTTAAAAACTTAAGACAGACCAATAAATTTAATTATGACACGTCTTAGCACTTAACTCTAGCCTTATCACACAAAAACATTCTAGATTCCTTCATGTCTGGTACTTCTTAAAAAAAATATAAAAGACTTCACCCAGGAATGAACTCTGTAAAAAAAATCTCGTTCATTTCTAAACCTAGAGAAAATAGAAAGAAAACTGTCTTTCAAAACAAAATGGCTACAGACATCCATTTTAAATTTTCCTTTGTGTAATATACCCTACACATAGGCTTCAATCAGTGGCGTAGCGTGGATTGTCAGCGCCCGGGGCCAGCCAAGAATGGTGCGCCCCCCAACCTGTGGACACGTTATTGATATTGCCCCAGCTCACACATGGATATTGCCCCAGCTCTCACATGGATATTGCCCCAGCTCACACATGAATATTGCCCCAGCTCACACATGGATATTGCCCCAGCACACACATGGATATTGCCCCAGCTCACACATGGATTTGCCCCAGCCAGCTCTCACATGAATATTGCCCCAGCTCTCACATGGATATTGCCCCAGCTCACACATGGATATTGCCCCAGCTCACACATGGATATTGCCCCAGCTCACACATGAATATTGCCCCAGCTCACTCATGAATATTGCCCCAGCTTACACATGGATATTGCCCCAGCTCTCACATGGATTTGCCCCAGCTCACACATGGATTTGCCCCAGCTCACACATGGATTTGCCCCAGCTCATGGATTTGCCCCAGCTCAGGGATTTGCCCCAGCACACGGATTTGCCCCAGCACATGGATATGCCCCAGCTCATGGATTTGCCCCAGCTCATGGATTTGCCCCAGCACATGGATTTGCCCCAGCTCATGGATATGCCCCAGCACATGGATATGCCCCAGCTCATGGATTTGCCCCAGCTCATGGATTTGCCCCAGCTCATGGATATGCCCCAGCTCATGGATTTGCCCCAGCTCATGGATTTGCCCCAGCACATGGATTTGCCCCAGCTCATGGATTTGCCCCAGCACATGGATTTGCCCCAGCACATGGATTTGCCCCAGCTCATGGATTTGCCCCAGCTCATGGATATGCCCCAGCACATGGATTTGCCCCAGCACATGGATTTGCCCCAGCTCATGGATTTGCCCCAGCTCATGGATTTGCCCCAGCTCTCACCTGGATATTGCCCCAGCTCCCGGGCAGCGGGAGTGCCTGCCCGCCCCGGTCCTGAACAGTGAGTCCGTCCTGTTGATTGAAGGGGATGCGGCTGCGTGCGTGCACAGGTCACGCGGTCCGGCCAGTCAGGTGGTACAGAGACTCAGTACCACCTGATTAGACGGACCACGTGACCTGCGCCTGCACGCAGCCGCATCCCCTTCAATCAACAGGACGGACTCACTGTTAAGGACCGGGCAGCCGGCAGGCACTCCCGCTGCCCGGGAGCTGGGTCCCCTCAACCCGCGGGCCCTTGGGCAGAGCCCGAGGGTCCTGCGGGTCAGTCAGGCCACGAGTTTTAGGGGCGCATAATTTCAAAAGAAATTATGCGCCCCTAACAAAACTGCGCCTGGGGCCACGGCCCCCCCTGCCCCCCCACGCTACGCCACTGGCTTCAATGTTAAAAATATTCCCGTTTTAAACCAATATCTAATAAACCGTTGATTATAATATTCTGCAGTAAAAAGTATCTTTATTTATAGATTTATTTAGGATCTTTTAGGCATTTTTTTAAAATCATTTTTTATTTTTTCTGTAACAGCCCTTTTTATTATCATTCATTGGATCTTTATATGTAAATTTCAGACATTTTCGTTCTGTAGTTTCTTTGCAAACAGACTTTCAATTTTCAAACATTCAAGTGAACCGTTTTTTTTTTTCCACTCCATTCGTCTGCGGTGTTGACTTTTTCCGGCGGCTGCTCGGGTTTCTCCGGCGGGTTCGGCGGGGTTAACCAAAATGTTTTTGCGATTTCAGTATACATTCGCGGGGTTTTGCGGTGAGTGTTCGGCGGGTTTGTGGCGGCTTTTCCCTGCACTTTGACGGCCCTGTGGTGCTTGCTGAATACACCGCAGGGTCGCCGAAATGGGATTGCCAAATCGCACCGAATTGAAGAGAACGAAAAGTTACCGAACGAGCGGTGACTTTTCGATTCTCTTTGAATAACTCTGTCGGTGATTGGATTATTTATCCTTTTTGGGTATGTTGCTTGAATGTGCAGTTTTAGTTATTAATTTCCCTTGTTTTTGTTAATTTATAGAATATATGTAATAGTAAAACCTCTGTATGTGAATTAGCACATATCAATCATTATACAATGTTTCTTATCATATCATCATTGTACCATATTTTCCTTTTACGTTTTTATTTATGTTTCAGCTAAAATGAGGATGTGTAACATATTTGCTTAACCCTTTCGCTGCTGCCGACGTGTGGGAGACGTTGTCGGATGTGCACGCAGCATGCTGAGGACGTCCCCCACATGTCACAGACGTTTGGCTGCCCTGCGGGAAATCCCGAGTGCTCTGGGAGAAGTCCCGCGGTGGTCTGACTTACCAGATGCCAGGCCTCTCCGTGGGGCTCCTCCCGGCGCACTGACGTCATCGCGACGGTCGCGATGACGTCATTAAGTAGGCACCCGCCGGCGGGGAGGGGGGGAGGTCGTTATGACCTCTCTACCTCCCTATCCATGAGGTTCACAGGCACCGGAGAGGCATTGCTGGAACGGTCATAGTCTGACCGTTCCAGCGCTGCCCATCATGAAGGTGTAGCCCCCCCACACACAAAAAAAATAATAAAAATGCACCAAACACCACACAGTGGGGGTCTCTAGTGGCAGTTTTAGAAATCAAAACTGCCTAGAGACCCCCAACCCCCCCTCTTTAATAAATATTAACTCCCCAAATAATATTTTATTAATAGATTTTCTATTACAGGTAGGTGATCACTGCAGTAGCAATGATCACCTACATGTAATAAATGACACTTCGTTGGATGAAGGGGAGGGGGGGTTCCTTTGAACCCCTCTACCTCCTCATCCATAAGGGGTACCGTCACCAGACAGGCATCGCTGGAACGGTCATAGTCTGTCCGTTCCAACGGTGCCCCTCATGAAGTTGTAGTCATCCCCCCCACACAAAAAATTTAAAAATGTACCACACACCATACAGTGGGGGTCTCTAGTGACAATTTTAGAAATCTAAACTGCCTAGAGACCCCCAACCCCCCCATTTAATAAATAAGAACCCCCTATAATATTTTATTAATTTTTTTATTACAGATAGGTGATCATTGTAGAAACCATGATTACCTACATGTAATAATGACATGTTGCCAACCCCAACATGGCCACTAAGGATACAAATGTAACCCTTCAGTGAACCCGTATCCTAACGACGGGCTTCTAGCCAATCACGAGGGACGAATTTTTAAAAAAATCATAAGGAATTACAATTGTATCCTCGGTCTGCCTGCAGATCACCTGGTGATAGTGTCGCAGATATTCTGTCTACATTTTATCAAGGTGAATTATAAAAGAACACACTTACACGTACATATATATATATACATACACGCACATATATATATATGTATAAAATCTATATATATATATATAATCACACACACACAAATTTACACACTCTGACGGCATAATAATCTTTTTGAGAATGTTTATTTTTCAAAAATAAATTATGGCCAAGCGATTCAGCGCTGAGGAAGCAGCTGATCTCCTTATGAGGTCAGACTCTGATTCCAGCGCTGATGGTGACTCTTTTGAAGAATCTGGCAGCGATTTCATCGCTGGACCATTGTCACTTAGTGACAGCTCCAGTGATGAAGAGGAACAGTGTAGTGCGCCACAGCGTCGCCGCACAGCGTTCCCACGTCGCTCAAGTGGCAGTTGCCTGATCCTGCACCGGCCCAGCGACCCACTGCAGGATCATCTGGCACACAGGCTGTAGCGAGGCCTGAACCAGGATCTGATTGGACCTCCCCTAATATGGTCCAGCCAGAAGTGCCGCAATTTTCTGGCAATTCTGGCATCCTGGTGGACACCGCTAATTTTGATCCCATTGACTTTTTTCATCTGTTTATGGACGATGGGTTCTTGGAATCTATTGTTCAGCAGACCAATCTGTATGCTGAACAATATATTCAGGGTCTAAGGGCAGAATTGGGGCCCCATGCCAGGGCTCGCCAATGGACCCCGACCAGTTTACCAGAGATGAGGAAGTTCTGGGGCCTCACTCTGCAGATGGGGATTGTGCAAAAACCCAGCATATCCTCATACTGGTCGAAAGATAGTATCCAGGCCACCCCTATCTTCACTGCTACTATGAGCAGGGACCGATATTTATTGCTCCTGCGGTATTTGCATTATAACTATAATGCAAATGCTTTGCCCCGTGACCACCCAGATCACGTTCGACTGTATAAGTTGCGGCCTGTCCTTGACCATTTTATGGCAAGATTTGAGGAGTGTTACACTCCGGGCCAAAACCTGTCAGTTGATGAGTCCTTGCTTCTTTTCAAGGGACGTATTGCTTTCAAGCAGTACATCCCTTCAAAGAGATCTCGCTATGGCATAGAGCTTTATAAGCTGTGCGAGAGCTCCAGTGGATACACATACCACTTTCGTGTATACACTGGAAAGGACTCCCAACTGGCTCGCCCGGACTGTCCCCCCTCTTTTTCCGCCAGTGAGAAAATAGTGTGGATCTATTGCACCCTCTATTTGGTAAAGGCTATCATGTTTACACAGATAACTTTTACACTGGCGTGCCGCTGTACAAATTTTTGTACAGCAATGGCACTGGAGCCTGTGGCACAATTCGTTTTAACAGGAAAGACTTTCCTAAACATTTGTTTAGAAAGCAAAAGAGGGGAGAGACGTCAGCCCTGAGATGCGCTGAATTGATAGCTGTGAAATTCACAGATAAAAAGGACGTGCATATGCTGTCATCAATACATGACGAGCGCACATCCGCAATTCGCGTTAGGGGGAGTGATGCCCAGATCTTCAAACCGCTGTGTGTTCAGGATTACAATCGTTACATGGGAGGGGAGACAGGTCTGACCAACTGCTTGTACCCTATGCGCTTGCTCGCAAGAGCTACGCATGGTATAAGAAACTGGTCGCCTACCTTATACAGATGTCAATGCTTAATGCATTTATTCTGTATAAGGCTACCCATGCCCCACGGATAACATTACTGAAATTTGAGGATTCTGTTATCCAGAGCCTGCTCTGCCCGCCAGAGGATGTACCCGTTGGCCATGAAGGAGATGAAATGGCAAGGTTATGCGGTCGTCACTTTGCCGACTTCCTTCCTCCAACGGAGAAAAAGGCTTCCCCATGTTAACGGTGTCGGGTTTGCTCACGCCAAGGGCGTCGCAAAGAAACCCAATATTACTGCCCCAACTGTCCATCCAACCCTGGGATTTGTATGCCCACATGTTTTAAGATTTACCATACAGAGCTAGAGTACTAGCTGCATGCTTGGTAAATCTGGGAATAACACTGCTATATCAGTCTTGATCCCCTAAATTTATCAAAAACTACCCACCCCTCTTCACTACCCATCCCCCAGTTATAATGTAATGAACCCCACATAAGTGTTCCCCACCCCAGCACAGTCACACAACCTATCCTTAGTTATAATGTAATGAACCCCACATAGTATAAAATAGGATGCCCCATCCCCAACAATCTGATGTCCTCCGTACATCAGATGTAGACAGAAGCATCTGAGGACAAATATGAATGGTGCTTGCATCAATTTCCATGTCTCTTTCCTTTTCTTTGCCCCCTTAACTTCACCCACTCCCCTTACCTCTCTTCTTTCGTGAAAGGTGAGTGAAACAGCTGTGAAAGGTGTGTGAATGGTGGGGGGGGGGTGTTCCTATTCCGCCCCCTCTAATCCTCATTGTGTTTCCCTTTTGTAACTTTCTCTTCTCCCCGTCCGTGTTTCTGCACTTTTCCCTTCTTTGCCCCCCCTTAATGTCACCCATGCCTCTTTTACTAACTTCTTGCATGAAAGGTGTGTGATTCAGTGAGTGAAACAGATGTGAAAGGTGTGTGAATGGTCAGTAACCTGGTTGGGGCCTTGACGTGGCGTTACTGCTCACATGGATGCCCCATGTGCCAATCCAACTGTTTTGAGTGAATGGAAAATGTGTGGCGGGCATGTTGTGTGTTTGTGCAACCCTTTTTAGTTACTACACCATTCTTGATACACTACATAATTGTTGGCGAAGCACAAATTTAGGGGGAAAATTTGGTGAGTGATTTGTTGTTTTTTTTTTTTTTTTAAAGTAGGCATACCTGCAATTAAATGGCTCTAGCCCAAAAGGGAACTAAAATAGACCACATAAAGTATATGTCAGGTGAAACTAGACACCCAGATGAATCAAACGAGGGGTTACTTCAAATTCTATCATAAAAATTGAGCGCGCAACAACTTGTGGAATTTGGAATTCTGCTGAAAAAACTATTTTTTTTTAATTTCCATCCCTTCAGACACGCTAAAACCTTTGCAAACTATGCCATTCTCTAGCTCAATGCAAAGCCCCAGCCCTTCTGATAAAAATGAGACCCAGTGTTCGTGGACAGGGTCTCCCCCTAGATGGACCACAAGGCGCTAATTTGCACCTTGCGCATACTACGTTTAGAGATGCATTTTTGGCCATTATCTGAAAAAAGGCATACCTGCAATTAAATGGCTCTAGTCCTAAAGGGAATTAAAATAGACCACATAAAGTATATGTCAGGTGAAACTAGACACCCAGATGAATCAAACGAGGTGTTACTTCAAATTCTATCATAAAAATTGAGAACGCAACAACTTGTGGAATTTTTTTGGGTTTTTTTCACACCAGAATGACACATTTCACAATTTGTTGCACTTGCACTTTGTTTGGAATGAAACAAACACAATGTGCTTTAACTGCAGACTGTCAGCTTTAATTTGAGGGTATGTACATCCAACTCAGGTGAACAGTGTAGGACTTATAGCAGTTTGCAGATGTGCATCCCACTTGTTAAGGGACCAAAAGTAATGGGACAGAATAGTAATCATAAATCAAACTTTCCCTTCTTAATACTTGGTTGCAAATCCTTTGCAGTCAATCACAGCCTGAAGTCTGGAACGCATAGACATCACCAGATGCTGGGTTTCATCCCTGGTGATGCTCTGCCAGGCCTCTACTGCAACTGTCTTCAGTTCCTGCTTGTTCTTGGGCATTTTCCCTAAGGTCAAACAGTGACCTGCGCCTAGCTTCTCCCCGCATCACCTCTTCCCATGATAGACTGCAGGATTTCTCACGCGCAGCCCCCACTCTCTGGAACGCTCTCCCTCGTACTGTCAGACTTTCCCCTAACTTCTCTTCCTTCAAACGCTCCCTTAAAACGTTCCTATTTAGGGAAGCCTACCACCCAACTCACTGACGCAACCATCAATCACTCTCACCTTACAGTCCTCTCCTCCTGTTTCCAACCCCAACCCTCCCAGATTGTGAGTTCCTACGGGAATAGGGCCCTCATCTCCTCCTGTACTGTTTGTCAAATGTTGTTCAATGTATTGTAACCCTGTCTATACTGTGCTTATTGTACAGCGCTGCGGAATATGCCGGCGCTTTATAAATAAAGAATAATAATAATAATAATAATTTTCCCTTCAGTTTTGTCTTCAGCAAGTGAAATGCATGCTCAATGGGATTCAGGTCAGGTGATTGACTTGGCCATTGCATAACATTCCACTTCTGTCCCTTCAAAAACTCTTTGGTTGCTTTTGCAGTATGCTTTTGGTCATTGTCCATCTGTACTGTGAAGCGCCGTCCAATGAGTTCTGCAGCATTTGGCTGAATGTGAGCAGATAATATTCCCCGAAACACTTCAGAATTCATCCTGCTGCTTTTGTCAGCAGTCACATCATCAATAAATACAAGAGAACCAGTTCCATTGGCAGCCATACATGCCCACGCCATGACACTACCACCACCATGCTTCACTGATGAGGTGGTATGCTTAGGATCATGAGCAGTTCCTTTCCTTCTCCATACTCTTCTCTTCCCATCACTCTGGTACAAGTTGATCTTGGTCTCATCTGTCCATAGGATCTTGTTTCAGAACTGTGAAGGCTTTGTTAGGTGTTGATTGGCAAACTCTAATCTGGCCTTCCTGATTTTGAGGCTCACCAATGGTTTACATCTTGTGGTGAACCCTCTGTATTCACTCTGGTGATGTCTTCTCTTGATTGTTGACTTTGACACACATACACCTACCTCCTGGAGAGTGTCCTTGATCTGGCCAACTGTTGTGAAGGGTGTTTTCTTCACCAGGGAAAGAATTCTTCGGTCATCCACCACAGTTGTTTTCCGTGGTCTCCCGGGTCTTTTGGTGTTGCTGAGCTCACCGGTGCGTTCTTTCTTTTTGAGAATGTTCCAAACAGTTGTTTTGGCCACACCTAATGTTCTTGCTATCTCTCTGATGGTTTGTTTTGTTTCTTCAGCCTAATGATGGCTTGCTTCACTGGTAGTGACAGCTCTTTGGATCTCATCCTGAGAATTGACAGCAACAGATTCCAAATGCAAATAGCACACTTGAAATGAACTATGGGCCTTTTATCTGCACATTGTAATTGGGGTAATGATGGAATATCACACACCTGGCCATGGAAAAGCTGAGAAGCCAATTGTCCCATTACTTTTGGTCCCTTAACAAGTGGGAGGCACATCTGCAAACTGCTGTAAGTCCTACACCGTTCACCTGAGTTGGATGTACATACCCTCAAATTAAAGCTGACAGTCTGCAGTTAAAGCACATTGTGTTTGTTTCATTCCAACTCCATTGTGGTGGTGTATAGAGCCAAAGATGTTAGAATTGTGTCAATGTCCCAATATTTCTGGACCTGACTATATATAGACACTGGACAGGATGTGAGAAGTGTCCCATTTTTTTCACTCACTGCTCTGTCAAGTTCAACATTTCTTCTGGAGGGATGGGGGGGCATTTAGTTGAGGCTGTCCACATGCCACCCCCCCCCCAATGTGTGTGTAATACAATATAATATTTATCTTACCTGCCCTTGCCTTCCAATACATTTGCAGAGGGTACAAAAAAAAACACTGCCTGAGACCCCGCACAGCCCACATTCCACCTCCTCTACCTGGCTGTATATATGTATGATTAGATACATACAGCCAGATAGAGGGGGGTCGCATGTGGGCTGCGCAGGGTCACAGGCAGAGGAGGGTTTTTGTACCCTCTGCAAATGTATTGGGGAAGGTAAGGGCAGGTAAGATATTAACATTATGGAGGGGGGTCCCGTCAGCACTTGGCCCCAGGCCCTTCTGCGGGGTGGCTCTCCTCTCCCCCGTGCTCCCCGGTCCGCTGGACAAGACGGAGGGAAGAGCGAGGAGCAGCGCCGGTGGGAGGGATTTACAGCACACAGTGCAAGCGCCCTGTGCTGCAGGTCCTGCCACTCCCCTCAGCGCGCCGCTCTGCCGAGGGGAAAATTGGATTTTTCCAACTCCCTTTGCTCAGTGCTGCATCATGACGCGGCCTGAGTGAGGGAGGTGGAAAAATCTGGATACACTGAGCACATCTCCCCGCGCATCGCTTCGCGCTTAGTGTATCTCAGGCTTGACTTTTTGCTGACAGCATATGAGTGACAAGATTTTTTTAAACCCCATCACTGCTGAGCCATTTCACCTCCATGTGTTGAGCTCATCTTTACCGCTTTTGCAATTTGAAGTCACATTTTATTTCCATGCTCTTTTATTCGGCCCACTTCGGCTACCTCAATTCAGCATTCACCACAGGGACCCCGAAGTGCACCAAATCGAACCACGGAACGCCACTGATAACCCTGTCGCACGCATCCGCAAACCCCTGAACGCATCCAATAACCCGCCGAAAAAATCACAGAACGCATCCGAAAACCCACCCAAAGAAACAATGAAAAATTTAGGAGTAAGGCTAAGGTCAGACGAAAGCATTTTTAACGTGCGTTTAACCGCACGAAATCACGGCCGTGCTAGCAGCAAATGACGTCCAATGCCGGGGAACATACGACGAACGGCCGCACGAAAGTTTGTCCGCGCAACGCAAGTGGCAAACGAACGCATTTTTTCTAGAACGTCAAACCGCTAGTACGGACGTACAGAGTGCGCTGCGTCCGCTAGCGGTGTGTGTGCGTGATTGGGAGACGTCAGACGCTGCTAATGTCCGGCCAACATAACGTCCAGACGCAAAAGGGTTTTATTAATGATCCATACAAAATCACGGACGAAAATACGCAACGTATGACCGCTATCGCGTATTCCGTGAAAAAATGCGTCCATTCGTTCGAACGCACTTTTTCACAGACAACGCGAAAAATGCGTTAGTCTGACCCTAGCCTAAGAGTTAATTTAGGAGTCTGTTTAAACAAAAATAATGCATGAAAATGCCTGGAAATAATATATAAGGTTGTATGAATAACAGTAAAAAGGTCTGTTGCAGAATTTAAAAAGATGTCATAAAAAAAAAAATCGGAATCAGAAATTTCGGCAAAAAAATCCAGAAAAACTTCTAAAAAAGAAATTAATAAAGAGACGTTTTGCTGCAAAATATATATATTTTTTTGAGAAAGTATTTTACCAGGAAAAGAATAAAAGGTTTAATACATTTTTTTATAAAAACTGGGATTTTTTTTAACATTGAAACCTATGGGATTCGCCTCTTTAGGCCTGTAGATTGAAAGCACCGAAAATCTGGGCTTGTCACCAACTTTTCACAGCTGTTCAGTGTTTTCTAATTAGATTAACCGGTACTTTTCTACGGGATATTTTGCTGCTGCCGAATTGCACCGTATTTCGGTGGTAAATCGCCAATATTAGGCGAATTGCCAGCTTTTTAAATAGCCGAATGGCCGCGAAATTACACCATACGGGGAAATTCATTGTTCGGTGCAATTCGGTGGCAAATTCGTCTCTCTGTGAATAACCCCTTATGTATCTTGCTGTATATACTGTATCAATGTTGGGCTCAATTCAAAAGCTGGTGCTAACTTAACCAGAGCTGCTGTAAACTTACCAGAGCCGTTCTAGTCTATGGAATTGTTAAGTTTATAGCAGTTCTGGTTAAGTTAGCACCAGTTTTGTAATAGAGCCCGTTGTCTTATATGCTTAACCCTTTCGCTGCTGAGGCGTTTCCCGCCTCTGTGCTGAGGTCATTTTTACCGATTTTGCTCATCATGTTTAAACGTGTTTTGAAGGCTTATTTTCGTATATGACCCAGACATATTATATATCGTTCTTTCCGTCAGACTCGGCAGATTCATAATATGTCATTATTATATGTATACGTCATGACCTGTCTGTATATTATAACAAAAAATGCAATAAAATATGAATTTTCAATAATTTACAACGTGTAAAGTGTTTTTTTTTCACATTTTAACATGCGAGCAATTGCAGTTATATTTTGTATGGGGTGCGCTTGTTAAAAAAATTTGAGATGGGGCCTCGTTACATTTTTTTTGGGGAAAATTACACGATTTTTAACAAACGCACCGCATACAAAAATCGTTAGTGCAGCATTATTGTTTACATTATAATTGAAATGGGAACAATATTGCTGCATTAACGAACCAAAAAAAGAAAAAAAAACTTGTTTATTTTTTTTTTTATAATTTTTTTTATAATTTTTTTTTAAATATTTTTTTTTTTTTTTTTTATTTTTAAGAAACTTTTTTCATACTCATGTTTGGTATTGTTGGAACGGCCATGCTCTGGCCGATCCAACAATATCAAACATTAACCCCTAACTGCCACGGATCGGGAGATAGGGGGTTCATTGGAACCCCCTATCTCCACCATTGCTGGCAGTTAGGGGTTAACTCCAGGACTGGCGTCATCGTGCTATGCATCAGGGGGCATGCCGGGAAGCTTGGCCGACATCCATGGGGTTAATGCCAGGTACCATTTGGAAGGGCAGGCTGTGCCCTTCCAAACGGTGCCTGGGTTAACCCCCTGCACGCCGCCGATCGGGAGGGAGAGAGGTCCGAAGGACCTCCCCCCTTCCCTTTCAGGCGCCTCCTCCGCACATGCGGGGGGTGCCTGAATTAGGTGTCATCGCGCCCCCACGATGACACCTAATTACTCCGGCGGCGGTTCCGGGTGCTGGGCTGACATTGAGGATGTCGGCCCACACCGGGGGGGGGGGCAGCGATCGGCCAGAACCCGGCCGAACGCTGGCCCCAAAGGGAGGACGCGCTCAGCGCGTCCTCCGCAAGGAACGATACTGCGGGTGGATGCGCTGAGCGCGTCCTCCGCAGTGAAGTGGTTAATAAACTTTGAATTACTGGAAAAAGTTTCAGAATCCCAGCATATAGATGCATCAATCTTACAATTTCATCACTGACATAAAGCGGCTATTCAGAGCAAGAAAAGCTATAATTTCAGAAAAGATTTCACATTTGGACTCATTATACGTTCAATACGATATTTTCCCAGTAGCAGAAGAAGCTCGTGGAAAGCATATTTAGTATAGTTACGATAGAAATCCCATTTCTCCAGCTGTTTGTCATCCATCGCAATAGGAAGGCATAAGTTAGGTTGTTTAGATCAGGAGGTTTAACCCCTTCTCTACCATAAGCATGTATATACGATCAGCAGTACCACAGTACCCGGAAATCACGTTAACACTATCTGGGGCGGTGCTGTGTGATTGCAAATGAATTCTGTATGTTGCAAACTAATTTTCTTTGCTTTTGGGATCCAGAAGGTGCCCTCAAAGCTTTAGTCCTGTGGGCATAATGCCCAAATGTGCAAAAAATTGTTTATCTCCTTCACTACCAAGTGATTTTCCAAAAAAACACCGGCAGAAACCATTTTTTTTCTGTAAAATCATGTTTAATTAATTTTACAGTAATAAATAGCTATTACTGTAAATAACCTATCTGGCCAGTAGATGGCACCATGTACTGCCAAACTGAGTTACAGAGGTTTGAACAGCAGGTCTATTTTTTTTTCCATGCATCGACTGCTGAAAGCCAAAATATTTCAGAGGTTTCAGCAGCTGAATTTACAGTTTTAGCTCTTTGGGCATTATGCCCACAGGGTTAAAACTTTGGGGGCACCTTCTGCAGCCCAAAAGCTAACGAAATTCATTAGCTTTTAGGCTGCAGCTCAGCATATCAAGATATCGGGGCACCAGATGATTCCTTTGAAGCCCGAGATATCTCGATCTCGGTTGAAGGGGTTAAAATCTTCTGCGGAATGTCCTTATTGTACATACCCCAGCTATGTTTGGAATCATAAACTGAGAATCCAACCGTAGTAACTCCTTTTGGCCAACAGATGGCGACACCTGCCTGCCAAATAGGTTATTACCGTAAGGAATACAGTTGGAATATTCCCACATGTTTCCTACTGTATAATTAATTAAAAATGATTTTACAAAACACCACTGGTTCCTCACAGTAGATTTTTGGGAAATCGCTTGGTATAGTGAATGGGTTAATGAACCCGCAATCCCCTTACCCACGATCTTCAGCCACCCTCTCCAAAATCCCTACAACTGGGAGCAAGCGCCTGCAAATAAGCGCTGAACACTTTGTTTAAAATCTGAGTCTGGGTTATAAATCCCTTTACAAAGCGCTTTATTGTTCGTTCCAAATGGGTCTTCATAGAACAAATAAATTACAAACATCAGGGACTTTTGAAATGCGAGAGCTGTACAATTTGTGAAAGCCATGGGAATAAGAGCAAAAATAAATATACAAGAAGAAAAAAAATCCTATTATAATATATATGTGTATGCGCAGGCTCCATCTACCCAAGTAGGAATTGATTACGTTCCATTCTGTGGATATTCTCCTATTAAAAGTCACACAGTAAGGATATTTATTTACTTTCTTTTTTTTTATTTTAATAAAAGCGATTTGCGGTGTTTCCAAGCTTTTGTCTGCTGGCAAAATAAGTTTCCTGCGCAATAAATTAGCTTCTCTTGACTCCAGCACGTAGAAATAAATGTAAAATAACTTTCAATTGAGTTGGAAATAAAGTTTTATTTCCTGCTCGACTAATTACACAATCCATCAAGGAAAGCATGGCTAATTTAAAATAAGCAGCTGTGTGTTATTGTACAGAGAGATTTGGAATTTGCAGAGCTATTATTTTCCGCTCTCCGGGCTATACTGTGTACGGCGCATATGCCACTGAAAATCATTTTATCAAAAGATTTGTATCTGCTCTTAATGTAGGTATTAGGAACCATTATGCATCTCAGACTGTCCTCTTTAGCCCTCCTGTACTGCAATACATCAACCGCTGAGCAATAATCACGTTTAATTCCCATTTATATAACGTGTTTTGGTTCTCAGCACTCAAATTCACATTGAAGTGAAAACCGACGTGATGGGCAAGATTTCCTATATAACGTGATTACCCTTAAGTACCTCCACGGTGTTGTGAAGGACTATGGGTTATTCAAGGGATTCTATAAGCTAGTCCCCACTACACCATCACCTTCCCACTCCTCAATTTAGTTTAAAGGAACGCTAACTCCAAAATAAAATGAAATGTTCTTCTTTTGTTTATTTTCATGTTGCTGATCTTTTACATGTACTTTGTGTGTATTGGTAACCTCCGTATCCCAACTGGGTCACATCTGTTAATGCCGCTTCCTTGCCGGACCCCCGTTTCCTCACCAGCAGGCTGTTGTGCTTTTCTCCAGTCCAGAAGCTTAACCCCTTCGCTGCTAAGGACGCGCTCAGCGCGTCCAACCGCATGTCACGTTCCATGCAGTGGACGCGTTGAGCGCGTCCTCTCTTTGGGGTCAGCGTTCGGCCGGGTTCCGGCCGATCGCTGGCCCCCCCGGTGCGGGCTGACATCTTCGATGTCAGCCCAGCATCTGGAACCGCCACCGGAGTAATTAGGTGTCATTGCGGGGGCGCGATGTCACCTAATTCAGGCGCCCCCCCGCATGTGCGGAGGAGGCGCCTGAAAGGGAGGGGGGAGGTCCTTCGGACCTCTCTCCTCCCGATCGGCGGCGTTGCGGGGGTTAACCCAGGCACCGTTTGGAAGGGCACAGCCTGCCCTTCCAAATGGTACCTGGCATTAACCCCATGGGGGCCGGATCACGAATCGGCGCTGAAAAGCGCCGGTTTGTGATCCTTTCCCGGAGCTGGCCGACATCTTCCGGGAATGCCCCCTGAGGACTGGCGTCATCGTGCATAGCACGATGATGCCAGTCCAGGAGTTAACCCCTAACTGGCACCAATGGTGGAGATAGGGGGGGTCCAATGAACCCTCTATCTCCCGATCCGTGGCAGTTAGGGGTTAATGTTTGGTATTGTTGGATCGGCCAGAGCATGACCGTTCGAACGATACCAAACATGAGTATAAAAAAAGTTTGTAAAAAAAAATTTAAATTAAAAATAAAAATAAAAAAATATTTTAAAAAAAATTATAAAAAAAAATAAACAAGTTTTTTTTCTTTTTTTTGGTTTGTTAATGCAGCAATATTGTTCCCATTTCAATTATAATGTAAACAATAATGCTGCACTAACGATTTTTGTATGCGGTGCGTTTGTTAAAAATCGTGTAATTTTCCCCAAAAAAAATGTAACGAGACCCCATCTCTAATTTTTTTAACAAGCGCACCCCATACAAAATATAACCGCAATTGCTCGCATGTTAAAATGTGAAAAAAAAACACTTTACACGTTGAAAATCATTGAAAATTCATATTTTATTGCATTTTTTGTTATAATATACAGACAGGTCATGACGTATACATATAATAATGACATATTATGAATCTGCCGAGTCTGACGGAAAGAACGATATATACTATGTCTGGGTCATATAAGCCTTAAAAACACGTTTAAACATGATGAGCAAAACCGGTAAAAATGACCTCAGCACAGAGGCGGGAAAAGCCTCAGCAGCGAAAGGGTTAAGGACAGTGTAAAATAATTATCTTCTTAATTTCCTGTACATGAAAGCTTCCCTTAGTTAACTGCCCCCTTTAGCTCAGTTTGAAATATTTGTTTGCAGTATCCTTTTGAAGCTACAGATGGGCTACTGTTCAGACACGTCTCCCCTTCCCCCTGTACGACACGCGAGTCTGGGCATTGGGATGTTTTTGTCTTGCTCAAAGTGAACATGTAAACTGATCCCTGATGTGGAAAATGTATCCATGCCTTTTTAACTCTGACGTGATCTGTTTCATGATTGGCTGTTGTACCCTTGTGTTCTATATTACAGCCAGATAAAAAGAAGAATGCTGAGAGCAGTTGTACTCTGCACATTGTGTGGGGGTCTTATTGCTCTCCCGTTGGCTAACGTTGCGCATTGAGCTTGCTTTTTATACATGAGGATTACAGAAGTCTTCTGGATTGCATGTTTTGGTAAATATGAATAGGAATATTGATTTAATTATATTTTTTTTTAGCAGATGGTTACATGTAAAGAGCCTTTATAGCATCCCCCAGAAATAAGACGCATAGATATGGAGGTTTTGAACAGCAACAACAACCAAACACCTTTATTGAGTTGAATATATACAGTCCCAGGTGGACCCAGAGACCAATGGAAAATTACACCCTGGCAGAGAAGTTGCCTAAGAGGACAATCACCTGATTACCAAAATCTGTCACAGAGTAAACACATTCCTGAGAGGGAGAGCTGGAAAAGACTAAAATAATCCCACCAGCAGATAGCAACAGATACACATAGACAATAACATTATTCATACACAACAGAGATTACACAAACACCCTGCACCCTACAGGCACAGGGTGACTTCCACATATGAGAGGGCAGAGAAATGATGTACAGTGGCAAGAAAAAGTATGTGAACCCTTTGGTATTACGTGGAGTTTTGCATGAATTGGTCATAAAACATGCTCTGATCTTCATCTAAATCACAACAATTTGAAAAACACAGTCTGCTTAAAATAATACAACACAAACATTATATGTTTTCATGTTTTTATTGAACAGAACATGTAAACATTCACAGTGCAGGGTGGAAAAAGTATGTGAACCCCTAGCCTAATGACTTCTCTAAGAGCTAATTGGAGCCAGGAGTGAGCCAACCTCGAGTCCAATCAGTGTGATATTATTGGATGTGTTGCTGAAAGCTGTTCTGCCCTTTAAAAACACACACAGTTTTGGGTTTACTGGTTTCAAGAAGCACTGCCTGATGTGAACCATGCCTCATAGAAAAGAGCTCTCAGAAGACCTACGATCAAGAATTGTTGACTTGCACTTGACTTGAGCAGCACTGTTGCTACTCTCCCTAGGCGTGGTCGTCCTGTAAAGATGACTGCAAGAGCACAGTGCAGAATGCTTAATGAGGTAAAGAAGAATCCTAGAGTGTCAGCTAAAGACCTACAGAAATCTCTGGCACATGCTAACATTTTTGTTGACACATCTACAATAAGGAAAACATTAAACAAGAATGGAGTACATGGGAGGACACCACAGAGGAAGCCATTGCTGTCCAAAAAGAATATTGCAGCACGTTTGAAGTTTGCAAAAGAGCACCTGGATGTTCCACAGCACTACTGGCAAAATATTCTGTGGACAGATGAAACCAAAATTGAGTTGTTTGGAAAAAACACACAACACTAGCAGAGTTATCCAAAGAGATCTGAATTGCTTGAGAAAGGTAACCGAACGCTGAAAATCAGCGTTCGGTTACCTTTCCTGGCCATTCGGCTATCCAGAGAGCAGGCAATTCGCCAAATCCTGGCGAATTGCCTGCACATACGGTGCCTGTTCGGTGCCTGTTCGAGGGCAGAGAAATCCCCATGAAAAGCACTGCTTCGGGTATTCAGAGAACGAAAACCAGCAGTGAAAGGTTCCCGAAATGCCCTGCCATTCGGTGGTTTAATTCGGCAAGTTAATTCAGGAGAATCCCATAGGCTTCAATGTTAAAAATATTCCCGTTTTAATTCAATATCTAATAAACCATTCATTATAAAATTCTGCAGTAAAGAGTCTTTTTATTTATAGATTTTTTAGGATACTTTAAGCATTTTTTTTTTTTTTTTAAAAGTCTGATTTTTTTTTTAAAGTTTACTTATTTTTTTCTGTAACAGCCCTTTTTATTATCATTCCCTGGACCTCCTGTGTAAATTTCAGACATTTTGGCTCAGTAGTTTCTTTGCAAACAGCGTTTCATTTTCACAGATTCACACAAACTATTTTGCTAATTTATTCACCTCCCTCGTCTGCGTCTCGGCTGCTTCGGCTGTGTGCGATCGGCTCCTGCTCTGGCTTTTTCAGTGGTTTTCGGCAGGTTAATCCAGATGTTTTTGGGGGTTTTCGGCGTGCATTCAGTGGGTTTTGCGGTTAGTTTTCGTCGGGTTTGCGGCAGCCTTTCCCTGCAATTCGGGGACCCTGTGGTGCTTGCTGAATACACCGCAGGGTCACTGAAATGAGATCGGCAAAACGAACCAAATTGAAGAGAACGAAAAGTCACCGAACGTGCGGTGACTTTTCGAATCTCTTTGAATAACCCTGTAGGTGTGGAGAAAAAAAGGCACAGCACACCAACATCAAAACCTCATCCCCACTGTAAAACATGGCGGAGGGAGCATCATGGTTTGGGGCTGCTTTGCTGCCTCAGGGCCTGGACGGATTGTTGTCATTGATAGAAAAATGAATTCCAGAGTTTATCAAGACATTTTGCAGGAAAACGTAAGACCATCTGTCTGCCAACTGAAGCTCTGCAGAGGATGGGTGATGCAACAGGACAATGACCCAAAGCATACAAGTAATTCAACAAAAGAATGGCTTCAACAAAACAAAATACGCCTTCTGGAGTGGCCCAGTCAGAGTCCTGACCTCAACCCGATTGAAATGCTGTGGCATGACCTTAAGAGAGCGATTCACACCAGACCAGGGCCGGCGCTAGCCTAAGGCAGGTCAGGCGACTGCCTGGGGGCGGGCCTGCTGGGGGGGCGGAGATTCACATTATTTTGGCCACCCAGAATCAAGAAACACCTTCTGCAAAGATGCAGAAGGTGCTTCATACCGGTGCTCCCCTGGCTGTAGCCGGCTGCTCTGTGTGTGGGGGGCGTACAGGGATTAAAAATAACAAACTGCTGTGTTTTGTTTTTACTATCTGCCGCTCTGTGCAGGCAGGGAAGGGGGAAACACATGGTGGTGGGGGTGGAGCTGTGCAGAGAGGCAGAGGAGGGAGTCTAGGAGGGGCGGAGCTCCAAGTGCACCTCTTACGCTACACCAGGAAGGGAGCTGAATGTGCTGCTCAGCAACTGAAGACACCACCAGGCAGCGTCTATTCAGTGGCCCAGTCTTATTCTCAGGGAGGAGGTAAATGCACAACACACACACACATTCACTCCCAGCCAGCACACACCCATCACTTCCAGCCAGCACACACCTTCACTCCCAGCCAGCACACACCACTCTCAGCCCACACACGCCCATCACTTCCAGCAGGTACACACATTCACTCCCAGACAGCTTTCACACACTCTCAGCATGCACACACCCATCACTTCCAGCCAGCTTTCGCACACTCACTCCCAGCAAGCACACACCACTCCCAGCCAGCACATTTCACTCCCAGACAGCACACTTCCCTCCCAGACAGCACACTTCACTCCCAGACAGCTTTCACACACTCTCAGCCAGCAAGCACACATACACACACACACCTCTCAGCCAGCTCTCCCACACTCTCAGCCCGCACACACCCATCACTTACAGCCAGCACACACATTCACTCTCAGCCAGCACACACATTCACTCTCAGCCAGCACACACACACCACTCCCAGCCAGCTCTCCCACACTCTCAGCCCGCACATACCCATCACTTCCAGCCAGCACACACATTCACTCTCAGCCAGCACACACATTCACTCTCAGTCAGCACACACCACTCACACACCCATCACTTCCAGACAGCTTTCACACACTCACTCTCAGCCAGCACACACACTCACTCTCAGCACACACACTCACTCACTCTCAGCCAGCCAGGGGCGGATCCAGAGACTAGTCTCGGGAGGGGCACTGCCAGAAAATAAGGTGTTTTAGCAGAGAGTCCGACTCACGAGAATTTACAGAGGGCCCGGCTCACAGGAGCTTACAATCTAGAGGAGCAGAGGGCCCGGCTCATAGGAGCTTACAATCTAGAGGAGCAGAGGGCCCGGCTCATAGGAGCTTACAATCTAGAGGAGCAGAGGGCCCGGCTCACAGGAGTTTACAATCTAGAAAAGCAGAGGGCACCCAGGAGCTTACAATCTAGAGGAGCAGAGGGCACCCAGGAGTTTACAATCTAGAGGAGCAGAGGGCACCCAGGAGCTTACAATCTAGAGGAGCAGAGGGCACCCAGGAGCTTACAATCTAGAGGAGCAGAGGGCACCCAGGAGTTTACAATCTAGAGGAGCAGAGGGCACCCAGGAGTTTACAATCTAGAGGAGCAGAGGGCACCCAGGAGTTTACAATCTAGAGGAGCAGAGAGCCCCCAGCTCACACATGGATTTGCCCCCAGCTCATGGATTTGCCCCAGCTCATGGATTTACCCCCAGCTCATGGATTTGCCCAGGTCATGGATTTGCCCCCAGGTCATGGATTTGCCCCCAGGTCATGGATTTGCCCAGCTCATGGATTTGCCCCCAGCTCATGGATTTGCCAGCAGCTCATGGATTTGCCCCCAGGTCATGGATTTGCCCCCAGGTCATGGATTTGCCCAGCTCATGGATTTGCCCCCAGGTCATGGATTTGCCCCCAGGTCATGGATTTGCCCCCAGCTCATGGATTTGCCCCCAGCTCATGGATTTGCCACCAGCTCATGGATTTGCCCAGCTCATGGATTTGCCCCCAGGTCATGGATTTGCCCCCAGGTCATGGATTTGCCCCCAGGTCATGGATTTGCCCAGCTCATGGATTTGCCCCCTGCTCATGGATTTGCCCCCTGCTCATGGATTTGCCCCCAACTCATGGATTGCCCCCAGCTCATGGATTTGCCCCCAGGTCATGGATTTGCCCCTGCTCATGGATTTGCCCCCAGGTCATGGATTTACCCCCAGCTCATGGATTTACCCCCAGCTCATGGATTTGCCCCCCAGCTCATGGATTTGCCCCAGCTCATGGATTTGCCCAGCTCATGGATTTACCCCCAAGCTCATGGATTTGCCCAGCTCATGGATTTCCCCAGCTCATGGATTTGCCCAGCTCATGGATTTACCCCCAGCTCATGGATTTGCCCAGCTCATGGATTTACCCCCAGCTCATGGATTTACCCCCAGCTCATGGATTTACCCCCAGCTCATGGATTTGCCCCCCAGCTCATGGATTTGCCCCCAGCTCATGGATTTGCCCAGCTCATGGATTTGCCCAGCTCATGGATTTGCCCAGCTCATGGATTTACCCCCAGCTCATGGATTTGCCCAGCTCTCACCTGGATATTGCTCCAGGCCTCCAGCTCCGGTGTTCAGGGGACCCAGATGCCGCCGGGCAGCGCAGGAGCGCCTGCCCGGTCCTGAAGAGTGCGTCCTTGTAAAGGGGAGGCGGCTGCGTGCGTGCGCAGGTCACGCGGTCCGGCCAGTCAGGTGGTACAGAGACTCAGTACCACCTGATTAGCCGGACCACGTGACGGCTGCGCCTGCACGCAGCCGCATCCCCTTTACAAGGACGCACTCTTCAGGACCGGGCAGGCGCTCCTGCGCTGCCCGGCGCATCTGGGTCCCCGGCTCAAATCTCGGGGGGGGCAATTGCCCCGTTGCCCCCCCCTGGATCCGCCCCTGCAGCCAGCACACACACTCTCAGCCAGCACACACACTCACTCCCAGCCAGCTCTCCCACACTCTCAGCCCCCACACACCCATCACTTACAGCCAGCGCACACATTCACTCTCAGCCAGCACACGCATTCACTCTCAGCCAGCACACACATTCACGCTCAGCCAGCACACACACACCACTCCCAGCCAGCTCTCCCACACTCTCAGCCCGCACATACCCATCACTTCCAGCCAGCACACACACCACTCCCAGCCAGCTCTCACACACTCTCAGTCTGCACACACATGTGCGGCGCCTATAATATATAAAAGTTGCCCCCTCTCCTGCTTACTTTTTTTTTTCATTTGCAGGGAGGGGTTGAATTTTGGTCCAGAGGGGGGGGGTCAAGGAGGGGGAACCCGGCTGGCCGCATCCAATAGATAGCCGCTGGGACCTCTCACCCCCGCAGGCCTGGCGGCAGCCTCCGCTTCCCTGGTGGTCCGGTGGATGTGGGTGCTGCACCGCGATCTTTGCTTACAGACCGCAGTGTACATCCCACAGGGAGTGACTGGACTCGAGCTGAGCGCCCGATCGCAGGTGCCCTGTCACCTGACCGCCGGCGCTCTGACACAGTCAGTAAACGCCGGCGGTCAGATGACAGGTCATCAGCAATCGCCGGGGCTCAGCTCGTGGCCAGTCACTCGCTGTGGGACATGCACTGCGGTCTGTAAGCACAGATCGCGGTGCAGCACCCACATACAAGACCACCAGGGAAGCGGAGGCTGCCGCCAGGCCTGCGGAATTGAAGGGTCCCGTCGGCTATCCGTTGGATGTGGCCAGCCGGGACCCAGAGTGTTCCGCGGGCCTGCGGGGTGTGCCGGGGGCCAGCATTAGGGTGTGCCCAGGCACACCCGGCACACCCCGTGCGCATGCCTATGACTCACAGCCAGCTCTTGCATACACATCTCTCACAGCCAGCTTACACACACTCACAGCCAGCTAATACACATCACAACACTCACATCCAGCTCACACATACAATAAATCATTCAGAGATGGCTCGCACGCTCACACAATCATAGCTGACACTCACATGCATCACTCACTGGCAGCTCAAACATACTCGGTCAACCCACTTCACTGCCAGGCTGCTCACACACTCTTAGGCCACAGACAGCACCACACTCAGTCCCATCTCGCACACTGCCACACACTCCATTATTGTCCTATACATGTAGCCCCGCACAGTCATATGACATTCGGCGCACACATACATGCACATGTCAGCTTATTGGGAGAGGGGGCGGCAAAATGCACCTTCGCCTGTGCACTCAAAATTCCTTGCACCGGCCCTGCACCAGACATCCCAAGAATATTGCTACACTGAAACAGTTTTGTGAAGAGGAGTGGTCCAAAATTACTCCAGATCATTGTGCAGGTCTGATCTGCAACTACAGGAAACGTTTGGTTGAGGTTATTGCTGCCAAAGGAGGGTCAACCAGTTATTAAGTCCAAAGGTTCACATACTTTTTCCACCCCTTTTACCACCCTGCACTGTGAATGTTTACATGTTCTGTTCAATAAACACATGAAAACATATAATGTTTGTGTTGTATTATTTTAAGCAGACTGTGTTTTTCAAATTGTTGTGACTTAGATGAAGATCAGAGCACATTTTATGACCAATTCATGCAAAACTCCATGTAATCCAAAGGGTTCACATACTTTTCTTTGCCACTGTAGAACATCAGGGCTGCATCTCCCAAACAGAATTTTAGGCCCATGTACCCCAAGTTTAATGTGACGCATGTCACAGTATTGTTGTGATATTTTGTATTGTAAACTCTCTGTGTGGCATTGAGCATAAAATGGAGTTTATAGGTCAGAATTCCAATAAAGAAGACACATATGGATTGCATTGTGTGGAATGTAAGCAAATGACATCACCAGTGGATAGTAATGCCCTATAAACCCACTATCATATCTCATTCAGCTGCCATCTCTTATCTTGGGTAGCCTAGACAACACAGTACATAGGCGACTCTACAGGGGGGCAAGGGGGGGCAATTGCCCCCCCTAGGTTATTGCTTGCCCCCCCATGTGCCCCCCCACCAAAAATCAGCATCCAGCTTCCTCCACTTATTCGGACCGCTGTAGCTCCGTCCCTGTGCATCGTATATGGACGATCTAGGTGTCGTTGGTTAGGGCAGATTCTGGCCTTTCCAATGATACCCAACATGGCCATATTCAGTTTGAAGTAAAAGTCATAAAACATTAAATAATAACAGGCACTTAAACTTAAACATTTTCACAGGGTTGAAATGGCTCAGCAGTGATGAGGTTATTGTTCAGACTATACATTACATTGTGTATTACGTTAGTTTGGCCTTGGTTTAGTTGTATATTAAGGGTTAATGGGTAGGCTTCATCCTCACAGTATACATTTTATTTTTTCCTTGATTAATGGCACTGTAGGGGTAAATGGGTAGGCTACATGCCTCACAGTGTATTCATTTCATGTTTTACCTTGATTAATGGCATTTTAGGGGTTAATGGGTAGGCTAAATGCCACATTGTTTATTATTTTTATTGTATTTCCCTGGGTTTATGGCATTTTAGGGGTCACTATGAAAGTTAGAATCTAAATGGTCTATTCATCTTTAGATCCTCTGCTTTTCGTCACATTTCGGGGAATTCATTTCGCCAAAAATATAGTGAATTCCCCATTTAGCGAATGGTCACCATAATTTGCTAAATGTGGAGTCGCTGAAGCAGCAATCAGACATTCAGCAAAAACTGCCGAATTGCGGCAAATAAAATATTGAATTTAAGTATCAGGTTAGTACAATAACAAGGTATCATTGCATCACATTAATCAGGGGTTTTGGAATCTTATATATATATATATATATACTTATTTAGGGAACTATTACCTGGTGGGAGCTAACCCTTGCGTCGGCATGGTTTTGCGTTAGCGCCAGGTTAAACGAGTCAAGCGCCAGACCAACAGATCGTTTGCCTCCTTCTACAAACAGGAAAAATCTCTTAGCGCGTCGCTATTAGCGATTTGTAGTGGGAGCTTACTCTACTTTCCGCGTCCTTTACTTAACATGGCTAGCGCAACAGATCCCTGGGTGCCAGCGCTAATTTTTTGAGGGGCGCTAATTGCAACATTTTACCTACAGCTCAACCCTGGTGCTAGCTCCAAAAAAAACTGAAAAAACAGATCCTCGCCCAAAATTAACAAGCAATTGAAAGGAATGCAGCACAGGTGTTCTGTTGGCCCCATACACCATAGTAATGGATCTGGTCTGCATTGTCGTTGCTGTTGCAGTCGGCTCTATTATAAATGTATCCTTTATCCACATATATCCTAATTCTAATATATTGCCTAATTTTAAACATTTTATGCTGGGGGATATTCATAGTATGTAAGCGGGTGATTATTAGGGTGACAGTGTGGACCAAGTTTAAAGGAACACATAAGTCTTGCCCTGAAACATGTGTTATTTATATGCTGCAGCAGGGAAGTTAATGTGACTCACCTGGCCTTCCTTTTGGATCTATTAAATGCAGTGTAATGATTCTACATAGTGTTGGGTGGCATTTATCATGCAATGCCCATCAGCCTTAATATATGTGTGCATCAAAACATGGATGATACGACCACCGTGGAGGCTTTTAATAATGCAGGGTGTGAGGTTATTCACTGGATGTGTTCATATTCAAGCTTGTGAGGGCAGGGGTAGGCATGGCCCGGCACTCTGCACTGGCAAAAAAAAAACAGTTCTATCCTGTACACAACTGCATTAGCGCTGGGTCTCAGCCCGGGTCTTAGAGTTTTCCTAGCATGCGCCAAACGACCTTGTTCATGGACTACCGCGGACAAGGTGATCTGTTAGTAGGTCGTCAGGCACTAAGTTTCAGCTACTCAAGCTAAATTTTTCCTTTAGCGATGGTGTTTTAGCTCATACCAGGTGATAGGGCGCTTAGTTTTATTCAGTGGTATGATTTAGTGGTGAAAATTATTAGTGCCCCCCCAGTTTTGACTGTGGTATCTTCTTTGCCCCCCCCTAAATATTGTTCCTAGAGTCGCCACTGACACAGTAGATCACCTACAGCCATATCCAAATATTCCCTCAACCACCCATTGCCTGTTCACTACTGTTTAGCCCATACCACAGCTGTAAAGTGAGGCTTGCTATAAGATTTTGGTAAGTGTTGTATCATGGGAAAAATTCACAAAATGGAAACATGAGATAAAAAAACTAACTTGATTTTTGTTCTTTGCATGCGATTACTTCAGCAGCAGGTGTTTTATAATACTTTTTTAAATCTAGGTACAGCTTATGTTAGTGTTATTGTCCCTTCAATGTATCTTTATACACGTACCTATATTCCACCAGAATCTTCCTTGGATAGTTTCTGCAATGTCACTGTGCTGAGAGTTTAGCCAATCCCATGACGCGGCATTGGCTGGTCAGATCTGCATATCCCGTGCATTGCTGGTCACATTCCAGGAAGGCTGCCCAACATAAACCATCTGGGTGGAGGAGCCACCACAGCCTGCAAGATCCTATGTGTAGGGCGTGCAAATGATGAGGCTTACATGCAATCAAATGGTTTGGAATAAATAATACTGACTGTCAAAACCTATTAATAAGTGATTTTGCTGATGTAAAACTACTTGTCGTTGAAAGAAAAATGGCCGCAAACCTAAAATGTACCCTTCATCTCGCTACTAAGAGGACATAGTGATCCCATGACTCCACTGTCTGTAGAGCGAAGACCCAGAAGAACATGTGTACTGTACTTCCGCCAGCATTGCAGGATCCCATGAGATAACACACATGTGACTCACCATGCTTCCGATCCACCCACAGTTCTCCCCAAATGACAACCCATCCATGCGCATCCAAGCACCGCCACCAACATGGATGATTGTAGGATCCAGAGTCCTAGAATGACTAGTCAATGCACAATTTATGTTCAAGCAGAGCTAACGTCAGAGGGGGTGACAATCAATCATATATTCAGGGGCCCTGGCACCTTCCAAGCCCTGTACTGCTTGTCTAAGTGCCACAGATGTAAAGGTCCCTCCATGCCACCCAGGACTGACCCACCAAGATACCAACAAATTTCCCGATAAGCCGCAGCACCTGGAGCAAGTAAGAGCACTCTGTCAGCTCATTGAGGGAGCTAGAAGTATGGACTGCACCAGGAAGAGGTGCAGATCGAATGTTCTCCCACCAGTGAACACTTTTTATCCCTTTGATGGTCCACCAGGGATTTAAATCACTTCCTATATAAAAAGGTAGGCAGAAGAGGGGGCAAAATATTTAATTTAATTGGTTCAGTGAAATGGGCAACTGAGGGAATGAAAGCCCTGACCAATGTTTCAGTAAGAGGCGCCAAGTTTAAGGATGGCAGCCGTGCATTGAGGAACCTTGACTATGAGGCATTCTCTGTGTTAAGTATTTCAATTGACATTTTTTTTGGTAAAGAATGAAATAACAAAATTTGCGGTGAACTTAAAAGATCCATTTTGAAGAATAAACTCCTTTCTGCAGCTTTTATAAAAAAATAATCTTTTTTTGTCCTAATATCTCCTTTTGGAGAATTGTTTTTAACATAATGTGTCGCTTTTATCTGAATCTCTTTGTATTAAATATTGTTTACATATCAAGTTTGTACATTCGTAGCTGATAATTAGATGCCAGCAAGCAAGGGGCACCAAACAGAGGATTGCGACGAAGCCAGCTTTTGCATTGGGCACTTTGCCACCTTCCGTAAAAGGAAAATTCATGGTCTTAAACAGCATGCGGTATGATAGAATGATATATTTATATGCGTGTCACTTGCTAGTTATAATAACTGTTATCAGAGGTTCTGCTGGAGCTATCTCACTTCACAGGGCATTTTAATAAAAGAAGATGTAGACATAGTCTTCAGAAAAGGCAGACAGAAAATTAGCCATTTCTCCTTCAATTTCCGACTTTCACTGCATTTAATTCTGTCTTTTAAATCTCTCGCTACACAGGAAACGCATTGTATGCGCGCACACTACCTACAATCTCCTCAGGTGAAAGATGGGAAGGACGGGTTTCTTTAATAATGCAGCAAATTAAAGGGACGCTCTACGCACCCTGACCCTTTAACCACCCTGGCGGAAATCCCGTGTGGTTACGGGTTAAATTTCAGTACTGAAAACGGTAACCCCGAGCCACACTCGGGCAGGCACATACCTTGTCCCTGCGTTCCCTCAATGTCCTCCCGTAGTCTCCTCCGGCCGGTCACTGAGTCCTTCTTCTGGGTGCCCTTCCCTGCACGCGACGCAGGGGGCGGGACCCAGAGGGAGATACAAAAAATAAAATTAAAGAAAAAATAATAAAAAAAATCCTAGCTCAAATATACCTCTTTGACATTGAAAATAATGTCATAATCAGACCCCCAGGGAGGTTAATTAAAGTGGTTAGGCTACATGAAGAGTCCTCCCTCCAGCCCGTTCAGCCTATATTGCTGTGTGAAGCAGAGGAGTTTCTTATGCCCACACAGCTGTTTGAATATCCCGAATGCCAGGGACCAACTTAAAGGATTATTCAGAGAGCACCGATATGTCACTGATATTTCGGTGCTCTATCGTTATTATTATTATTATTCTTTATTTATAAAGCGCCAGCATATTCCGCAGCGCTGTACAATAAGCACAGTATAGACAGGGTTACAATACATTGAACAATATTTGACAAACAGTACAGGAGGAGATGAGGGCCCTATTCCCGTAGGAACTCACAATCTAGGAGGGTTGGGGTTGGAAACAGGAGGAGAGGACTGTGAGGTGAGAGTGATTGATGGTTGTGTCAGTGAGTTGGGTGGTAGGCTTCCCTAAATAGGAACGTTTTAAGGGAGCATTTGAAGGAAGAGAAGTTAGGGGAAAGTCTGAAAGTACGAGGGAGAGCGTTCCAGAGAGTGGGGGCTGCGCGTGATAAATCCTGCAGTCTATCATGGGAAGAGGTGAGGCGGGGAGAAGCTAGGCGCAGGTCACTGTTTGACCTTAGGGAGCGGGCTGGGGTGTATTTGGTGATTAGTGAGGACAGGTAGTGGGGCGCAGAGTTAGTGAGGGTTTTGTAGGTAAGGATAAGGATTTTGAACTTAATTCTGCAGTGGATGGGGAGCCAGTGAAGGGACTCGCAGAGGGGAGCGGCAGAGACAGAGCGGCGGGTGAGGTGAATTAGCCTGGCGGAGGCGTTCAGGATGGATTGTAGGGGGGAGAGGCGGGACAGAGGGAGGCCAGATAAGAGATTATTGCAATAGTCGAGTCGGGAGATTACCAGGGCGTGTTATGAGTTGTTTTGTGGTGACAGCGTAAGAAATGGCCGAATTCTGGAAATATTACGCAGTTGGTATCGGCAGGAGGAGGAAAGAGACTGGATGTGGGGGATGAAGGAAAGAGCAGAGTCAAGTGTAACTCCAAGACAGCGAACTTGGTTTGATGGGGAGATGGTGATACCCTCCACCGTGATAGAGAAGTCAGGAGGTGGGGAGGCATGGGAGGGAGGAATAAGTAGGAACTCAGTCTTTGACATGTTGATCTTTAGGTGGTGGGAGGCCATCCAGGAGGAGATGCCAGATAAACAGTCACTGACTTTTGAGAGGACAGGGGGAGAGAGATCAGGGGTAGAGAGGTAGATCTGAGTGTCATCAGCGTAGAGGTGGTAATTAAAGCCAAAGCTGTTGATGATTTTGCCCAGGGAGGAGGTGTAGATGGAAAAGTGCAGAGGACCAAGGACAGAGCCTTGAGGTACACCAACAGATAGAGGCAATGAAGAGGAGGAGTTACCAGCAAAGGACACACAGGAGGACCTGTGGATAAATAGGAGTCAACCCAAGCAAGTGCAGTGTCACCGAGACCCAGAGAGTTGAAGGTCTGTAGAAGGAGGGGTGGTCAACAGTGTCAAAAGCAGCCGAGAGGTCAAGCAGGATGAGAATAGAATAGTGGCCGTGTTTTTTAGCAGTTAGGAGGTCGTTGGTGACTTTGGTGAGGGCAGTTTCAGTTGAGTGTAGGGACGGAAGCCAGATTGCAGGGGTCAAGTAGGGAATTGGAGGACAGGAAGAGGGAGAGGCGGATGAAGACTAGTTTTTCTAAGAGCTTTGATGTGAAGGGAAGCAGGGATACAGGGCGGTAGTTGGATGGAGAGTTGGGGTCTAGGGATGGTTTCTTTAGTAAAGTGGTAACTAGCGCGTGTTTGAAGGCGGATGGAAAGGAGCCAGTGGAGAGAGAGATAGGTTGAAGATGTGTGTGAGAGCAGGGGTGAGGAGGAGGAGAGGGAGGAATTAGATGTGAGGGAATGGGGTCGAGCGGGCACGTGGTGAGATGTGAGGAGGACAATAAGGAATTGACTTCCTCCTCAGTGGCTGGGAGGAAGCGGCAGAGGGTGGCAGAGGGGACCGTGGGAGTGGAGGTGGCAGATAACTATCTTGTGTTGGGATGTTGCTTCTGATAGTTAGAGTTTTACTGAGGAAGTAGTCTGCCAGGTCTTGAGCGCTGAAGGCAGCTGAGGGGGGAGGTGCAGGTGGGTGGAGGAGGGTGTTGAAGGTGGACCAGAGCCGTTTAGGGTTGGAGGACAGCGTAGATATAAGAGATGAGAAGAAGGATTGTTTGGCCAAGTGGAGGGCAGAGGTGTATGACCGGAGAATAAACTTGAAGTGAACAAAATCGTTGCCCGCACTTCAGAAAATCGAATTCCCCGACGATTAATTCAACATTCACCAGCAGTGTCCCCCGAGTGCAGGGAACGGACCCGAAAATCTGCCACAAAACTGCTGAAAATCTGCCAAAATTCCGCTGAAAAAAAAAAATCGCCAGAAACCAATACAATCCGAAATTTCAGATCGATCCGATAACCGCTGATACAATCCTGAACGCACCCGGCTATCCACCGCCAACCCGCCAGAGAGCCGCTGCAAACCTGCCAGGCAAACGCCAAACACAGCTGCCGAACACAGAGCTGACCAGCCGCAGAATAAAGCCAACAAGCCGCAGGATGGGTAAACAAAAAAACCCCATAAAAACGTCTGAAAGTGCTACTCTGTTTGCAAAAAAACTACTATAAGAAAATGTCTGGAATTAACATATAAGGTCCTATAAATAATAATAAAAAGATCTGTTACTGAAAAAAGAACCACCGCTATTTATTAACCAGCGCGTCCTCCCTTTGCAGCCAGAAATTGGCCGGATTCCGGCCGATCACTGTGCCCCCCGGTGCGGGCTGACATCCTTGATGTCAGCCCAGCATCCGGGACCACCGCGGGCACCAATAGATGTCATTGCGGCGGCGCGATGACAATTATTGCAGGCGCCCCCCCAACGAGTGCGGAGGAGGTGCCTGAAAGGGAGGGGGTGAGGTCCTTTGGACCTCTCTCCCTCCCGATCGCCGGGGGCCAGCGATCAAAGCCAGGCACGGTTTGGAAGGGCACAGCCTGCCCTTCCGAACGGTGCCTGGCTTTAACCCCTTGGGTGCCGGATCACAATTCAGCCCCGAAAAGCGCCGGATCGTGATCCTCTCCCGGAGCTGGCAGACATCTTGGATCTCGGCCAAACTTCCGGGAACTCCCCCTGACGACTGGCGTCATCGTGCATAGCGCGATGATGTCAGTCCTGGAGTTAACCCCTAGCTGCCACCAATGGTGGAGGTATCTCCCGATTCGTGGCAGCTAGAGGTTAATGTTTGATATCGTTGGATCGGCCAGAGCATGGCCTTTCCAACAATATCAAACATGACCATGTAAAAAGTTAAGAAAAAAATAAAATAAATGAATATAAAAAAATATAAAAAAATATTAATAAATGAATAAAAAATAAACAGTTTTTGTTTCTGTTAATGCAGCAATATTGTTCCCATTTCAATTATAATGTGAACAATGATGTTGCACTAACGATTTTTGTATGGGGTGCGTTTGTTAAAAATCGCGTGATTTTCCCTCACAAAAGTAATGATTCCCCGTTTCTAATATTTTTTAACAAGCGCAACCCATAGAAAATATAACCGCAAACGCTCGCACGTTAAAATGTGAAAAAAACACTTTAATCGTTGTAAATTATTGAAAATTTTAATTTTATTGCATTTTTTGTTATAATATACAGACAGGACATGACGTATACATATAATAATGACATATTATGAATCTGCCGAGTCTGCCGGAAAGAACGCTATATAATATGTCTGGGTCATATACTAAAATAAGCCTTCAAAACACGTTTAAACCTGATGAGCGAAACCGGTAAAAATTACCTCAGCACACAGGCATGAAATGGCTCAGCAGCGAAAGGGTTAAAAAAAAATATGTAAAACAAAATTGGCGAAAAAATACCGAAAAATGCCTAAAGAAATCTTTAAAAAAAACAAAAAAAAACCAGAGAGACTTTTTGCTGCAGATCAAAAAAATAAACGGTTTATTAGATATTGAATAAAAACTGGAATATTTTTAACATTGAATCCTATGGGACTCGTCTGATTAAACCTGCCGAATGAAAGCACCGAACATCAGGGCATTTTACTGACATTTCTCTGCTGTTCGGTGTCTCTGAATAGATTAACCATTGCTTCTCTACGGGGGACTTCACTGCCGTCGAACACGCCCCGTTTTTACTGGCAATTTGCTAAAATTTGGCGAACTGCCTGCTTTCTGAATAGCCGAATGGCCACGAAATGTCACCGTATGGATGAGATCATCTCTCTCTGATTAACCCTTCATGTCTCATTATGAAGTGCCATAAGGGTGCTTTTTATAGTAGTGCTGTCACTACCTCCTAAAATACAATATCTCAGAAATAATATGCCCCATAATTTAAGAATTCCTTAATTCCCTGGACCATTCTAAATAAGTGTGAGAGGTGAAGTGTGTTCCCCATTATTCCTACACAGTTACCTGAATTAAATGTATTTATTTATTTATAAAGTATTACTAGGAAGGATACATTGAGATTTCTCTAGTTTTCAAGAACATTGAATTGTTACAGTCGTTACAGAAATACAAAGTAATAAATGCAAGATATTAAAAACAAAACACAAATATACAGATTAACACAGAAAATAAATATGTAGGAAATATAGTCACTTTGTTACATGTTTGCAGGTGCATTCTGTATATAGTCACTGTTCCATGCTTTCAGGTGCATTCTGTATATAGTCACTATGTTACATGTTTACAGGTGCATTCTGTATATAGTCACTATGTTACATGTTTACAGGTGAATTCTGTATACAGTCACTATGTTCCATGTTTACAGGTGCATTCTGTATATAGTCACTATGTTCCATGTTTACAGGTGCATTCTGTATATAGTCACTATGTTAAATGTTTACAGGTGCATTCTGTATATAGTCACTATGTTAAATGTTTACAGGTGCATTCTGTATATAGTCACTATGTTCCATGTTTACAGGTGCATTCTGTATATAGTCACTATGTTACATGTTTACAGGTGCATTCTGTATATAGTCACTATGTTACATGTTTGCAGGTGCATTCTGTATATAGTCACTATGTTACATGTTTACAGGTGCATTCTGTATATAGTCACTATGTTACATGTTTACAGGTGCATTCTGTATATAGTCACTGTGTTACATGTTTACAGGTGCATTCTGTATATAGTCACTATGTTACATGTTTACAGGTGCATTCTGTATTGAGGTATGTTAATAGTACGTCCGTAAATTTGCTCCATGTGAAAACCGACTTGCAAGGAAGTTGGCGAAGAGAGGGTATTGGGAATTCCCTTAAAGAATATCCCAAGGAAGGCTATTAATATCAGAGCCACTATTACGGGCTCATAAATGAGTGAGTAAGCCATTTCTGCACTTATTTGAAATATACATGAAAGGGTGAAAAACCATCTGCACCATATATTTTCTTCTCCCATATATGCGGATTGAGAGAAGAATCTGAGATTGGAAGAAGGAGGGCCCCATCCTGAAAGAGGGCAAGGTGAAAAACACAGAGCTATCCCTAACTACATAAGGGAGCTCTGAATAGAGTGAGTTCCAAATTGGAAGGGGGGAATAATGTATATGAGTGATTGTTGGTTTACTACGCAATGAGGAGTGTTAAGTCTCTCTTTTTCTAAAAAAGGCACCGAATAAGGAGAAGTGAAAAACAATTGAGATTGAGATAAATACAACAAAACTGAGATTATCTTTGCTCGTTGGTTTTTCCTTACAGGATATTGTGGTGAAACACTGCACGTTTGGTAAATAAGAAAACCCCTGCACGAAAACCACTTCACGGGCTAAAAATATATGCGCTGCACTAATCTTTTTTTTTTTTGATACTTTACAAGGAGGGTGTTGTATACAACCGTCTATAAGTGTAAGCAGCATTAGGGGTATAAACTTGGTATAGTCTAAAGCTTAATTAAGCGCCGAGCCACAAGTTTTTTTCTTTTTGCATTCTATAAATAGTCACTATGTTACATGTTACAGGTGCATTCTGTATATAGTCACTATTTAACATGTTTACAGGTGCATTCTGTATATAGTCACTATGTTACATGTTTACAGGTGCATTCTGTATATAGTCACTGTGTTACATGTTTACAGGTGCATTCTGCATATAGTCACTGTGTTACATGTTTACAGGTGCATTCTGCATATAGTCACTATGTTACATGTTACAGGTGCATTCTGTATATAGTCACTGTGTTACATGTAAGGCTAGGGTCAGACTGAGGCACTGCGAACGCGCGTGCAGCCGCACTTAATCACGGCCGTGCTAGCAGCAGATGCCGGGCAATGACGGCCAATATACGAAGTACAGTCGCACAAAAGTGCGGCCGCGCAACGCAAGCGGCAAACAAACGCATTTTTTCGAGAACGTGAAACCACTAGTACTGATGTACAGAGTGATCTGTGTCCGCTAGCGGTGTGTGTGCGTGATTAGGAGACGTCAGACGCTGCTAATGTCCGGCCAACATAACGTCCAGACCCAAAAAGTGTTTTATTGATGATCCGTACAAAATCACGGATGAAACTGCGCATCGTATGACCGCTATCGCGTATTCCGTGAAAAAATACGTCCATTCGTTCGAACGCACTTTTTCACGGACAACGTGAAAAATGCGTTAGTCTGACCCTAGCCTTACAGGTGCATTCTGTATATAGTCACTATTTAACATGTTTACAGGTGCATTCTGTATATAGTCACTATGTTACATGTTTACAGGTGCATTCTGTATATAGTCACTGTGTTACATGTTTACAGGTGCATTCTGCATATAGTCACTGTGTTACATGTTTACAGGTGCATTCTGCATATAGTCACTATGTTACATGTTACAGGTGCATTCTGTATATAGTCACTGTGTTACATGTTTACAGGTGCATTCTGTATATAGTCACTATGTTATGTGTTTACAGGTGCATTCTGCATATAGTCACTATGTTACATGTTTACAGGTGCATTCTGTATATAGTCACTGTGTTACATATTACAGGTGCATTCTGTATATAGTCACTGTGTTACATGTTACAGGTGCATTCTGTATATAGTCACTGTGTTACATGTTACAGGTGCATTCTGTATATAGTCACTATGTTCCATGTTTACAGGTGCATTCTGTATATAGTCACTATGTTAAATGTTTACAGGTGCATTCTGTATATAGTCACTGTGTTACATGTTACAGGTGCATTCTGTATATAGTCACTGTGTTACATGTTACAGGTGCATTCTGTATATAGTCACTATGTTCCATGTTTACAGGTGCATTCTGTATATAGTCACTATGTTAAATGTTTACAGGTGCATTCTGTATATAGTCACTATGTTACATGTTTACAGGTGCATTCTGTATATAGTCACTGTGTTACATGTTTACAGGTGCATTCTGTATATAGTCACTGTGTTACATGTTTACAGGTGCATTCTGTATATAGTCACTGTGTTACATGTTACAGGTGCATTCTGTATTGAGGTATGTTAATAGGGAGCTCTTAAGGGATTTTAGACTGGGGGAGATATATTAAATACTTACCATCATAGTGACTTACATTAAACAAAAGGTCTTTATAATTAGGCAAATATAGAACACACATGGAAAATGTTTTATTAGCTACTGCCCCAACAGCCTAGAAAACGAATATCCTATATTATGTTTGTAAATCTCTTCTTAATTAAATCCCTTAGATCTCCTACTCATGCACGAAGTACACTTTGTTTAAAATTCAGTTTTGAGTGATATTGAACAGTTCTTTAGTTGTTTGCCAGATAAAGGTCTTTGGTTACAAAGCATGACTTTAACCACGCGGCATGTCAATATGCGCCAATACAAAGCCACTGTGATACAAAGATAAAGATATAGAATATTAACATGACCGATGTATCTGCTTACTTAGATTATGTTGGCTGTAAGATCCACGTCGAGGGATAGAGAGGTCGACTCTGGTCAAAAATTGACATGATTTACGGAGGCTTCTGTAGAAAATTATATGCTCACTCTGATTTCTGAGGGATAGTTAGATTGATATGTTATGCTTCACTTTATCCTGTTACAAGCTTATCTGTATGTCACATGGAATCGGAAAACAAGCTGCTTATTATTCTCCTTGTTCCATAAGAAAAAGTGTTGTAAATCACAAAAATAATTTTTTAAAAAAAAGGAATCTTTATGAAAATGAAATCGGTTTCCTTGGGGATAGGATTTATTTTCCCCACTTCTCTTCAGAAAAGAATATTTCTGCTTTAATATAAAAATAACAACAAGATCAGTCTTTTAAATATTAAAATTGACACTATTTTATCTGTTTTATGAGCTTAATAATTGCTTAATTGTAAAGACTTAACATTGCGTAAAAGGGGACGACTATTTGTAGAAGTTTGTGCAATTTTATTTTTTGAGAATGTATTTTTACCAGGAAGGATACATTGAGATTTCTCTCGTTTTCAAGTATGTCCTGGGTGGTGAGTATGTACCGTTAGGTGTCACGCCCAAGGACACTTTCTGGAGAGGTGCTCTGGCCAGGATCGAACCTGTGTCTCCACAGTCTCTCTCCACGGTTATAGAGCAGTGGTTTTGCCTCTACTCCACCCAGCCGGTACCAATTTAAGATCAATCTACTGAAAAACTGATTTTGGAAAGCCTTCACATTTTTATAATAAACAGTTGTTAAATAAGAACTATAGGGCCATATTTTTTTTTTTTTAGAAAGGATTTTACCAGGAAGGATACATTGAGATTTCTCTCGTTTTCAAGTATGTCCTGGGTGGCGAGTATGTACCGTTAGGTGTCTTGCCCAAGGACACTTACTGGAGAGGTGCTCTTGCTGGGATTCGAACCTGGGTCTCCACAGTCTACACGGTTATAGAGCAGTGATGTTGCCTCATGTTGTGATGTTATTTCACAGAGCCATTAACTTTAAAGACTGAGCCGTTAAATATAATCTCTTAATTCATTAACCCTATCACTACCAAAACCACACAAACTCGATTTTGCATTGTGCTACAATAAACACCAACAATTAGCATATAAAACCCTATTTGACTTTCTTTTCAATGCAAGAGTTGTGTGCTTACTTGGAGAAAAGAAATGAGTGAGATCTCTCGCCTGTCACCGTGTATTACTGTAAAAAAGCTACAAGGAGCTTCTCCCACCTTCACGTTACCAAAAAGTTCCACAATTATTATTATTATTATTTCTCTGTATTTATAAAGCGCCAGCATATTCCGCAGCGCTGTACAATCTTTACTGTTCAATTACAGCAGCCAGAGAGAGGGTAGACTACAGGAAGAGCTGTGGGGTCACTCATTGCTGTACAGCAGTGTTTCCCAAACCTGTCCTCAGGACCCTCCGCCTCGCCAGGTTTGCAGGATATCTGAAGCTCAGCACAGGTGAAATGATTTGCTGCTCAGTGATTGCAGGATTCAGTCTGCATTTCCCCAAGGTGATCTGCAAAATCTGGCCTGGTTCAGGGTCCCGAGGACAGGTTTGGGAAACATTGCTGTACAGGGATAAGTTTCAGCGGGTTATAATGAGTGAAAATCCCTGTACAGTACAGATACAAGGTGTTACTGTAATTGCCATACACAGGCATTATGCAGCACATACAGATACAAGGTGTTACTGTAATTGCCACACACAGGCATTCTGCAGCACATACAGATACAAGGTGTTGCTGTAATTTCCACACACAGGCATTATGCAGTGCATACAGATACAAGGTGTTGCTGTAATTGCCATAGGCATTATGCAGCACAGATACAAGGTGTTGCTGTAATTGCCATACACAGGCATTATGTAGCACATACAGATACAAGGTGTTACTGTAATTGCCATACACCGGCATTATGTAGCACATACAGTTGTGTTCAAAATTATTCAACCCCCACTGAAATTGAGTGTTTTGGCCGGTTTGACATTGATTTTGATCATTCAATCATCTTGCTTACAATTAAATCAAAGAGGCACGTGTAGGTCAGACAAATATAACATAACATTTATAATGAAATAACCACAAATGTCTTTTCTGTGCTCACATCATTATCAGTTTTATTCAACCCCCAAGTGACATTCAATCTTAGTACTTAGTACAACATCCTTTTACAGTTATAACAGCTTTTAAACGTGAAGCATAGCTTGACACAAGTGTCTTGCAGCGATCTACGCGTATCTTCGCCCATTCGTCATGGGCAAAAGCCTCCAGTTCAGTCACATTCTTAGGCTTGCGCACTGCAACTGCTTTCTTTAAGTCCCACCAGAGGTTCTCAATCGGATTTAAGTCAGGTGACTGTGATGGCCACTCCAAAATGTTCCAGCCTTTAATCTGCAACCATGCTCTAGTGGACTTGGAGGTATGCTTGGGATCATTGTCCTGTTGAAAGGTCCAACGTCTCCCAAGCCTCAGGTTTGTGACGGACTGCATCACATTGTCATCCAATATCTCCTGGTACTGAAGAGAATTGATGGTACCTTGCACACGCTGAAGCTTCCCTGTACCTGCAGAAGCAAAACAGCCCCAAAGCATGATTGACCCCCCTCCATGCTTCACAGTAGGCAAGGTGTTCTTTTCTTCATAGGCCTTGTTCTTCCTCCTCCAAACATAGCGTTGATCCATGGGCCCAAACAGTTCTAATTTTGTTTCATCAGTCCACAGAACACTATCCCAAAACTTCTGTGGTTTGTCCACATGACTTTTGGCATAAATGTCTAGAAGGAGCTGAGTATCACAGTCATTTTAAAGCTGCTTAATTGGTGCTTATTATGCTTTATTGCTGCTCCGTGACATCCACAGGTGTTTTCAATACCTGATTGAAAACACTTGAAATGAACCTCTGTTCTTCAGAGTGGTAGTCTTTAACCCTTTCGCTGCTGAGGCTTTTCCCGCCCCTGTGCTGCGGTCATTTTTACCGGTTTTGCTCATCATGTTTAAACGTGTTTTTAAGGCTTATTTTAGTATATGACCCAGACATATTATATATCGTTCTTTCCGTCAGACTCGGTAGATTCATAATATGTCATTATTATATGTATACGTTATGTCATGTCTGTATATTATAACAAAAAATGCAATAAAATATGTATTTTCAATAATTTACAACGTGTAAAGTGTTTTTTTTCACATTTTAACATGCGAGCAATTGCGGTTATATTTTGTATGGGGTGCGCTTGTTAAAAAAATTAGAGATGGGGTCTCGTTACATTTCAATACCTGATTGAAAACACTTGAATGAACCTCTGTTCTTCAGAGTGGTAGTCTTTAAGGGGTTGAATAATTGTGTCAATGAAGAATTCACAAAAGAAACATTTACTACTGTATTACAAAACCAATTGATGTCATTTTAGTTGCATATGGTTCTTTAAAAAGTCCTTGTAGGATTTCATTCTGAATACAATTACAAATGTACCCTAAATTCCCTAAAACCCTTTACAGCATTGGGAGTTGAATAATTTTTAACAGAACTGTACAGATACAAGGTGTTACTGTAATTGCCATACACAGGCATTATGCAGCACATGCAGATACAAGGTGTTACTGTAATTGCCATATACAGGCATTATACAGCACATACAGATACAAGGTGTTGCTGTAATTGCCATACACAGGCATTATGCAGCACATGCAGATACAAGGTGTTACTGTAATTGCCATATACAGGCATTATACAGCACATACAGATACAAGGTGTTGCTGTAATTGCCATACACAGGCATTATGCAGCACATACAGATACAAGGTGTTACTGTAATTGCCATACACAAGCATTATGTAGCACATACAGATACAAGGTGTTACTGTAATTCCCATACACAGGCATTATACAGCACATACAGATATTGTATTGCTAATAATCTCATTATGATCACTACAAATCCCCACGAGCAGGAGATCTGAACATTTTAGTATCTGTCTGCATCACATTTACTGGATTTGACACAAAGCCCATTTCTGCCTATATGCTTGTATTGCAGATTCTGTGTGAAATTGTTGTAAGATAAGGACGTCTAGAATCTAGAACTTTTCATCCCAGCAATATTTTTGTAAAGGATAAGCAAATACATGAACATTTTACAGATTTACTTTAATCTTTTAACTATCCCAGAACAATAATCTCCATGTAAAATGTCGTTTTAGCACATATTTAATTTTTATCTTCGTATACCATCGGCATCACTCGATGCGTTTCGCCCTGTCAGCTCAAGACTGAGCTTGGTCAGGGCAAAATGTTTCACATAAATGATAATGCCTCCCCAAAAAAAACCTGTAACAAGTCACATCCTATTGTTGACCAGCTGTTATGGCTGTCTATTTTACACTTTGGCTTTCTACCTTTGTATAGGAAGGGCAAAGGCAGTGCAATTGTAACAGATCTCAGTACCCCGACCGGGTCACATCTGTTAATGCTGCTTCCTTGCCAGACCCTTGTTCTCCCACCAGCAGTCTTTCATGCCTTTTTCCAGCCTTTAGCTGAAATTTAAGGATGGGTACACACCAAGAGCGGTGACAGCATCCCCTGAAAATGAAGCACCTCACAGATCTGGTGGTTTTTAAAACAGTCAACAGCTAAACACCTTTATTGAGCTAAATATATACAGTCCCAGGCAGAGTGTGGCAGTCAATGGAAAACGACACCTGGTCCCTGGCATCTTACAGCATGTCAGGATCCGTGCCTGCATATGTCTGAAAACTTTACAAGTACCTGCCCACATGTATGTAAAGTGCTGCCCTCATTCCAATCCAGCACTGAATCAGTTAATCACAGTCAAGCACTAAACACCACACCCTCCTGCCTGCAATAAAAAGTCAAAACTCCCTATGAAAGATGGCTTTGTATTACAAGTCATACTCTGTAACTGTTCTGACCAATTGCTGTGATTCTCCTTCTTCACTGTGTACCAGACCTCCTGCTTTGCCCACTGACTCTGCCTCCTCTACGCCAGCCATTGAACCAAGGACCGTCCTGACTATTCTCCCTGGATACCCTCTTGTACTGCGCTGTAGATTCTCCCCTCTATCTGTCTGCCTACCCAAAGGTACCACCTGTGTATCCCCGCACGCTGGGCTCAGACCCCCTGCACTTCGGTCCAACCATGGCACATGCCAGGTGCAACCCTGACACAGCACTTCATCATTAATCCCTTTCCTATATTACTGATCTACTGCTCTGATTTCTGTGCTCCTTCTGGGACATATTAAGACCAGGGACAGACAATGGGATTAGTATTGCTCAACATTTGGCAAACAAGACAGAACAATATCAATTCAACCATTTAACAGGATACAAACACATTGCAGTTAGTGGGGAGTCAGACAAGGCTAAGAAAACCCACCCAATAATCCTATCAGCAGATAGTAACAGATACAAATCGACCATAATGATAGACAATAATAGTATTCATACATAATACAGATTACACAAACACCCTGCACCCTACAGGTGCAGGGTGACCTCAGCATAGGAAAGGGCAGGGAAATAATATAGAACATCAGGCCTGCATCTCCCAAATACGTCTCTAGGCCCATGTTCCCCAAGTTCAAAGTGAGGCTCGTCACAGGAATATAATGAGGTTTAAGGACGCACGTTATTTTCATCTGCAGCAGGTTTCGCAAAACAAATACTGTCTGTAGAAACATGATGTTAAGTGATTTTGCATTAGAACAATCACTTAATGGAAAAAAATGAATTTGATAAATCCTGTTCTTACCTCTGATCCCTCGGTGATGAGGAGGGTCCGATCCGTTCCTTTGCATGAAAAACGGGGGAAACGAAGAACATAGTTCTTGTGTATCCTTCTGGCAGAACATTATTGTCATGAAAAGAGTAGACTCCGTGGGTTGGTTTATAGTTGTTGATTTATTCAGCATAACATCGGATAGCAGAGACACATACAGTACGTCCAGCTAGCATGACATCCCAGCAGACACTGCCTGGTACCACCCCCACCCTTCCTGTCATGTGACTCCGCTCTCACCACATCTCCCCCTTTTAACGGTAAAACATACAAAACAAACAATGGAAAGATACAAGTAGATAAACAATGCTAACTTGGACATTGGGGTAGACTACCCTAGTCCGCAGTGACTTTGGGATTATTCTGCCCATTCTTCAAGTCGCTGCTCTAGCTAAACATTAATCCCGGTAACGTTCCGGAGGCCTCACAACTCTACCACTCGAAGTCATCTTGCAAGAACCATCACCAAGTCCTTGAGAGGGTGGCTGTGGCTCCGCTGGAAGCAGCGGTACATCATGCCCAGAAACCACCTGCAGGGTAGACCCATTCCGTAAGACCGGAGAGTCTGGCTGTTGTGGTGTCGAGGTCTCAGCACTCAACTCCTCGGGTACCGGCTGAAGATGCCTTCTGTTGCGGCGAGCGACAGTTCCTCCTTCCGTGCGGATCACGTAGGACCTGGGCTCCGGAGAACGCTCCACAACTGTAGCCGGGGTTCTCCACCTCGTCTCATCATCTAGCTTAACCCGGACACTCTGCCCCGGGTATAGCACCGATAGTGGGCGAGTAGAATGTCGTCTATCGTAAAAGAACCTGTAGTTCCGCTTCGCCACCTCGTCCCTCCTCCGAATATCCTCTGGAAGGACCGGAGAAGCCGGCAGGGAAGCATCCACAGAAGGCAAAGTAGTACAAATCTGCCGTCCCAACATCAGCTGAGCAGGGCTACACCCTGTAGCCTGAACAGGAGCCGCTCTGTACGCCATCAGGGCCAAATAAGGTTCCGCCTGCCCCAAAATAAACTTAGCGATCTGAACCGCTCGCTCCGCCATCCCATTAGCCTGCGGGTAATGCGGACTGGAAGTCGTGTGACGGAAATCGTAATCCTTCCCAAAAGAAGCGAACTCTTTAGAGGCGAACTGCATACCATTGTCACTCACCAACTCCGACGGGATACCCCACCTGGCAAACATGCTTTTCAGACGGACGATCACAGTAGCACTGGTCGCCTCACCCAGTGGCGCGAGCTCAAGGTATCTGGAGTAGTAGTCCACAACAACTAAGTATTTCCTCCCTTTTAGTTCGCACAGATCCGCAGCTATCTTCTGCCATGGACCCGCAGGTAGGGGGGTGGAAAGTAAAGGCTCACGTCTCTGTGTAGGTCGACGTTCTCTGCAGAAGGCACATCTCGAGATGAAATCAGCAATGTCAGCGCTAATCCCAGGCCACCACACAGCAGACGACGCCCTCTCTCTGCACTTGGAAACCCCCAAATGACCTTCATGAATCCGCCGTAGCATGTCTTGACGCAAACTTTTCAGAATAACAATGCGGTCTTGAAAAAACACTAAGCCGTCCATTTCAGTAAGGTACGCTCTCTCGGACTGGAACGCACTCAGAGAACACCACGCAGCACGACTCTCCGGCCAGCCGTCTCTTACATAGCTGATAACTTCTTGAAGGACAACATCCAGGTGCATCTCTCTCTTAATCTGTTCCAATCTCCCCAAAGAGATGGACTTGGAGGCTAAGATCGAATCCACATACACCTTCACGTCCGACTCTGTCGACGAATCGCCCTCAGCAGCCAGCGGGAGTCTGGAGAGGGTATCTGCCACCACCAGCTGTTTCCCCGGGACATGCACAGCTCTAACATTAAACCTAAGTAGTCTCATTAAGAGTCTCTGGCATCTCAGAGGCGTCTTGTCGATATCATAAGAATTAATGAGAGGAACTAGTGGCTTGTGTCAGTCTCCAGACTGAACTCCTCCAAACCCACCAGATAACGGTGGAAGCGCTCGCAGACCCAGACTCCAGCCAAACACTCTTTTTCAATTTGTGCATAACGTCTCTCTGCTGCTGTTAAGGTGCGAGAACAATAGGCAATAGGCTGTAGTTTACCCTCCTTCAGCTGCAGAAGGGCCGCTCCCAACCCGTAGCTACTAGCATCTGCGCTAACCACAGTCTTCTTGCAGGGGTCATAGTACCCCAACACCGGAGCGGATCCCAGCATGGACTTGACTCGTGCTAAGGCCTCCTCCTGTGGAGGTCCCCATATCCAGGCGACATCTTTCTTTAACAATTCTGTGACAGGATGTAACACCGAGGACAACTCCGGTAAAAACTTCCCCACATAATTCACAAGGCCCAGTACTTGTCTCAGTTCATTCACATCGGAAGGGCTTTTCATTTTCTCAATAGTGAGAACCTTGCTGGCGTCTGGCTTAACCCCCTCCCCACTAATAATATGGCCAAAATAACACAGTTCTGGTTTCCCAAAGTGGCACTTCTCCTTATTTAGCCTCAGGCTAGATTCCTTGACGGTTTGCAGCACACAAAGCAGTCGCCGGTCGTGCTCCTCTTTAGTGGACCCATACACAAGGATATCGTCCATAACTACCACAGTACCCTCATGGTCTCTCAACAGGGAACTCATCTCTCTCTGGAAGATCTCCGGGGCCGAAGATATCCCGAAGGGGAGTCTGCGGAAGCAAAACCGACCTACCGAAGTAATGAAGGTCGTCAGTTTCTGGCTCTCTGGGTCAAGGGGTATCTGCCAGAACCCACTGGAAGCGTCGAGCGTGGAAAAGAAGTTAGCCCCTGACAACTGAGGAGCAATATCTTCCAATGTCGGCATGACATATCTCTCTCTCCTAACGGCTTCGTTCAGACGTTTCAAATCCACACAAATACGAACTTTTCCATTCTTTTTAGCGACCGGTACAATGGGCGCACACCAGTCAGTAGCTTCTGTGACCGCCTCGATAACCCCCATCTTTTCCATCCGCAGAAGCTCGCACTCCACCTTCGGCAAAAGTGGAAATGGAATCCTACGAGGCGTAGTAAGGCTATAAGGGACAGCCTCAGGTTTGAGCTTTATACGGACCGGCTCACAGTTCAGCAACCCCAGGTCTCCAAACACATCCTCAGTGACTTCGTACACTCTAGCAACAAGGCCCAGACTGCAGGCTGCTTTCCGACTCAGAAGGTTATTCACACATGATCCTCTGATCATGTACACCCACATCGATATTTTCCGCTCCCGGTACTCACAGTCAGCAAGGAACCTGCCGATGCAATCAATGTGACCTCCCGGACTATGAACTTGAATCGTAACCTTTTCCAGCTTCGGACGTCGAGGTAGCTTTGAGAATGTCACAAAGGAAATAACTGTAATGTCTGCTCCGGTATCAATCTTAAAGGCAACTCTTTCACCCAACATCGTGAGTGTAACACGCCAATCCTCGACAGAGCCGGACTGTTCAGTCACCGATCCTATAAAGGACAGTTCTGGCGTCTCCTGATCACTGTCCAGACACATCTCTCTCACAGACTCTGATTTACAAACCACCTCAAAATGGCCGGCGCGGTTGCACTTCCTGCACCTCTTGTCTATAGCAGGGCACCGCGTCTTCAACTCGTGAGGGCGGTTACAGCATGTGCAACGGGAACACGGTGTCCAACCGCTCCTGGGTCTGTCCGCTGCCTGCAGTCTGCCACTTTTAACCCTTTGTGGCTGGTGTATTTCTTCCACCGTGTTTTCTGACCTTAAGTCTGCACTTTGTTTCTTCACCAATTCACTCTGACGTGCAATCCGTATCGCCTCATCCGGTGTCAGCTTAGACTCCAGCTGCAACGTAAGTGAAACTTCCGAGTCTGCAATTCCGATAACCAGTCTGTCTCTGATCTGCTCCTCCTTAGCAGCGCCGAACTCACAGAACTCTGCCAACTGATAAAGGCTGCGCACAAATGATTCCACAGATTCTCCCTCACACTGGGCGCGCTTGTGAAAGCAGGCTCTCTCGTGAATCACATTTCTTCTGGGCACAAAATGGGCGCTGAGCTTATCCACGACTTTAGGGTCTTTAAAGTCAGTCAGGGTAATTCAAAGAGATCCGAATGGCTGGAGAAAGGGAACCGAACGCTGAAAATCAGCGTTCGGTTACCTTTCTTGGCCATTCGGCTATCCAGAGAGCAGGCAATCCTGACGAATTGCCTGCACATACGGTGCCTGTTCGGTGCCTGTTCGAGGGCAGTGAAATCCCCATAAAAAGGCACTGCTTCGTCTATTCAGAGAACACAAACCAGCAGTGAAAGGTTCCCGAAATGCCCTGCCATTCGGTGGTTTCATGCGGCAGATTTATTAAGGCGATCCCATAGGCTTCAATGTTAAAAATATTCCCGTTTTAATTCAATATCTAATAAACTGTTTATTATATTCTGCAGTAAAGAGTCTCTTTATTTATCGATTTTTTTAGGATATTTTAAGCTTTTTTCTGGATTTTTAATTTTTTTTAAGTTTACTTATTTTTTCTGTAACAGCCCTTTTTATTATCATTCATTGGATCTTATATGTAAATTTCAGACATTTTCGCTCAGTAGTTTCAATGCAAACAGTGTTTCACTTTCAAACATTCAAGCAAACTGTTTTCCTAATTTATTCACTTCACTCGTCTGCTGTGTCGTCTTTTTCCGGCGGTTGCTCTGCGTGCGATCGGCTCCTGCTCGGGTTTTTCCGGCGTTTTCGCCGGGTTAATCCAGATGTTTTTACGGGTTTTCGGCATGCATTTGCCGGGTTTTGCGGTTAGTTTTCGTCGGGTTTGCGGCGGCTTTTCAATGTGACAAAATGCATGTTACTAGAAATACAACCAAAAGGAAGACAAAACAAACAAATAAAATATCTTCACCCCTAGCTGATCAAATATTCCATACTTGTTTTCCAATGGGACTTACTACAAATGTTGTTTTTTTTCACCAGTGGTGTTGTTAATTGTGCGGTGTGCTCTTTAATTGACTAAGCATGACCAATCCTCCAACTCCAGCATCATCAAGGCTTGGATATGACGTACCTGGCTTCAAGAACGTGACCCACCTGGTTGGCATTAAAATCTGCATGTCTTTGGAGAAGTAAATCTAATGGCACGTTCCAGCTTGAATATCTAAGAGGATGGGGCACAAATACACAACCAAGAGTAAATGGTATCAGCATTGGCTCAATATGTCTCAAAGTGTGTTTCATTAGTCGTTCATCCAAGAAAGAGACACATATTCAGCAGCTGCTAGTCGACAATTTGTATAATAGAAAATAAAATATTACAAAGTATGATGATCAATTCAAATTTGCAGGGACTGTAAGACCGATAAAATAAAAGTATGGTTATATATAGTTAATTTGGTTATAATAAAGGATATTTTTTTATAATTTTGGTTGCGGAGTTCCTGCTAATTTGTTATGATATATGATAGAAAATGTCTTAAGGCTGAATTTATTAACCAAACAGATTGTAAAATAAAGCACAACTCATTTAGACCCATGGGATTTAACTAAGCAGATAGGTGCAAGCCTTCCATTGGATAATTATTGCAGTGACTGATATGTTTCCGCTGCAAAAAACAAGGTCATATGCCTCCCTGAATATACTGAATGAGCAGGTTTTCCATCAATGGGTTTTTTCTCCCCTGATGGCACAGCGGGCATATTCCAAGATGGCAATGCCAGGATTCATCGGGCTCAATTTGTGCAAGAGTGGTTCACGGAGCATGATACATCATTTTCACACATGGATTGGCCACCGCACAGTCCAGACCTTAACCCCATTAAGAATCTTTGGGATAATGTGCTGGAGAAGACTTTACACAGCGCCGCGACTCTCCCATCATCAATACAAGATCTTGGCCACAAATTATTGTGACTCTGGATGGAAATTGGAATTTTGTTTATGACATTGCATGAGCTCTAACGACATATTAGAGTTTGCGACCATCCTTTCTGGCCAGGCACTGTATACATTCATTGTTGTCTGTAAGTTTAAGGAAAAATATGTTGCAACCACAAGGATCCGCCAGCCGGCATGGAAGACTTCCCAATCCAAAAACAGTGAAAAAGTATAATTACCGACTCTTGCGTGTGGTAAATAAAAGGGTTTTATTCCATAGTGAGCACTAGAACAAGACAACGTTTCGACCTACACAGGTCTTTGTCAACTTGATCAAGACCTGTGTAGGTCGAAACGTTGTTTTGTTTTAGTGCTCACTATGGAATAAAACCCTTTTATTTACCACACGCAAGAGTCGGTAATTATACTTTTTCACTGTAAGTTTAAAGAGGCATTTTGTCATAATTTGATTATGTTCTGCAAAAATAGTCCAGTCTAAAAAAAAATTATGGGAGTGGGATCAGAATGATTTACCTGGAAATTGTTATCATTAAAACAACACACAAAAAAAATAATTGACGCTAACTCAGAAACCTCTGCAGATGATAAGAATATCATCAATAAACCGTCACCACAGGACCAGGTTCACTCTCAAACTTCAGTCATGTAAGGACGAAATGAAATGTACACCTACTAATCCAATGGGGTATGGGAAGCATGTGCATTTAATAAGATCTCTGTAGACAACAGTAAATTTAAGAACGTGTTAATTGAAGACTAACCGGAGCGCCTGCAGGGTAATAATCCTTAGGGTATGTAGAAATGGTTTAGATGATATTAAATGGTTTTTTGAAGGCTATAGGCAGTAGGAAAAGGGAAGTGCTCATGCCACTGTACAGAGCACTGGTGAGACCTCACTTGGAGTACTGTGTGCAGTACTGGAGACCGTATCTCCAGAAGGATATAGACATCTTAGAGAGAGTTCAGAGAAGGGCTACTAAAATGGTGTACGGCTTGAAGGAGAAAAGTTACCAGGAAAGGCTTAATGATCTTAACATGTACAGCTTGGAAAAAAGACGAGACAGAGGAGATATGATAGAAACATTTAAATACGTAAAGGGAATCCACAAGGTAGAGGAAGGGAGTATATTTAAAAGGAAACAAAGTAGCAAAACAAGAGGACATAGTCTTAGATTAGAGGGGCAAAGGTTTAAAAGTAACATCAGGAAGCATTATTTTACTGAGAGGGTGGTAGATACATGGAACAGTCTTCCAGTAGAAGTGGTAGAGGCCAAAACAATGATTGAATTTAAGCAGGCATGGGATAGGCATAAGGCTATCCTAAACAAAAGATAAATCCAGGTAAAGTATTCATGTAATTGGGCAGACTAGATGGGCCGAAAGGTTCTTATCTGCCAAGATTTTTCTATGTTTCTATATACTGTATGTAATGCAATATCAATACCGTATCAACCGATACATTGTACTGTGCCCAAAGTCCTTGGAAGTTCACAAAACTGTGATATTTATCTAGGCTTAGCTTAATACAATATTTATTTTGGGAATTGAGATGCCAAATCTTCCCATCTATCTACCTATCCATCTTTCCCTCTATCTAGCTATTCTGGTTTTACAAGCAATAATTACAGGTCAAAAATAGAGAAGAAGAAAGATTTTTTTTTCCACAAATCATTTTTTTTAAAAAAAAACCAAAACCAGAAAAATGGCTCAAAATAACACGCAGCGTGGATTTATCTCCACTAACTCTAAATATAGGATATACATAGATAGGGACCTTGGAATACCCTACAGAGAAATAATTGCAAATGTTTGAGGAGCACCTCAGGAACTAATTAAGAAATTTGTCCATGTGTAATGCTAATTAATTGAAAATGTTGAACTTTTTTTCATAATAATTTATGGCCAAAAATTGATTACATTTGCATATTCACATTGATAATGACAGCAAGCGGGTTCCTGGTGCCTTCCAGGAGAAAATGAACTTATGAAATGCGTTATTAGGATAGTCGTTAGTGTCATGTGTGGTACAAAGTATTCAACTTCATCGCTGTAAAAATAACTCACATTCCATATCTCAGGAAACAGCATGAAATGTCAATGTTATCTGGAGATTCACCGGGTTATTTAGAGAGCCGATCTGGCCCTGAAATGGCACCGAACAGGGAATTTCCCGTATGTGCCATTTCATGGCCATTTGGCTATTCAGAAAGGGCATTTTGCCAGATTGGCAGCAAATACAGTGCCTGTTCGCCGGCAATGAAATCCCCCATAGAGAAACAATAGTTAATCTATTCAGAGACACCGAACAGCAGAGAAAAGTTGCCGAAATGCCCTGCTGTTCGGGGTTTTCATTCTGCAGGTTTATTCTGGAGAATCCCATAGGCTTCAATGATAAAAATATCCCCGTTTTTATTCAATATCTAATAAACCAGTTATTATCTTAATCTGCAGAAAAAAGTCTATTTATTTTTTAGGATCTTTTAGGCATTTTTGGGGATTTTTGCGGCCATTTTTTTGTTTTTTAAATAGCGTTTACTTCTTTTTTTCTGTTACAGCCCTTTTTATTATCATTCATTGGACCTTATATGTAAATTCCAGACCTTTTCGTACAGTATTTTTTTTGCAAACAGCGTTTCAATTTTGACACTTTCAATCATTTTTTCTTTACCCCGTGCGTTGGCTTTCACCGGCGGCTGGTCGGCGCTCTGTGCAGCGGATCGTCGATTTTTTCCGGATGTGTTCGGCGTGTTTTTTTTGGTGGTTTGAGTGATTTGATACTTCGGAACGTATTGGATGCATTTTCTGCTGAATTTTCGGCTTTTGATCGTCTATTTTGCAGTGGTTTTGCAGCGGATTTTCAGGGGGCATTTCCTGCACTCTTGGGACCCTGTGGTGAATGCTAAATTCACTGCAGTGTCGGGAAATATGATTCCCCGAAGTGCAGGGAACGAGAAAGCACCCAAATGTCGCCGACTTTCAGTGCTCTGAATAACCCCTATAGTCACCTTCTAAATCATTTAACTATTAGCCCCCAAAAACCTTCTTGAAACATTGTACTCAGGAGAATTTCAAAACTAAAGAAGACCGTGTATTTACAGAATTTTGATTATAGATATTTACAGCTATTATGCGCTTCAATACAAAGGTCGAGTATACTCGACATTAAGGCTAGGGTCAGACTAACGCATTTTTCACGTTGTCCGTGAAAATGTGCGTTCGAAGAATGGACGTATTTTTTCACGGAATACGCAATAGCGGTCATACTATGCGCATTTTCGGGCGTGATTTTGTACGGATCATCAATAAAACACTTCTTGCATCTGGACGTTATGTCTCCAATTCACGCACACACGCCGCTAGCGGACGCAGCGCACTCTGTACGTCAGTACTAGTGGTTTAACGTTCTCGAAAAATGCGTTCATTTTCCACTTGCGTTGCGCAGCCGGACTTTTGTGCGACCGTACTTCGTATATTGGCCGTCATTGCCCGGCATCTGCTGCTAGCACGGCCGTGATTAAGTGCGCCAGAACGCGCGTTCGCACTGCCTCAGTCTGACCCTAGCCTCAAAAGCTCCTGCAGGAGCCCAACACATGGTTAATTCACTATGGTCATAATCTAGAGCAGTGTTTCCCAAACCTGTCCTCCAGATCCTCAGCCAGGCCAGATTTTGCAGATCACCTTGGGGAAATGCAGACTGAATCCTGCAATCACTGAGCAGCAAATCGTATCACCTGTGCTGTGCGTCAGATATCTGGAAAACCTGGCGTGTCAGCGGGACCTGAGGACAGGTTTGGGAAACACTGATCTAGAGCAATGCAAAGGATTTTAGTTTACTGCAAAATACATTTGTTTGCAGATGGGCACCAGAATATGACCCAAATATCACCACTTTTGGAAATGTCATCCAAGATGCTGAAGTTGTTTGAAGAACGTGGGGTTCTGTTTTTCTTTTACATATAGCTGGAGCTCCAGCTGTGTTATTATACACGTAGTAGCACTTTTTGACCAGGAGGAGGAGCCTCTGCATGGCAAGGAAGCTTAATGCCTCTATAATGTCACTAAAATGTATCTTAAGAAGAGTACAATCATTTTTACACGGTTTGCAATGTAAAGTTGTTTTCCATAAATCTATATACAAAGAACTTGTCACAAGGACAACTGGAGTCAAGACCAGCAGATTTTAGGATTAAACCTATAGTGTATTGACAAAACGAGACAAAGTAGATTGTCAAATACATCACAGCTGTATCAGCTGGTTTGCACCACTCGTGCTGGTTTCAAGTTAACAGACATACACAACACATATAACTTTAATAGAATAATTCTAAAATCATGAATAGGCAACAAACAATTCTAAGTGATAATTGGTGGCACTTGGTATACTGTTAGTTGGCCCCACTTGAGTGGAGGACAAGAAGGGGATCCTAGATATGAATAGACCCTGTTCACTGCTCACAATTCCCTCCTGAGTATATTGGATACGGCAGACAAAAACATAGAGGTCCCTCCTATAGTGATCAATACAGTTGGTATTATGTGTTGCTTAACTTAGCCAAGGAGACTGATGACAGCTATCTCAATTAATAAATGGTACAACAAATGGATGAGGACAGTGTGAGCTATTAAAGCTAAATCAAACCCTCCAACAGATGATAAATTTATATGTGCATATTATTAATTTGCAATATTATGAATTTAAGCAAGCATGGGATAGGCATAAGGCTATCCTAAACAAAAGATAAATCCAGGTAAAGTATCCATGTAATTGGGCAGACTAGATGGGCCGAAAGGTTCTTATGTGCCGACATTTTCTATGTTTCTATGTTTCTATTATTCTTTATTTATAAAGCGCCAGCATATTCCGCAGCGCTGTACAATAAGCACAGTATAGACAGGGTTACAATACATTGAACAACATTTGACAAACAGTACAGGAGGAGATGAGGGCCTATTCCCGTAGGAACTCACAATCTAGGAGGGTTGGGGTTGGAAACAAGAGGAGAGGACTGTAAGGTGAGAGTGATTGATGGTTGCGTCAGTGAGTTGGGTGGTAGGCTTCCCTAAATAGGAACGTTTTAAGGGAGCGTTTGAAGGAAGAGAAGTTAGGGGAAAGTCTGACAGTACGAGGAGAGCGTTCCAGAGAGTGGGGGCTGCGCGTGAGAAATCCTGCAGTCTATCATGGGAAGAGGTGATGCGGGGAGAAGCTAGGCGCAGGTCACTGTTTGACCTTAGGGAGCGGGCTGGGTGTATTTGGTGATTAGTGAGGACAGGTAGTGGGGAGCTGAGTTAGTGAGGGTTTGTAGGTAAGGATAAGGATTTTGAACTTAATTCTACGTGTTACTATGTAACTATGTGTTACCCTTGGGTAGATAGGATTGATTTATAGCAGTCTATTGTAGCATAATTGAGAGATGAAACACTATATGTATGAGTTTATATGCTGTAATTAAGCTCCACAAGGATTATCCAAT